>JAPXFY010000029.1:40264620-40272120 GCA_030674185.1 Monoplex corrugatus
TGGACTCAAGATCTCATGTTCGGAGTTCAATCCCACCCCGCAACGTAAAAAAAAAAATCAAGTTGACTTTTCGTTGTTCACCGTAATCATCATCATCATCATCATCATCATCATCATCGTCGTCGTCGTCGTCATCGTCGTCGTCGTCGTCATCATCATCATCATCAACATCATCATCATCATCATCATCATCGTCATCATCATCATCATCACCATGTGCCCTGTCGCATGGCGTTGGCGATCATGGCCTTCCACACGAATCTATCCCTTGTCGCTGCAAGTACATCTCCCACCCTCTCTGTCCTCAGCCACTCTGCAAGTCCGTCTAATGTTTTTCTCCCTGGGTCTAACCTGGTGTTCTCTTTCCCTCCAGCTTTCCTGTTGTGGCAAGGTGCTCTAATTTATTTCTCTTGCCTCATAAAATGTTCTTAAATGTTGCTTGTCTTTTTCTTAATCTTCTTTTATTAATGATCTTCTTGTGTCTGCCTCCTTCAAGACTGTCTCGTGTGTTTTCTTTGCTGTCCACGGAACTCTCAACATTCTTTTTAGAGACTACGTTTCAGCTGCCTCAATTTTGTTCTGACTTTGCGTGTTGACTGCCCTCGCCTCACAACCGTACATAATCAAAAGAGAAAGAGCAGAAGAACAGTGTGGATTTGCCGAAGGGAAAGAACTACTAACCCTTTGACTGCGGCATCCTTTCCACCAGCTGCAGAAACTTAACCCTTTGATTCCCTCACTCTATCCACCAACTTCCTGGAGGAAGCTGATGGATAGAGTGATTGAATCAAAAGGTTAAGGTTTTGCTTTCCATGCATGTGTTGACAATGCAGGATGCTGGTGGACAGGGTTAGGGAATCAAAAGGTTAAGTTTTTGCTTTGCAAGCATAGGTTGACAATGCAGGATGCTGGTGGACAGGGTGTGGGAGTCTTAAGGGTTAATGCCATATGCATCCAAAGAACTATCATAGAGAGGTCAGTGGAGTTGAATAATTAATGCCATATACATCCTAAGAACTATCATAGAGAGGCAATGGAGTTGAATAATTAATGCCATATACATCCTAAGAACTATCATAGAGAGGTCAGTAGAGTTGAATAATTAATGCCATATATACATCCTAAGAACTATCATAGAGAGGTCAGGGGAGTTGTTTAAGGATCACCATAACGCTCCAGTCATTCTGGTGGTGTTATTGTGTCATTGTGTCATATATATTGTTCCCCTCGTGACATTTCATCACCTTGCCAAGGTATATAGTGTTTTGCACAGGTACGAAACAATAAGACTGGTTGATGTGTTTGTTTTTGTCCTATTAGCTGTCTCTTTCTCTCTGTCTCTCTGGTGTTTCTGTCTCTGTCTGTTTGTTTGTTTTTGTCCTATTAGCTATCTCTTTCTCTCTGTCTCTTGTGTTTCTGACTCTGTCTGTCTGTTTGTTTTTGTCCTATTAGCTATCTCTTTCTCTCTGTCTCTTGTGTTTCTGCTCTGTCTGTCTGTTTGTTTTTGTCTATTAGCTATCTCTTTCTCTCTGTCTCTTGTGTTTCTGTCTCTGTCTGTCTGTTTGTCTATCTGTCTCTGTCTGTCTGTTTGTTTTTGTCCTATTAGCTATCTCTTTCTCTCTGTCTCTCTTGTGTTTCTGTCTCTGTCTGTCTGTTTGTCTATCTGTCTCTGTCATTATCTCTCTCTCTTTTTCACTCTCTCTCTCTTTCTCTTTCTCACTTTTTTTCTGTCTGTCTCTCTGTCTCTGTCTGTCTATCTGTCTCTCTCTCTCAGTATTGATAGTGGTAATGTAAGGTAGATAGATAGATAGATCTATAGACAGACAGACGGACAGACAAACAGACAGACAGATAGATAGATGGATAGATAGGTAGATGAATAGAGATAGATAGATATATATATAGACAGACAGACAGATAGATCTATAGATAGATAGATAGATCTATAGATAGATAGACAGACAGACAGACAGACAGACAGATAGACAAGACGGACGGATAGACAGACAGATAGAGACATCATCTGTCAGTATGTCTGTTTTCTCTTTCTTTCTCTCTCTCTGCGTCTCTTTGTGTCTGTCTGTCTGTTTGTCTCTATCTCTGTCTATCTGTCTGCCTGCCTGCCTGTCTGTCTGTCTGTTTCTCAGTCTGTCTGTTTGTCTCTATGTCTGTCTGCCTGTCTGTCTGTCTGTCTGCCTGCCTGCCTGTCTGTCTGTCTCTCAGTCTGTCTGTTTGTCTCTATCTCTGTCTGCCTGTCTGTCTGTCTATGTCTGTGTCTGTGTCTGTCTTTCTGTCTCTGTCTCTGCCTCTCTCTCTCTCTCTCTCTCTCTCTCTCTCTGTACGTCTCTCGTTTTTATTTCTTTTTTTTTTCTCTAGCCGTCCTCTCTCACTCCCGTCGTTAATTCCATTTCCGCATCGATTAGAAAAAGACATTGTACATCTCCGGGTTGTAAAGTGCCGATGGTGGTGATGGTGGGCCTTCATAGAGTGGAGAGAGATGAAGTTGTAAAACACACATGCTCACGCACGCGCACACACACGCACGCACGTAAGCACGTACATCACACACACACACACACACACACGCATGTACACACACACATATACACGCACACTCAGTCACAGATCACAAACACACACATATAAAGACACGCACGGCGCACACACGCACTACAACACACACACACACCACACAAAAACCCAAAAAAACACACACACACGCACTCACAACACACACACACACACACACACACACACCACACACAACACACACACACACACACAAACACACTCACTCACCAGCACAAACACACACACACGTGCTGCGCGCGCTCGCACACACACACACACACACACACACCACACACACACACACCACACACACACACACACACAACACAAACACACTCACTCATCCATGCACAAACACACACACACGTGCTGCGCGCGCTCGCACACAACACACACACACACACACACACACACACACACACACACACACACACACACACACACACACACACTCGCACGGACACACACACACACACACACACACACACACACACACACACACACACACACACACACACACACACACACACACACACTTTCACACAAAACCAATCACATTATGTGGATAGACATTAAATGAAATTGAACACAAAAACCAAGATCACAATCAAGCCAAGAAACAAAGAGGACACAAGCTGATGTTGAGATTATAAAAGAGCGAAGAGATGCGGGAGCATAGTTCTTGAGAAGAACAGAAATTATAGCTGGAACTGAATAATTGCTGATTTATGTAGTCTTTACCGTCCTGAATTGGGCGATCATTATTCCAGTAATACAGCGCGACCATTTTTACACTGTAGAATTATTCTCACTTTTGTGTGCGTTTCTCTTTCCCGTTTACTTTAATGCAGGCTGTTATTCTGTTAATTTGTTGTTTGTTTGTTGTGTTTGTTGTTATGCTTGATAAAAAAAATGAGCCTGAACTAAGTGCACTTCCTGTTTCGGCCATTAAATGAGTGTTCATGTCATCATTACAACATTTGTTGTTTGTTTATTTTTGTTTGTTGCCATGCTTGATAAAAAAAAAATTTGCGATGAATTCCTCTTAACCCTTTGACTCTTGCACCATCACCGCTAGGTCCTGAATTACCAACCGTGCTAGCAAAAGCAAAAACTTAACCGTTTGATTCCCTTCACCCTATCCATCAGCTTCCTGGTGGATAGGGTGAGGGAGTCAGACGGTTAAGTTTTTGCAGTTTGTGGATAGGGTTGCGGGAGTCAAAAGGTTAAATTAAACAATCTCCAGACTCATTTAACGGAGTTGGTAGAGCCATGGACTCAAGATCTGTTATCTTGAGTTAAATTCCAACCTTGCAACATTAAAGTCTGGCCTGTTCGCTGCTCATCTCAATGTTTCCATCATTCTGGTGGTGTCAGCTTAGTGTTTGATAGGTCCACTGGCCTGTTCGCTGCCCATCTTAATGTTTCCGTCATTCTGGTGGTGTCAGCTTAGTGTTTGATAGGCCCACTGGCCTGTTTGCTGCCCATCTTAATGTTTCCGTCGTTCTGGTGGTGTCAGCTTAGTGTCTGATAGGTCCACTGGCCTGTTTGCTGCCCATCTTAATGTTTCCATCGTTCTGGTGGTGTCAGCTTAGTGTTTATAGGTCCACTGGCCTGTTTGCTGCCCATCTTAATGTTTCCATCGTTCTGGTAGTGTCAGCTTAGTGTTTGATAGGTCCACTGGCCTGTTGGCTGCCATCTTAATGTATCCATCGTTCTGGTGGTGTCAGCTTAGTGTTTGATCGGTCCACTGCCTGTTCGCTGCCCCTCTTAATGTTTCTGTCATTCTGGTGGTGTCAGCTTAGTGTTTGATAGGTTCACTGGCCTGTTCGCTGCTCATCTCAATGTTTCCATCATTCTGGTGGTGTCAGCTTAGTGTTTGATAGGTCCACTGGCCTGTTCGCTGCCCATCTTAATGTTTCCACTGTTTTGGTGGTGTCGGCTTAGTGTTTGCTAGGTTCACTGGCCTGTTGGCTGTCCATCTTACTGTTTCCATCATTCTGGTGGTGCCAGCTTAGTGTTTGATAGGTTCACTGGCCTATTGGCTGCCCATCTTAATGTTTCCATCATTCTGGTGGTGTCAGCTTAGTGTTTGATAGGTCCACTGGCCTGTTTGCTGCCCATCTTAATGTTTCCATCATTGTGGTGGTGTCAGCTTAGTGTTTGATAGGTCCACTGGCCTGTTTGCTGCCCATCTTAATGTTTCCATTGTTTTGGTGGTGTCGGCTTAGTGTTTGATAGGTTCACTGGCCTGTTGGCTGCCCATCTTACTGTTTCCATCATTCTGGTGGTGTCAGCTTAGTGTTTGATAGGTTCACTGGCCTATTGGCTGCTCATCTTAATGTTTCCATCATTCTGGTTTTGTGGTGTCAGGTTAGTGTTTGATAGGTCCACTGGCCTGTTTGCTGCCCATCTTAATGTTTCCATCGTTCTGGTGGTGTCAGCTTAGAGTTTGATTGATAGGTCCCTTCTCCCTCTTCTCCCGTATCAAGACTTTTGCCAGCGCATAGGGTTTTTGTGCAGGTTCAGGAAATCTGTCAGATAATAATGCTCGCAGGTTTGGGCGGAGCGCATTTGGATTTGTCTGAGCGCGGTGAATCCCTCTAGAAAGAACATCCAATAACTCCCAATAACTCCAGACTCATTGTGTGTCGGAGTAGTTCGTCCTATTACGTATATGATTGTCGCCACGGAGATATTGTATATGTGTGTCAGAATTGTCAGCCACACCCAGTGTTGTAGACTAATATGGTGACTGACTGTTGCCTGCTACAGAGGAGTATCGCAATGGGAATAAAGAAGGGAGATATCCCTTTTTGGCCTGTAACCGTGCCTTACCGGTCCTCCTTCTTCTTGTCTTTCTTCTCTTCCTTTTCACCCAGCCATCTGCGCTAATGGGGGAAAAAACGAACAAAAAGAGAAACAGAAAAGAAAGATAATTGAAAAAAAAAGAAAGAAAAAAAGAACAAGAACAAAAAGAAAACACCAAAAAAACCCCCAAACTAACAATAACAAAAACAACAATAACAAGAACAAGGGCTACTACTACTATTGCTGCTACTATTACAAGAATTACTACTACTGCTACCACTACTACTGCTACCACCACTACCACCACCACTACTACTACTTCTACTATTACTACTACTACAAGAAAACAACAACTACCCGTACTGCTGCTAATACTAGAACAACAACAACTACTACTACTCCTACTTATTATGATTATGATTATTATTGTTATCATTATTAGTAGTAGTAGTAATAATAGTGGTAGTACTGGTAGTAGTAATAGCAGCAGCAGCAGCAACAACAGCAGTAGTAGTAGTAGTAGTAATAGCAGCAGCAGCAGCAACAACAGCAGTAGTAGTAGCAGCAGCAGCGCAGCAGCAGTAGTAGTAGTAGCAGCAGTAGCAGCAGCAGTAGTAATAGTAGCAGTAGTAGTAATATAGTAGTAGTAGCAGCAGTAGTAGTAGTAGTAATAGCAGCAGCAGTAGTAGTAGTAGCAGCAGTAGCAGCAGCAGCAGTAGTAGTAGCAGTAGTAGTAATATAGTAGTAGTAGCAGCAGTAGTAGTAGTAGTAATAGCAGCAGCAGTAGTAGTAGTAGCAGCAGTAGCAGCAGCAGTAGTAGTAGCAGTAGTAGTAATATAGTAATAGTAGCAGCAGTAGTAGTAGTAGTAATAGCAGCAGCAGTAGTAGTAGCAGTAGTAGTAGTAGTAGTAGTAATAGCAGCAGCAGTAGTAGTAGTAGTAGCAGCAGTAGTAGTAGTAGTAGTAATAGCAGCAGCAGCAGCAATAGTAGTAGTAGTAGTAGTAATATAGTAGTAAGTTAGTAGTAAAGTGTAGTATATATAGTAGCAGCAGTAGTAGTAGTATAGTAGTAGTAGTAGTAGCAGTAGTAGTAGTAGTATAGCAGTCAAGTAGTAGTAGCAGCAGTAGTAGTAGTAGTAGCAGTAGTAGTAGTAGTAGTAATAGCAGCAGCAGTAGTAAGTTAGTAGCAGTAAGAGATAGTAGTAATAGCAGCAGCATAGTAGTAGTAGTAGTAATTAGTAGCAGTAGTCTAAGAGTAGTAGATAGTAAGTAGTAGTAGTAGAGCAGCAGCAGCAATAGAGTAGTAGTAAGTATATAGTAGTAGTATAATATAGTAGTGTAGTTGTACATAGATAGAGAGTAGCAGCAGGAGCACAGTATGGTAGTAGTAATTATATAACTATGTTGTTGCTCGAGACTGAACCACGACCAGGCGCTATCAACATGGCGCTATAACGAAAGGAGCTAACGGTCACACTCAAAGATCTCTCATGTCTTGAGCTCGAGCAATCCTATCCCGCAACAAAAGTTGTCTTGTTGACTACCCATCTTAGATGCTCCAGTCATTGTGACGGGTCGATGTTTGACATGTCCCGTGTCAGTTTGTTCCACTCCATTTGAAGACTTTACCAGACGTAGGTTTGACGATGATACGGTGAGTCTGCCAGATAACTACTGCTGGAGATTTGGAGGAAAACGTATGGAATCTTCCGAGCGCGAAGAATCGCTTTTTCTTTCCTTCTCTCTGTCTGTCTGTCTGTCTGTCTGTCAGTCTCTGTCTGTCTGTTTGTCTCTGTCTGTCTGTCTGTCTTTCTCTGTCTGTCTGTGTCTCTCTGTGTGTGTCTCTGTCTCTGGCCTGTGTCTCTGTCTCTGTTTTTCTCTGTCTGTCTGTCTGTGTCTCTGTGTGTGTGTCTCTCTCTGGCCTGTGTCTCTGTCTCTGTTTTTCTCTGTCTGTCTGTTTGTCTCTCTCTCTGTCTGTCCCTCTGTCTCTCTGTCTCTGTCTCTGTCTCTCTCTCTCTCTCTCTCTCTCTCTCTCTTTCTTTCTTTCTTTCTTTCTTAACAAAGTCCAGTCTCCACCCTCCGCAAATTTGCCTCATACGACCGAAGAGAGATGTATGTG
>JAPXFY010000029.1:40284620-40294620 GCA_030674185.1 Monoplex corrugatus
TCTTCACGATGGTTTTCGTCTCTCTAGGAGACGGAATGTTGATGCTTTTGTGGCCAAGTTTGAGTTATATTGAACAGGGATTCACACAGCTCGGAAAATTCCATATATCCTCCACCCAAATCTGCTGTGATATTCTGGACTCGTTGATTTTGCGCAAAACGCCGTGCACTGGAAGGGTGTTGATTTGAAAGCTTGCAGGTGGGGGGGGGGGGGGGACCTATGGAACGTTATGCTGACACCAGCAGAATGGTTACAGCATTAAGATGGGCAGCGAACAGGCCACATTACTTCTTTTTTTTTATGTTGGGGGCTGCACATGTAATTGAACTTGAGACATCAGTTCTTGAATCCGCAGTTCTGTCAGTACAGCTTGACAACCCACGTTCATCAGATTGAATAAAGCGTTCTCTACCGCCACCGGAAGTAGATTTGTGTCCCGTGTCACAGCAAGCATAAAAGGAAGATCGGTAACATGGTTTGTTCATCTGGCTGTCTGTAACTACTTAGAGGGGGGGGGGAAAAAAGTTTAGGTTGTGGTCGGTCACCGTAAAAGATGCTGGCAGTTTGTGAGTCTGGACTGGGCAGTTTCCACAGTCGTTTGGGATCCCGTAGTGCTCACAGCACGTTTCTTTTTATTGTGACCGTGTCCCCACCCCACAGGCCCTCACACGTCGCCACCTCGCTAAGAGTTTGAGTAATTCAGTTTTCAGGTTATTAAGTTTTCATGAATCAGTAAGTTTCTGGAAGTTTCTCTCTTTCAATCTCATTGTCTGTCTCTGTCCTTTTTTTTTTTTAACTTTCTTCTTTCTTTTTGTTTGTTTTTGTTTGCGTTAGCTCTGCTTTCTCTCTTTTTTGTCTCTGTCTCTGTCTCTTTCTCTCTCTCTCTCTCTCTCTCTCTCTCTCTCTCTCTCTCCTCTCTCTCTCTCTCCCTTATCCGTCCTTCCCGCTCCCTCTCTTCCTCTCATTCATCTGTCTGCCCGTCTGTCCCCTACACCGTTTACTTTCTGTCAGTCTTTGTATGTTTCTGTGCCATTGTACTGTCGTCCCTTTCGCTTGTGTCTCCTTTTTTCAATCTCCTTTTGTTTTGTTTTGTTTTTTTATAGAAAAGGAGGGAGATAATTTCATATCCACAGGCGGGCATTGTGTGTATATATATATATATATATATATATATATATATATATAACACACACACACACACACACACACACACATATATATATATATATATATATATATATATATAACACACATATATATATATACACATATATATATATTTATATATAATTATGTGTGTGTATGTATGTGTGTATATATATATATATAGATAGATAGATAGATATATCTATATATATATATATATATATATATATATTGTGTGTGTGTGTGTGTGTGTGTGTGTGTGTGTGTGTGTGTGTGTGAGTGCGTGTGTGGGCGCACTCGCTCGCTCGAGTGCGCGTGACCGAAATGTACCAGCAAGATTTTTTAAACTGTTTCAGAACGAAACTTTATCAAATTTGGTTCAAAGATGTCGTTCATTAACGAGTCGCCAGTGCATAAATTTCGAAGGTAAATTTCCAAAAGTCACTGTCACTGACCTCGCCAGAACGATGGAGGCATGGAAGTGGACAGAAGAAGCAAGCTTTTATGGAGGGCGGAATTTGAACTCGAGACATAAGATACTGAGTTCACCAATCTATCTATCTAAACAGGCATGAGAGAATGTTGAAAGCCATAGGAGAAAAAAAAATGACAGTGGTCGTTACAATGTTTCTTGATTGTTTTTGTTTTAGTTTTGTTTTGCACATTTCCATTATGCAAATCACCATTGGCTGAAGGGTTAGGGGGGGGGGGGTGTCTCTTTATTTCTATTCAGATCTGTTTCATGTCTATTCACGTCCTCTTGAATGACCCTATTCGTGTTTTTGTCATTACGATCATTTGCGTTCAAGTGAATTGGTCAAACGGAAACGTCCGCAATTTCGCATTATGCAGCTGAATTATTTATTGCGCTTGCATTAATGACTTGTTTTCCTCTGGGTTCCACGGTCCCTATATTGTCATTTCTATATTTATTTGTTTGTTTGTTCGCATATAAAAGCACGCGCTTAATTTTATTGCCCGTAAACACATACATCACCTGTGTGCCTCGGGACCAAAATGTTAGCGCATTTTATAATTGCTGTTGGTTTTTGATTCTCTAGTAAGGGGGTAAAGTGGAAATTGTGCTCTTTCACAAGTGATTTCCTAGAAAGCGGAATTTTTACTGTATGGCTTAAAAGCCGTCTGCAGAAGTTGATATTCACATTTATTAACTCCTTTTAAAGAGAAGAGTGACATGTGTGGAAGTCAGTGGAGTAAAGACGTCAGACTTTCATTTGGAGCGTGTGGGTTCGATCCTGCCTGGGTACCTCCCGCCTAATTGGTTAAGACTGAAATTTAAGATTTTTTGTATTTATTTCATTATTATTATTATTATTATTATCATTATTATTATTATTATTATTATTATTATTAAGAATGATGCATACGTGCACCCGGGAAAAAATCTTAACGCTTTAGAAGTAGGGGAGAGAGAGAGAGAGAGAGAGAGAGAGTGAGTGAGTGAGTGTGTGTGTATGTGTGTGAGAGAGAGAGAGAGTGACAGACAGACAGACAGACAGACAGACAGAGAGACAGAAAGAGAGACAGAGGGAGACAGAGCGAGTAAGCGCTTGGCTTATCAACACTACCGCTACGATCAACACCCGTTAAATGCTTCTAAGCTCAGAGGAAACAGATATTCTTATCGATATAGGGCAACAAAATCGATGTCAACGTAATTCGGCGATAGAATAACAGCAATAACAGCAACAGCAACAACAAAACAACAATAGCAACAGCAGTAGCAGCTGCAATAACAACAACAACAACAACAACAAAAAACCGTACCACTCAAAGAGATAACCGATGCATTTGATTGAAATTCGCCAGCTTGTATCAGGAAATTTTCACTCGTAATTCCAGCCAGCTGCGACCTTCACTTGATCACTATCATTCATCAGTTTGCT
This sequence comes from Monoplex corrugatus, assembly GCA_030674185.1. Classification (NCBI taxonomy): domain Eukaryota; kingdom Metazoa; phylum Mollusca; class Gastropoda; order Littorinimorpha; family Ranellidae; genus Monoplex; species Monoplex corrugatus. The sequence continues at coordinate 40,287,674 of JAPXFY010000029.1, forward strand.
TACCAACCATGCTGACAAAGCAAAAACTTAATCTTTTTGATTCCCTCACCATATCCACCAGCGTTCTGGAAGAAGCTGGTGGATAGGGTGAGAGTCAAAGGATTGTTTTTGCTTTGTTAGCATGGTTGGCAAGTGAATTGATCAATGATACTGATCAATTGAAGTGTCAAAGGATCAAGTTTTTGCAGTTGGTGGATAAGATACAGGAGTCCAAGGGTTAATGTCCTGATCTCTTGGCCATCTCATTTCCCGTTTCCTCTACCGTTTCTATGCCTAAAGTGAATTCAGGAGTAGGTCTTCGGTACCAGTGGCTCATGGGTACCGTAGTTGGAGGACTGTGGTCGTGTTCTCCTTACCAGACAGTCTCACTCGATTCGGCTTTGAAGCTGAGCGATTACTGTTGTTAGTAAGGTAGCTAAGTTGGCAATGTCCTTTAGTGGCTGAATCAGAACAGGCACTGTTGCACTTCATCGAAGTGACCCAACAGTAGTGCAGGATCTTGTTTGATGGGTGGCCATATGGCGGCGGCTTGACATTGCTGGTCCCTGTGGGTTTCCTTGGTACCGGAATGTTGACTGAGTGATCTTAGGGCTGGTGGTGCGTTGTGGATCCTGAATGAGCGGCGAGGGGATTAATGCCACTGAGATGATACACGAGTTGGAAAGTTTACACACACACACACACACACACACACACACACACACACACACACACACACACACACACACACACACACACACACACACACACACAACACACGCATACACACACGCACGCACGCACGCACGCACACACACACACACACTGTTTTGGAAAGTGGTTTTAGAACTGCTTTGAAGTGACATTGACTGAACGCTGGGTATCATTTTAGTAGGTCGGGTTTCTAGCTAAGTTCTTTCTTGTCTCTCTCTTCTCTCTCCCTTCTCTGTGTCTCTTTTCTCTCTCTTTCTCTGTCTCTCTTTCTCTCTCTCTCTCTGTCCTCTCTCCCTCTCTGTTCTCTCTTGTCTTCTCTTCTCTTCTCTCTCTGCCCTCTCTCTCTCGTCGCTCTGTCTCTGTCTTCTTCTTCTCTCTCTTTCTCCCCTCCTGTCCTCTCTCTCTGTCTGCTCTGTCTCTCTCTCTCTGTCTTCTCCCTCCTGCTGTCTGTCTGTTTCTCTCTCTCTCTCTCTCTTTCTCTCTCTCTCTCTCTCTTTCTCTTCTCTCTCTTCTCCCTCTCTTTCTCTTCTCCTCCCTCCTTCTCTGTCTCCTCCCTCCCTTTTTCTCTCCCTCTTTCCCCCTCTCTCTTTTTCTCTTTCTCTGTCTGTCACGGTCTGTCTTTTTCTCCTCTCGTTCCTTCTTCGTCCGTTAAGGTTTAAAGTATTGCCACACATATGAGGGCTACATGTTAAGATTTTTTTTTTTAAAGAAGCCTTTAAATGTTATGTCCCACTTTTCCTTAAAAGTCTCTCTGAACGGATATGATCTTTTGTGCTTTTGTGTCACTTCCTCTCCTTTCGATATTTCCCTCTCCCATTTTCTGTCTGTCTGAATCTCACTGTTCTTGCTGTTTTCTGTCAGAAAAGAGAAAGTCTATCTGCATGTATATTGTCTATCTTTGTCTCTTGCTTAAAGTGTCTATCCGTCTGTCTGTCTGTATCGTCTATCTTTGTCTCTTGCTTAAAGTGTCTATCCGTCTGTCTGTCTGTCTGTATCGTCTATCTTTGTCTCTTGCTTAAAGTGTCTATCCGTCCGTCTGTCTGTATCGTCTATCTTTGTCTCTTGCTTAAAGTGTCTATCCGTCTGTCTGTCTGTATCGTCTATCTTTGTCTCTTGCTTAATTAAAGTGTCTATCCGTCTGTCTGTCTGTATCGTCTATCTTTGTCTCTTGCTTAAAGTGTCTATCCGTCCGTCTGTCTGTATCGTCTATCTTTGTCTCTTGCTTAAAGTGTCTATCCGTCGTCTGTCTGTATCGTCTATCTTTGTCTCTTGCTTAAAGTGTCTATCCGTCCGTCTGTCTGTATCGTCTATCTTTGTCTCTTGCTTAAAGTGTCTATCCGTCTGTCTGTCTGTATCGTCTATCTTTGTCTCTTGCTTAAAGTATCTATCCGTCCGTCTGTTCTGTCTGTCCCTTTCTGTCGTAATCGCATTGTACTCTGTCGTTGTCTGTCTAACAGTCTATGTATGTCGTCTCTTTGTCTATCTTTCTGTCTCCCCCAAAAGTGTCTATCAGTCTGTCTGTCTGTCTCTGTCTCCCAAATGACGTCTAACAGTCAATCAATCAGTTTATCTCTTCGTCTGTCTGTCTGTCTGTCTTGTACACCCGCTCTCATTCCTCTCTCTCTCTGTCTCTTTCTTCTGTCTGTCTGTCTGTCTGTCTCTGTCTCTCTGTGTGTGTGTCTCTCTCTTTCTCTCTGTCTGTCTGTCTTCCCCTCTCTTCTATTGTCCTCTGTGTATCTCCCAGCCACCCCTTCTCTCTCCTCGTCTATCTCTTGTCTCTTTTCTCTGTGTCTCTGTGTCTCTTTCTCTGTGTCTCTGTCTCTCTGTCTCTGTCTCTCTGTCTGTCTGTCTGTCTGTCTGTCTCTCTCTCTCTCTCTGTATCTCCTGCTCTCTGTTCCTCACTTTCTGTGGCTTCGCCCACCCAGACCTCATGCCTCTCCTTCCCCCACCCCCTCCCCTCCCCCTTTCTCTCCTCGCCTTCCCCCCCCCTCCCTCTTCTCTGCATTACGCCACTCTCAAGTGGTAGAAGACAAAAGAGGTGTGTGGACGGGAGCGCAGCATCTCTGGAGTACCCCTTTCTCTGCTCGTTGACAGTTTATTTTGCCCCAGGGAGGAGGCCAGACCTGGCAGCGTAGAGACACAACACTTGCTCTTTTGTGCAACCTTGGCTTTGTTTGGGTAGAGTTCGGTGTCTGGATGCCGGAAGAAAATTGCTTTCCCTTTGTGCACGTGCTTGAACTGTTCACGTTGAGTATAGGAAGATTAGAGTGGTTGTGGTTGGGGAGGGTTTTTAAAAAAAAAGTTCTGTTTCTTAAAAGGGAGAATAACTGATATCGAGGGTGGTGTGTGTGTGTGTGTGTTAGTTTGTGTGTATGTGTGTGTTGTGTGTGTGTGTGTGTGTGTGTGTGTGTGTGTGTGTGTGTGTGTATGTGTGTGTATGTGTGTATGTGTGTGTATGTGTGTGTGTGTGTGTGTGTGTGTGTGTCTGTCTGTCTGTCTGTCTGTCTATAAATAACTAGAAGTAAAGATTATACAGCTGTTTGTTGTGGATGGCTTATCACCAGATTGCATCAATAGGTTTCTTTCAGTGAATAGGAGCGATGCTAATACTGAGACAGGCGATCTAGCAGTTGGATCAAGGCAGACCCAAAATGTGAGAAAAAAAAACACAACCAACCAACCAGCCAACCAACCAGCCAACCAGCAACCAACCAACCAACCAACCAACCAACCAACCAACCAACCAACAACCAACAACCAACCAACCAACCAACAACCAACCAACCAACAAACAAACAAACAAATAACAAACAAACCAACAAAAAAAAAAAATTAAAAACAAAAAGAAAAAACTCAACCTTAAGCTAAGAGTTTCCTCGGCTATATAATTTTATATCCGGATTTTGATTAAATATTAGCACACACATAAAAAGTGTTGCTTAACAAGCGTTCTACTCTGCAACTTGCTTGGAGATTGGTCAAAAGTCAAGATCACAACGACACAAAAATTTGTGCTCAAGAGTCAGCAAGGATTTTTCTGTCATTTAGTAACACGTTTCAGCAAAATGTGGAACGTATATGTAGTCTACTGCATATTCTTTGCTGGACAGCAAAGAAAACAAACGAGACAGTCTTGATGGAGGTAGACAGAAGTAGATCACTCATAAGGAAGATTAGGAAAAGACAGGCAACATTTATAGACCATTTTATGAGTAAGGGGTTTTTGGAGCACCTGGTCACAACGGGGAAGCTGGAGGGAAAGAGAGCACCAGGTAGACCCAGGGAGAGAATGCTGGACGGACTTGCAGAGTGGCTGGGGACGAGGAGGGTGGTGGAGATGCTAGGGGCAGCGAGAGATAGAGACAGATGGAAGTCCATGATCGCCAACGCCATGCGGCAGGGCACCTGATGATGATGATGACTGCATAGTCGTAGTTGTATAAGGTTTTATTAACAGTGTCCAGTATTTGGACAACTGTGGTGATAATAAGTTGTCTGTGAATCGACGTGAATCAGACTTCTGGAGGTCTTCTTCAATCTGTTTGGAATACTTACATTGCTGGAGTCAGAGGTAACGGGCCTACCAGTGCCTTATAACAAACCATAACAACATGCAGTATAACACAAATGTCCTCACGGTCATTTAGGTGAGACAAGAATGACGTTCGCCCATTGACGTCTGATCAACAGGATCCACTTTCAGTTCAACCGTTACCTTCACTATCTGCTCCTGCGGTTGGGAGGACGTAGCAGCTGAGGATACCCCCCCCCCCCCCCCCCCGTGGGGATGCCAGGGGCTCTTTCAGTATAAATAGTTAAATAGTATCCCCGCCTTCTGGAAATTCTGTGCTAGAAATTTCCTCTTTTCTGTCACTCTGTTTGTTTCTGCCTTGTTCCTCTCCTTTCTGTCATTTCTTCCTATCATTTTTGCCGTAATGGTCCATTCTTACATACTTTCTCTTAGGATTGATAATTGGGCAGATGTAATAAGTGCATTTTTGGCTCTAGGGAGGTGAGATATGCGGAAGCAATTTTAGGTAATTTATGCCCGTTTTTTATATGTTTTGGTGTCTTTAGGTATGCTTATATTTGTATTCAGGTGTGTTTTTTTAATCCCCTGTGCGATAAATTGGATGGAGTGGTCAACATCACGGGCATGTCCTTAGATTATGTGCGCGAATGCATTGATATGTGTACTTAATTTCCTTTTCTTTTCCTTTTGCTCTTGACGTTTTGAATGTTTTGAAGCGGTTATAGCCCAGATGTGGCTCTATGCAGTCGGCTGAGCTTTAAACAACAATAACAATAATAACAAGCTGAGGACATATTGCAACGATGTCGCTTTCATCAGGTGAAACGACAGGAGGCATGGCCAACTGCAACTCTTCTTGACCATCAAACTCCATGGCGGTCGGTATGAGCTACAGGGGACAGTCGTATTCATCGTAGGATATGGCTTGACCATGTAGACGGCGGAAAAAGAAGAAGATGATCGATGTCTAAAAAGAAATGTGATCAATAGATTTTCAAAGTAAGAGTTGCAAGAAGCGCGTTAGATGTGCAAGAAAAGGGACGCAAGACGTAAATGGTTTCATTCTGTGTCCATAGGCCTAAACAATGCATGATTTACACAATGTGTATAAATTACTAGAAGGCATTTATACTTACAGCATCTTAAATGGTTACCCGATAGCAAATTTTCGTTCTTGGATTGATAAATTGGAAAGTATGGAAGCAAAGTTCTTTCTTCTTCTTCTTCTTCTTGTTCTTCTTGTTCTTGTTCTTCTTGTTCTTGTTCTTCTTGTTCTTGTTCTTCTTCTTGTTCTTCTTGTTCTTGTTCTTCTTGTTCTTGTTCTTCTTCTTCTTTTTCTTCTTCTTTTTTTTCTCCTTCTTCTTCTTCTTCTCCTTCTTCCCCTTCTTCTTCTTCTTCTCCTTCTTCTCTTTCTTCTCCTTCTTCTCCTTCATCTTCTTATTCTCCTTCTTCATCTTCTTCTCCTTCTTCTTCTTCTCCTTTTTCTCCTTCTTCTCCTTCTTCTTCTTTCTCCTCCTCCTCCTTTTTTCTTCGTCTTCTTCATCTCCTTCTTCTTCCTCTTCTTCTTTTTCCTCCTCCTCCTCCTCTTCTTCTTCCTCTTCTTCTTCTTCTTCTTTTCTGCTATCGCAGTATACGAGTAGACAAACGTCGGACATCCCGTGAGAAGGTGCTGGATATTCGATTTGCCAAGAATCCTCTGCCTGGTGAGTAAAGGAGATGGAGAGTTTTCCCATCTCCCAGGTCAACATGCGTGCAGACTTGCTAATGCTTAAACCCACTTCGTATTACTATGTATATGCATGCAGAATATCAGATGTGTACGTGAAAGATCTTTCTCTCCTGGACACTGAGATCCTCGTCCTCTTCTCCCACTGGACGAAGCAACAGAGAAGTTTCAGTCTTTATCTCTTAATTTTGTATTTGGTGTTTGTTTGTGATCTTACATTCACGCTTGACAAAGGCCAGATGGCCGAAAATTTGCGCCTGTCTTGTCTTGTTGTAATAAATACGCGTTCTGATTCAATTTTCGTTTTGTACTAGTTACTGAGATCCTTGTTATAATAATAATAATAATATATTTTATTTATATAGCGCAAAATCTTGATAAAATCAAATCTAAGCGCTGAGCGTATACATGCATACATACTACATACATATGAGCGTATACATGCATACATACATGCTTACATACTTACATACATAAATCTAAGCTGAGCGTATACATGCATACATACATACATACATACATAAATCTAAGCGTATACATACATACATACATACATACATACATACATACATACATACGTAGCACATGCATACATAATAATTACAATATTTATATAGCGCAAATCTCGACAAAATCAAATCCAAGCGCCGAAAAGACACACACGCATACACGCACGCACGCACACACGCGCACACACACACACACACACACACACACACACACACACACACACACACACACACACACACACACACACACACACACACACACACACACACATGCATGGCCACAAATGGGGAGAAAAGAATAAAAGCAATAAAAGCAAGAATAAAACCAATGGAAAACCACAGAGAGCACATCATGTACAATTATATATTAAAACAAAGTGATTCCCCTCCGAGCGGAGACAGGCTGCAGAGGGGGGTTGAGTGAGGTTAGGATTTTATGCAGAGGAGAAAAGGTGAGTTTTGAGAGCGGACTTGAAGTAGGCAAAAG
>JAPXFY010000029.1:40307120-40309620 GCA_030674185.1 Monoplex corrugatus
TAATAGACCAACAGCCCTGAACAAAATGTCCATTGATTACGTTGTGTGTTAATAGACCAACAGCCCTGAACAAAATGTCCATTGATTACATTGTGTGTTAATAGACCAACAGCCCTGAACAAAATGTTCATTGATTACGTTGTGTGTTAGTAGACCAACAGCCCTGAACAAAATGTCATTGATTACATTGTGTGTTAATAGACCAACGGCCCTGAACAAAATGTCCATTATTACATTGTGTGTTAATAGACCAACAGCCCTGAACAAAATGTCTATTGATTACGTTGTGTGTTAATAAACCAACAGCCCTGAACAAAATGTCCATTATACGTTGTGTGTTAATAGACCAACACCCTGAACAAAATGTCATTGATTACGTTGTGTGTTAATAGACCAACAGCTCTGAACAAAATGTCCGTTGATTACGTTGTGTGTTAATAGACCAACAGCCCTGAACAAAATGTCCATTGATTACATTGTTGTTAATAGACCAACAGCCCTGAACAAAATGTCTATTGATTACGTTGTGTGTTAATAGACCAACAGCCCTGAACAAAATGTCATTATTACGTTGTGTGTTAATAACCAACAGCCCTGAACAAAATGTCCATTACGTTGTGTGTTAATAGACCAACAACCCTGAACAAAATGTCCATTGATTACGTTGTGTGTTAATAGCCAACAGCTCTGAACAAAATGTCCGTTGATTACGTTGTGTGTTAATAGACCAACAGCTCTGAAAAAATATGTCCATCAAGTCCTGTGTTAATAGACCAAAAATCCTGAACAATAATGTCCATCTTTGACACAGAAAAGGAAGATTGTTAATAAAGCTTGACACCTTTGACTTTTTTGTTAGTCTTGTTTTGTTTAAGTTTTTGTCTATGTTTTTGTTTTATTTTTGAAGATTAATATCGTCCATCATGCAGGGAGGGGGGGGGGGGGGGATAGAAACGGGCAATTTCCCCCGTGGACAAAATTTGAAAATTGCATAACACCCCGACCGTCACACGAGGCAGATTTATGGTGACACAGCTTCGCCCCGCGTGGCAGCTTATGGCAGCCCGAAAGTGCCATAATCCCGGACTTTTGAGGCCCGTGAAAACCTAATTTCACGATGTTGTTGTTGTCTTCTTCAAAGGAGGGCCTCCTGTTCCTCTTTGGTGATCTGCAGAAATGTGATCCGATTGTCGACACATTGTATCAGTCATTAATTTGATGAACGCAGGGATTGCAAGGGGGGATGAACGGTAACTCCAAGCAGGAGGCGAACAGATAAAAGGACAGGCCGAAAGAAATGGGATATATAAACAACGAACGACAAAGGTGAAATTAGAGGGAACCCTTTGAAGTTGAACAAATTGAGGCATAAAGTGGAGAGGCTAATTTGGAAGACATTGTTTTATCCCGACAAGTCTGCTCATAGAAGAAGAAGAGAAAGAGAGGGGAGAGCGAGAGAGAAGGAAAAGAGGAAGAGAGAGGGAGAGAGAGAGAGAGAGAGAGAGAGAGAGAGAGACAGAGAGACAGACAGACAGACAGACAGAAACAAGAAGAGAGACACAGAGAGAGAGACAGAGATGAATGGAATGAATGAATGAATGAATGAATGGAATGATTGAATGAATTTAATGGAATGATGTGTATGATTGTCTAACGGTAGAAGTTATCATCTATAAGTCTTTGTCTTCGATTTTGTCCTAGCTTGCATGCTTGGTATTTTCGTGTTTACCCGAGAGGGCAGCCACTGACATGATTTACGTGGTCTTTAGGGAAAATAATAATACCTAATACTCTGCATGCTTACACACACGTAATGGGTTTAGGCACCGGCAGGTCTGCTAGTCCAAGCTGTGGCACACATCAGCATAGTCAAGTAATGGCACTCATCAGCATAGGTCAAGTAATGGCACACAACATAGAAGTAAGGTCAAGAGAATTGGCACACACACATAGTAAGTAATGGCACACATCAGCATGGTCAAGTAAAGACACACATCTGCATAGCCAAGTAATGGCACACATACATAGAAAAGTATGGCACACATCAACATAGTCAAGTAATAGCACACATCAACATAGTCAAGTAATGGCACACATCAACATAGTCAAGTAATGGCACACATCACATAGTCAAGTGATGGCACACATCAGCATAGTCAAGTAACGACACACATCTGCATAGTCAAGTAATCGCACACATCTGCATAGTCAAGTGATGGCACACATCATATAGTCAAGTAATGGCACACATCAGCATAGTCAAGTGATGGCACACATCAGCATAGTCAAGTAATGACAGACATCAGCATAGTCAAGTAATGGCACATCAGCATAGTCAAAATAATGGCACACTCAGTCAATCAGATATGGCATACATCAGCATAATCAAAATAATGGCACACGTCAGTGCAATCAAATAGTGGACACGTCAGCATAATCAAAATAATGGCACACGTCAGTACAATCAAATAGTGGCACACGTCAGTATAATCAAAATAAT
>JAPXFY010000029.1:40317120-40327120 GCA_030674185.1 Monoplex corrugatus
ACATGAATCAGACGGTCTCCCCTCCTTAAGGTCGGAAAGGCCATGACGCAAGAGGCACGTGACAGGAAGGAACAAATTCAGCCAATCAGAGCTTCAGGCAGAGGGGGGTCTGCAGGCCGAGGCACGTGGAGAGACAGCGCGTGATTGGTTAATGGGCCAGGTCTGTCAGTGATGAGCCAGCTAAAAATAGCTCTGGCACGTTCTCTCTTTTTTTAGGTCAACCTCTCGGCGTGTCAGTGCTGCGGTGCTCAAGAGCTGTGTTGTTTGAGTTTCTGTATCACGTGCCACTAGTTTGGGGTTTGAAACTTGAAGGCGTGAGGCGCCACTTAAACTGGCCTTCTCACTGCCCATCTTAACATGATTTTGTGTGTGTGTGTGTGTGTGTGTGTGTGTGTGTGTGTGTGTGTGTGTGTGTGTGTGTGTGTGTGTGTGTATGTGTGTGTGTGTGTGTGTGTGTGTGTGTGTGTGTGTGTGTGTGTGTGTGTGTGTGTTTGTTGTTATTATGGAATCAGACAAACTTCTTCCTTCGTCTGCTTCCCTGGGACGGTTATACCCGTTTGCTATATCACTCGAGGTGCTTGCTGACTTAAAACTGAACCGATTCAAAGCAAAGGTGTATGTTTATGAGGTCATCATCACAATCATCATCAGGTGCCTTGCCGCATGGCGTTGGCTATTATGGACTTCCATCTGTCTCTATCTCTTGTTGCCTCAAGCATTTCTTCCACCCTCCTTGTTCCCAGCCACTCTGCAAGTCCGTCCAGTATCTTCTCCCTGGGTCTACCCGGTGCTCTCTTTCCCTCCAACCTTCCTCTGTTGTGACCAGGTGCTCCAATTCCCCTTTCCTCATAAAATTGCCTATAAATGTTGCCTGTCTTTTCCTAATCTTCCTTATGAATGATCTACTTGTGTCTGCCTCCATCAAGACTGTCTCGTTTGTTTTCTTTGCTGTCCATGGAACTCTCAACATTCTTCTAAGAAACCACGTCTCGGCTGCCTCAAGCTTGTTCTGGCTTTGCTTGTTGACTGTCCACTCCTCTTTTGATGTTTTGGAAAGAACTGATATCGTTTTTTATTCTCATTGTTTATGGGGTATTGGTTGTATATAACATTCAAGAATTCTCTTCCTGATGTTAATTGAAAGGCATTTGTTGGTAAGAATGCTTTTCATCTTCTTGAATGTTGTTTTGGCTTGGCTGATTCTGCTGGCTATTTCTGATGTGCATCTGCCGTCTGGTGAAATAATCGTTCCCAGGTATTTAAACTTATCAACCTGTCTCAAGGTTGTGCCGTTTGCTGTTATTTTGCATGAGGGGATTTCATGTTTTTTACTGATCACCATGACTTCATTCTTCCTGCTGTTTAGTCCCACCCCCTCTCCTTTACTTTCTATTTCAAGTGTATTCACAAAGTTTTGTAGGTCCCTTTCATTTACTGCAATTAACACGGTGTCATCTGCGTATCGAATGTTGTTTATCATTTTCCCTCCAACCTTTAATCCAGGGTCTTCCTCTAGGTTTCTCATGATGTTTTCGCTGCAAAGTGAAAACAGATCTGGTGACAAAACACAACCCTGTCTGACTCCTCTTTTGATGTTTTGGAAAGAGCTTATATCGTTTTTTATTCTCATTGTTTATGGGGTATTCGATGAAATTAAGATATGACGTTTGTGCCCACCATAGTTGATAGGGTGTCTTTCTAATCTGCTTGTCTGATTTCTGAGTTTTCCGCCATCTGTCAGTCTGTCTGTCTGTCTGTCTGTCTGTCTGTCTGTCTGTCTGCCTGTCTTTCTTTCTTTCGTTCTTTCTTTTTTTCTCTCTCTCTCTCTGTCTCTCTGTCTCTTTCTCTTTCTTTCTCTCTCAGTCTCTCGCTGGCTTTGTCTCTTGTATGTTGAATATTGGCTATACAGATGTGTATGTTCATTTTATGATTGAAAGCATAAGTCTATTATATGAAGTTAAAATAGGCATATTTCCATGTCAAAACCGGTGATATGTGAGATGTATTATGTGAACTAACAATGCTAGCACTACCCAAGTCTCTGATTTGTGTACGGGTCGCTGGCCTTCAATCTTAAACCACGTGACCGTATTAGTGTATCTCTGGTATCTTTGGAACTAAGGCTTTGGCTCGGTGTGAATGAATTATTCAAATGTCTTGGTGTCCTTCGTTGTCTTGATGACCTGTGTGTCTCCTGGTTATTTTGGATTTCGGGCCTGTTGCTGGGGTTCATCAACATGTTTTTTTTTCCTATCATTCTTTCTGTCTCTGTTCTGTCTCTGTCTTTGAGTCAGAACATGAGAGAAATGAAGGGAGGGAGGAAGAGGTCAGAGTATGTAACATTTCCTTAATGCTGTCAACATTTAGAGAGAGAGAGATGGGGGGAAGGGGGAGAGAGAAACAGAGAGAGGGAGAGAATGGCAGTGGAAATAGAGAGAAGAGAGAGAGAGAAAGAGAGAGAGCGAGAGAGAGACATAGAGAAAGAGAGAGAAACAGAGAGAGAGAAAGAGAGAAATAGAGAGAGAGAAAGAGAGACAGAAAGAGAGAGACAGAGAGAGAGCGAGCGAGGAGAGAAAAGTGAGAGAGAGAGAGACAGAGACAAATAGTATGAGAGACAGATAGACAGACAGGCAGACAGACAGAGACTCGGAAACTTGGAAATTTAATGAAATTATGCCAACAGCCCCTTTCATGGAGGAATTCAAAAGACACATTTCTGTACAACATACAGCTAATCAAGACACTTCAATTTATATACATGGGAATATCCATAAACTACTAATGTAGGAAAGAACAGCTGTTGTTTGAAGTACGTACGTTCATAAACAGAAACAGAGGGAGACAGAGAGAGAGAAAGAGACAGACAGACAGACAGAAAGAGAGAAGACAGACAGACAGAAAGAGACAGACAGACAGAGACACAGAGAGAGGCAGACAGAGAGAGAGACAGAGAGAGTGAGAGTGAGAGAGAGAGACAGAGAGAGAAAGAAAGAAAGAAAGAGAAAAAGACAGAAGAAAGAGAGAGAGAGAGAGAGAGAGAGAGAGAGAGAGAGAGAGAGAGGAGAGAGAGAGAGAGCTTGGACTGTGGAGTTTGTTCAACAGGGATTGAACAACTAGGACAGTTCCATAAACGCTTTACCGAAACCTACCAGCAAATACCTGGCAGACTCCCCGAACCAGTGCAAAACCCTGTGTGCTGGCAACTCTTGAAGTGGGGAGTGATGGGAGAGACAGACAGACAGACAGACAGACAGAGGCAGACAGAGAGAGAGAGAGAGACAGACAGACAGAGAGAGGGAGAGAAAGAGGATGAGAGAGAGAGAGAGAGAGAGAGAGAGAGAGAGAGAGAGAGAGAGAGAGAGAGAGAGAGAGAGAGAGAGGAACCTATCAAACACAAAGCTGACACCACCAAAAACGATGAAGACATTAATTAAGATGGGCAGCGAACAGACAAGTTTTCAATGTTGCTGGCTTGGGTTTTAAACTCGAGATGTAAGATCTTTTGAGTCCATGACTCCATCAAAAGAAGCAACAAGTGCGTGTGAAAAAGGAGAGAGGTAGCTGTTATGGACATGACCTTCCTGTTGACCATAGCTCCTTTCAGGGAGCACGATCGAAGAGAGCAAACCCAAGGAGCGAGAAGCTAACAGAACGAGCAAACATTGTCCAGTGGAACGATCTGTTGACCCAAGTCACCTGGTGAAGGCGGTGCGGTTTTTGACACGGGAGGGCTTATTATACGGTCATTACACAGTGTGACGGCTGTGGCGACAGTCAACACAGTGGACGCAGGCTCTGTAACTTATTAGTCAAACAGGTCTGTGATCAAGCTCGTTTGGTCTTGAGAATTGACAGTTAAAGAGAAACAGTTGGAAACATATGGCAGTACCGAGGTGAAGAGAATAATTGGAAACATATGGCAGTACCGGGGAAAGAGAAACGATTGGAAGCATAATAGCAGTACCTAGGTGAAGAGAAACAATTAGAAACATTGCAGTACCTAGGTGAAGAGAAACAAGTGGAAACATATGTCAGTGCCTGGGTGAAGAGAAAAATTAGAAACATATGGCAGTACATGGGTGAAGAGAAACAGTTGGAAACATATGGCAGTACATGGGTGAAGAGAAACAATTAGAAACATATGGCAGTACATGGGTGAAGAGAAACAATTAGAAAACATATGGCAGTACCTTGGTGAAGAGAAACGATTGGAAACATAATGTAGTACCTAGGTGAAGAGAAACAATTGGAAACATATTGTAGTAACTTGGTGAAGAGAAACAATTAGAAACATATGTAGTACCTGGGTGAAGAGAAACAATTAGAAACATATGGCAGTACCTTGGTGAAGAGAAACAATTAGAAACATATGGCAGTACATGGGTGAAGAGAAACAGTTGGAAACATATTGTAGTACCTGGGTGAAGAGAAACAATTAGAAACATACTGTAGTATCTAGGTGAAGAGAAACAATTAGAAACATACTGTAGTACCTAGGTGAAGAGAACAATTGGAAACATACTGTAGTACTAGGTGAAGAGAAACAATTAGAAACATACTGTAGTACCTGGGTGAAGAGAAACAATTAGAAACATATTGTAGTACCTAGGTGAAGAGAAACAATTGGAAACATATTGTAGTACCTAGGTGAAGAGAAACAATTAGAAACATACTGTAGTACCTGGGTGAAGAGAACAATTAGAAACATATTGTAGTACTGGGTGAAGAGAAACAATTGGAAACATATTGTAGTACCTAGGTGAAGAGAAACAGTTAGAAACATACTGCAGTACCTGGGTGAAGAGAAACAATTAGAAACATACTGTAGTACCTATGTGAAGAGAAACAATTAGAAACATATGGCAGTATCTAGGTGAAGAGAAACAAGTAGAATGTAGTACCTAGGTGAAGAGAAACGATTGGAAACATATTGTAGTACCTAGGTGAAGAGAAACAATTGGAAACATATTGCAGTACCTGGGCACAGAGAAACAATTAGAAACATATGGCAGTACCTGGGTGAAGAGAAACAATTGGAAACATATTGAGTACCTGGGCACAGAGAAACAATTAGAAACATATGGCAGTACCTGGGTGAAGAGAAACAATTGGAAAATATTGTAGTACCTGGGTACAGAGAAACAGTTGGAAACATTGCAGAGATAGGTTGATTTCTCAGGTCCCACCCCTTGAAGACAAATTAGCCCTCTTGCCTTTCTGAAATCCTGGTTAAAAGAAAGTGAATATGATTATGAATTTGAAGCGAGGGAGAGGGGATAGGCGCCGCCCTCTTGGTGCTGGCCCCGGGAAAAGTTGAGGTCTTTGCCACCTCACTCCCCTACGACCCCAGGGTTATGGCACTATCTAGGTAGGACGTCAGGACCTGGCCAGCTGACGGGTTTATGTACAGGCTTAAGGCTTGTGCCGTGATCATTCTGGATCTTCTCCATCACATGTCACCTGTGACGTTTAGTGCATATGGAATTTATTCCGAGCGCGGAGAGGTCATCTTGAGAAATTGAAACTGAAACTGGCAGCAGTCATCTGGTAGACATTGTCTTCCTGCGCAAAACCTTAGGTGCTAGCAAGTGCTTTGGAATGAGGAGAGGAAGAGAGAGACCAATGAAACACTAAGCTGACACAACCAGAACGATGGAAACATTAACTCTTTGATTCCCGCACCCTGTCCACCTACATCCTGCATCGTCAACCAGCTAGCAAAGCGAAAACATAACCCTTTGATCCCTTTACCATATCCACCAACTTCCTGCAGAAAGCTGGTGAATAGGGTGAAGGAAATCAAAGGGTTAAGGTTTTGCAGATGTGGTTTTTAGGAAAATGTTGAGAGTTTCATGGACAGCAAAGTAAACAAACGAGACAGTCATGATGGAGGCAGACACAAGATCATCATTCATAAGGAAGATTAGTAAAAGACAGGCAACATTTATAGGCCATTTTTTTATGAGGGAAGGGAAATTGGAGTACCTGGTCACAACAGGAAAGCTGGAGGGAAAGAGAGCTCCAGGTCAGACCCAGAAAAAAAAAATATTGGACGGACTTGCAGAGTGGCTGAGGACAGAGACGGTGGAAGATGTGCTTGCGGCAACAAGGGACAGATGCATATGGAGGGTCATGATCGCCAACGCTATGTGGCAAGGCACTTGATGATAATGATGATGATGATGATGATGATGATGGATGATGACGATGGATAGGGTGCAGGAGTCGAAAGGGTTAAGATGAGCAGGCAACAGGTCAGTTTATGTAATGTTGCACAACAGAAAACACAAGTCTTCCTGCGGGCTGTTGCTCTGCGCAGAGGTTGGTGCTGACGGTGCACAGTCAGCACATCTGCAGTGGAACTTTCAGTGTCTGATCCAGCGGAATGCGATGCTTTGTCTGGAACCTTAGCTGTGTCACGTTAACCGTCAGCTTGCTGTGTCTGAACACAAGCCGTGTCTGGTTGAACTGAAATCGCTGACAACTGGTTTCCTGGGGGAGAGAGATCGATTATATGGAGTTCTAACAACACCTAGTTAATAGAAACACGAGTCTTTTCCTGCTAGGATTGTAACCCAAGGGGCTGACTTGCACCTGAGAACAAGGGATTATTTTAAAAAAATGTTTATGTAAGACTCGCAGTTATTTCTTGTTCTTTTTCTTCTTGTTCGTCTTCTTCTTGGTTTTTCTTGTTCTTTTTTCTTCTTGTTGTCTTCTTTTCTTTCTTGTTCTTGTTCTTGTCTTGGTTCTTCTTCTCCTTCTTTATCTCTATTCTTCTTCTTCCTCTTCCTCCTTCTTCTTCTTCCTCTTCCTTTCCTTCTTTCTTCCTCTTCCCTTCTCTTTTCTTCTTCTCTCTCTTCTTCTTCTTCTTCTTCTTCTTCTTCTCTTCTTCTTCTTCCTTCTTCTTCTTTCTTCTTCTTCTTCTTCTTCTTCTTCCTTTTTCCCTTTTCTTCTTCTTCTTTCTTCCTTCTTCTTTTCCTTCTTCCTCTTCTTCTTCTTCTTTCTCCTTCTTCTTCTTTTCTCTTCTTCCTTCTTCCTTCTTCTCTTCCTTCTTCTTCCTTTTCCTTCTTCCTTCTTCTTCCTTTCCTTATTCCTTCTTCTTCTTACTTCCTCCTCCTTCTTTTCCTTCTTCTTCCTTTCCTTCTTCTTCCTCTTCTTCTTTTTCCTTCTTCTTCTTCTTTTCTTCTTCTTCTTCTTCTTCTTCTTTTCTTTGAAAGTTTCGACTATTTCCCCGGTTGCGTATTCACTTTGTTTTGCCCACACTGCGGAGATGTCATGTTGCTGCACAGTCTGCATACTTCGTCTTCCTTGGGCTTTGCAATGCAGGGGGACGTTTTCATGTTTCCATAAGCCAGCGGACACTTGGGTTGACTTACAGGATCTTTAACGTGCATTATTCGTTGTATTGCAGGCGTATATACAAGAAAGAGGTCTAAGCCTTACTATTAATAATAATTACAATATTTATATAGCGCAAAATCTTGACAAAATCAAATCTAAGCGCTGAACAGACACACACGCACGCATGCACACACATGCACGTGCACACACACACACACACACACACACACACACACACACACACACACACACACACACACACACACACGCACGCATGGCTATAAATGGGGAGAAAGAATAAAAGCAATGGAAAATTATAGAGCATATTATATACAGTTATATATTACAATGTGATTCCCCTCCGAGTGGGGAGACAGGCTGCAGTGGGGGTTGAGTGAGGTCAGGATTTTATGCAGAGGAGAAAAGGTGAGTTTTGAGAGCGGACTTGAAGGAGACAACAGTAGGTTGCTGACGGACTGAGAGGGGAAGTTTGTTCCAGGAGAGTGGACCAGAAACAGAGAAGGCTCGTGGACCATAGGTATTGAGCTCAGTGCGTGAAAGCGAAAAGTCAGAGGATCGGAGGCAGAGCGGAGGGTACCTTAACAGGTCTGCACACACGTTTGTCCCGGGAGAATGGAAAACTCTCCACCCTTTACCCACTGGGCGGAAGGTACCCGAGCAGGATCGAACTCCAGACCTTCACGATTGGAAGTCTGATGTCTTACCCACTTGACTACCGCACACGTGAAAGTCGTGATGTATTGCGTTGTTCAACATGTATAGAAGAAATGCCAGACAGTGACCTTCTTTCACTCCATCAACATGCACTGATAAACGACCCAAGCAACAACGGAGTGAGCGCCCATCTCGGGGCGGGAGGCTGTTGATGTAAGAAAGTAATCAGGTAATGCGGGCTGTATGATTAACTCTTTCGTACTTCACGTCAGTAATCAGACAGTGCAGCAGTATGATTAACTCTTTCGTACTTCATGCCAGTTATCAGGTTATGCGGGCAGTATGATTAACTCTTTCGAACTTCACGCCAGTTATCAGGTTATGCGGGCAGTATGATTAACTCTTTCGAACTTCACGCCAGTTATCAGGTTATGCGGGCAGTATGATTGACTCTTTCACAGTTCATGTGAGTAGTCAGGTAATACAGCAGTATGATTAACTCTTTCAAACTGCTTGTCAATAGGAAGGTCATACAGCAGGAAGATTAACTCTTTCATACTTCATACCAGTAGTCAAGTCATGCAGGCATTTTATTAACTATTTCGTACTGCATGTCAATAGGAAGGTAATACAGCAGGAGATTAACTCTTTCGTACTTCATACCAGTAGTCGAGTCATGCTGGCAGTATGATTTAACTCTTTTGCGCTTCATGTCAATAGTAAGGTAATGTAGCAGTGTGATTAACTCTTTCGTACTTCATACCAGTAGTCAAGTCATGCAGTCAGTACGATTAACTCTTTCGTACTTCATGTCAGTAGTCAGATAATGCAGCAGTACGATTAACCCTTTCACACTTCGTGCCAGTAATCAGGTAGGGCAGTAGCATGATTAACTCTTTCAACTTTGTGCCAGTAATCAGGTAGGGCAGCAGTCTGATTTAACTCTTTCACACTTTGTGCCAGTAACCAGGTAATGCTGGCAGTATGATTAACTCTTTCACACTTTGTGCCAGTAACCAGGTAATGCTGGCAGTATGATTAACTCTTTCACACTTTGTGCCAGTAATCAGGTAATGCTGGCAGTATGATTAACTCTTTCACACTTCGTGCCAGTAATCACGTAATGTGGGAATATGACTTTCACTTAATAATGATGACGATGATGATAGCAATAATAATGACGATGATAATGAAAATAATAATGATGATGATAATAGCAGATATAAGATGATGATTATGGTGTTGATGATAACGACGACGATGATGATGATGATGATAATAATAATAATAATAAAAAGCAGAAGAAGAAGAAGTAAAAGAAGAAGAATGACCATTTGTACCGCGCCTCGGTTCAGCTAACTAGATTCCTGGGTGCTTCACAAAAGCCTACGTGACAAAACACATGTCATCTTTTACCGCTGTGAGGAAACAGGTGGACGTTAAGACATACAATGTTAAAGAAACAATGAATAATACAATACCTATTTCCACGTGTCAGTCAGTTATGGAATGACATTACTGTACGGATATTGGAAAAACAAAAGAGGACATGTGGTTTTGTTATTGAACAGACGCCGTGGATGCATATTTGTCCCCCTGTCTGTTACTCTCTCCCGCCCCTCTCTGTCCCTCCTTTCCTCCCTCTCTCTCCTCCCTCCCTCTCTGTGTCCGTATTTTCCTCTTTTTCTCCTTCTCTTTCTTCTTTCTCCCTGTTTCTGCTCTTTCTTTCTCTCCTTTATCTCTCTTCTTTCTCCTCTCTGTCTTTAACTTTCTCCTCTTTGTGTCTGTCTTCTCTCTTTTCCTCCTTTTCCTCTCTTTTTCTCTCTGTTTCTGTCTCCTTTCTCTTTCTTTCTTTCTTCATTTCTTCATTCTTCCCTCTGTCTGATCTTTCTTCTTTTCTTCCTTCTCCTCTTTTTTCTCTCATTCTCCCCCCCCCCTCTCTCTCTCTCCCACCCTCTCTGTCTCTGTTTCTGTCTCTCCGTGT
>JAPXFY010000029.1:40332120-40342120 GCA_030674185.1 Monoplex corrugatus
ACATGACTATAAATGGGGAAAAAGAAGAAAAGCAATGGAAAATTATAGAAAACATATTATATACAAATATAGATTACAATGTGATTCCACACCGAGTGGGGACAGGCTGCAGTGGGGTTTGAGTGAGGTGCCGAGGAGAAAAGGTGAGTTTTGAGAGCTAGAGCGGACTTGAAGGAGACAAAAGTAGGTTGCTGACGGACTGAGAGAGGAAATTTGTTCCAGGAGAGTGGACCAGAAACAGAGAAGGCTCGTGGACCGTAGGTATTGAGCGTAGTGTATGGAAAGCGAAAAGTGAGAGGATCGGAAGCAGAGCGGAGGGTACGTGAGGGAACATTTGCCACCGACAGGTCTCTATTCATGTTGACTTGGGAAATCGGAGAAGCCTCCGCCCTTTTTTCACCAGGCGGGTGGTTCCCAGGTAGGAATGAACTTCACACCTTCTGTATTGGATGTTCGAGTCAATTTGGTACGGGTATGGTGGTAATATTGCCTGTCTTTGCACCTACAGAACTCCAGGTATTGATATGATAAGTGTGTGTGTGTTCTGGCAATGAAGGGTGAAACCAACACCATGCCAGCCAAGGTTGTGACCTTTGACTTTGGAGAGGAAGGATATAGATGCTTCCACTATTTTGATAGTTCGTTACTCTCTGATGTTACGCGGGGACCGTAGTTTTATAACAAAAACGGATCAGTCGATGAAATTTGGACCAGCTTCAAAACATTGTAGATTGTCTGAGAACAGGGTGAATCGTGTGCGGTTTTGCTTCCCTGTCAGACATTTTGGCACCCACCTTGCTATAAGACTTTTGTCATTTGCAATTCACTTGTAAGAAGTCTCTGAAAGCTTCTACGAAGGATGCTTCGTGTGTTAGCAGCATCATGGATTGTCATACGTCTGTCAGACATGGTCCATGGCCTGAACTCGTCAGTGTTTACCTGGTCATCGGCTGTTTGTTTGTTTGTTTGTTTATTTTTTTTTGGCCTTCCATTGTATAGTTCATAATGAAAGCCTGTCATGTCCTAACGGCTTCCATTATCATTTCTGAAGTGTTAAATAGTAAGGTACATCCTTCCTGTACACCTTCACTGGTTAGTCATAGGTTTTTCTGGTAATCTGTTTTTTGTTTTGTTTTGTTTTTTGTTTTCTGGCAAAATGAGTTGATGTCATGCAGTGCTGAGGTATCCTGTTTCCAGAAACTGGGGGTCATCATCATCATCATCATCATCATCATCATTCATCATCATCATCATCATCACCATCATCATCAGTCCCATAGTCTGGTTGACCGTTGGGGCACCACTGAAGATTTTGCAACCAACTTCCTCCACTCCTCACGGTCCTCAGCTTTCCGCAGAATGATGTTCCATTCAAGGCCAGTCCACTCTCTGATATTGTCTTCCCATCTTTTTCTCTGTCTGCCTCTTCGTCTCCCTCCCTGTGCTGTTCCCTGCAAGACAGTCTTGGCCAGTCCAGATGATAGTGTGACGTGCCCTTACGTGTGGGTATGGTGTGTTAAAATCTTATGACCTCATATTGAATGTTACGTCGATGCTCAATATGTATACAGCCTTATGAAATGTACGTGCGTATGCGTGGCAAATTTTATTCTTGTAACTAAACTCCTTAATGAGACGAAAACTTTGGGGACAGCCCTCGTATACACACACACACACGCACGCACGCACGCACACACACACACACACACACACACACACACACACACACACACACACACACACACACACACACACACACACACACACACACACACACACACACACACACACACACACTTGTAGTAGCACACCACGTAATCTGTTTTCTGTCCGTTTCCTAACACCACAGTAATTGCCACAGAATTTGAAGTGACAATTCTTCACAATGCTGTGATGATGGGAATGGTAACCGTAATGCTAATACGCCACATTAATTACAGAGATTTATAGAGGAAGATATGGTCCGGGGTGCGCTATATTAAAACTGGCCTTCTCACTGTCCCATCTTATCATTGTTGTTCTGGTGGTGTCAGTATAGGATCAGATAAGTCCCCCCCCCTTCCCCCATTTCCCTGGGATGGTTATCCCCGTCGGCCATATCACCTGAGGTGGGCGTCGACGTACAACACTAAAAACCAAACCAAGAGGGAAGATATGTTGGGAGGGACTGTCAAATAGTTTATGTAGGTTCTCTGTAAAGAATTAGATTTCGATCTGTTCTCATTCTTCAGATCGCAGGCGTAGAAGTTTTTCAGGCTGAATGAACGAATCCCTTTTATCCAGTAACCAGACACTGTGAGTTTGACACCGTTACATTCTGCGTGTTGTTAGTGTCAGTCTATACTTACGGTAACACCTACAAGACTGACCTTCCATTTGAAAGTCCCTCAGATATTTTCTTGCAGATTTAGGAAGAGCTCGTACTGAATTGTCTGATGTGATGAAGCCTTCCTGAACTAACTCCAAACTTTTTGTGTTGATATGTGTAGAGGTTTCAGTTTAAACACGTCTGAAGAATGGATACCTTCCAGAAACGTTTCACAGGTTAATGGAATAATCTCATTTGTGCAGACACGCTTATTAAAGAATGACCTGGCAGAAGACAAAAACTCTAAATGAACAGCAGTGTTAAGGTGGAAACTTATGACCTACTCACCTACTGAACTGGAAACTGATGGCACATGTATTTACCTATTGAACTGAAAAGTGGAGACACACTTACCTGTTGGGATGGTCCAGGTCGACGGCCCGCTATAAACAACTTGAATCGAGAATTTGCTGAACTGGCAGATGAAAAAAATCTATACAAATATGTCAAAGTCGCAACTGGTATTCACCCACTAATATCACAGAAGAGTGAAAAGCAAAACGAGAACTAGTATCAATGTCTTGATCTAAAGACCGCCCTCCCACTCACCCTCTCAAGTTAGCAGAGGATCGAAAGATCGAAACAAGCAACAGCATGAAGTATCTCGTTGAAGACATTCATTGACGCAGGAAGAAAATCTAAAACTGTACTCAAGAACCAGTCCATCTCCCGACACAGGCAAGACAGAAATACTGCTGTAAAGAAGGGACAGAAATACCGCTACATCAGCCCCATTGGCTTTTTGTCACTGCCAGAATCACCTACAAACATGCATGCCTGTGCTTCATTGCCATCAGCTTCGCCACTTCGTCCTGTCTCTCCGATTTCCCCCCGTCCTCGACATCCATAAAAACTGCCCCCCCCCCTTTTTTTTTTTTTTTTTTGTAACCACCGAAAGGTACTGCGGAGTGTGAAATTTTGTCTTTAGTGCAATAGTAGTCTGGAACATATGCTTGTCTGCTGCTCATCTTAATGCTACAAATATCCTGGCGGTGTCAGCTTACGGTTTCTAAAGTCCCGTTCTCCCATATTTCCCTGTCTCCCCATTTCAAGAGATTTCCAGCGCGTAAGGTTTTGGTTTTGTGTAGGCTTAAGGAATCCGCAAGATAATTACTTGCAAATCTGGGTGGAGCAGATGTGAAACTGTCCTAGTGCAGTGAGTCCCTCTTGAACAAACGATAGAGCACAAGCCAACAAACTCATTCTGGTCTCGGAATCACAGACGCTTTGTTGTTCTTTTTCTGAACATTCTCTTATTTCTCATGTTTTGTACGTGTTATATATGAGGAAGGGGGATTTGGAGCACCTGGTCACAACGGGAAAGCTGGAGGGAAAGAGAGCACCGGGTAGACCCAGGGAGAAAATGTGGACGGACTTGCAGAGTGGCTGGGGACGAGGGGGGTGGGAGAGATGCTAGGGACAACGAGAGATAGAGACAGATGGAAGTCCGTGATCGCCAACGCCATGCGGCAGGGCACCTGATGATGATGATGATGATGATATATATATGCACTTGAAGCAACCGGAATCTGTTTTCTAAGAATAATGTTAAGAGTTCCATGGACAGCAAAGAAAACAAACGAGACAGTCTTGAATGAGGCAGACACAAGAAGAACATTATTAAAAAAGATAAGGAAAAGACAACAGTCATAGGACATTTTATGAGGCGAGAGAAATTAGAATACCTAGTCACAACAGGAAAGCTGGAGAGAAAGAGCACCAGGTAGAACCAGGGAGAAAATATTGGACGGACTTGCAGATTGGCTGAAGACAAAGAGAGTAAGAGATGTACTTGCAGCGACAAGGGATAGATTTGTATGTAGGGCTGTGATCGCCAACGCCATGCGGCAGGGCACATAATGACTTATGTACCATTGTAGTTACTCTCCAACTATAAAGATTTTGCCCCCGATAATCTCTACATTATCATTAATATCAGATTCTTTAGGTCATGAACCTAGCATTGAAATGACCACCAAAAAAGTTTTAAAAAATCAAACAAAAACAAAAAACAAACAAAACAAAAAAAAAACATGACAAAAACAAAAAACAACCCCCCTCTAATCCGACAACTCTGCCATCCGTCTTCTCACAGGAGCTGTGACCTGACGCCTAACCCACTGCGCCACCTCAAAGGCGAAGAGCTAAAAATACAAACGCATTCTGAAGCAAATAGGGAACGTCCTCCGTCCGGAACAGAATCAGTTCCCATCCCAATAAGTGGATGTTGCCAAACCTATCTCGCCTTCTTCTCCATCTCTGTGCAGAAATTGTATGAGATGCTGCTCCCCTCTGTTTACTTTGAGCTCCTGTGAAGTGAGGCGGGGATCGCCAAGCACACAGAGATCAGTTGGAAGCCTCAGAATGAAGCCATCTGTATTATGGAGACTGCTAGCCTGTAATGGGAAATTTTGCCATACTGGAAATTCCTAGCGGTTAGAACAATTCTGTAACTAAAGAGAAAAAGCAAGCAAACAAGCAAACAGACAGAGACAAAGGAAAGAAAGAAGAAGGAAAGAAACAAACACACAGACAAACACACAAAGAAATAAACAAACCCCAAGATGGTCAAGCCATTCTTACAATCTCCTGTGGTTTACTGGATAAAACACCGACCAAGGTTAAGAAAAACCCGGGTTCGAGTCCTGGTCAGGGATTTTTCTCCAGTCCCACCCCCTCCCCGGCTCTACTATACCTTGCTAGTCTGTTGAACGAGACAAAGTGAGGTCTCTCAAAAAGCATGTATTTTGCACACGTTAAAGAACCTATGGCAGCCAAGGAGTTGTCCCAAGCAACATTCTGTAGGAAAGAGTTCCACTCTCATAAATAAATGATAACCACAAGGAGACAGAAACAAGATGGATGTACTGTGATGACATGCCCTATCCGTCGAGAGTAGTGGGAATTTCGCAGGGTAAATCTATCATGACAAAAAGAAATACAAATTGCAAATGCCATGCAATTCCTACTTTTTGTTCGTTTAGCAGCACTTATCCTAGAACCCAGTCTCTTACAGTGCGAGTGTAAAGTTATGATATACTACGCGCGTTGTACTGGGAGAACAGATGTTTATTTTCATTTTGACGCCGTTCAGCTACCGGTATAATAATGGTAGTGGTAATGACAGTAATAATACAGTAATGATGATGATGATGACATTATTATTGTTGTTGTTGTTGTTGTAATAAGGGGCTATAATGAGATGAGGGGACCAAAATTGAGACGACGTGACAAAAGATGACATCATCATCATCAGGTGCCCTGCCGCATGGCGTTGGCGATCATGGACTTCCAACCATCTCTATCTCTCGTTGCCCCTAGCATCTCCCCCACCCTCCTCGTCCCCAGCCACTCTGCAAGTCCGTCCAGCATTCTCTCCCTGGGTCTACCTGGTGCTCTCTTTCCCTCCAGCTTTCCCGTTGTGACCAGGTGCTCCAAATCCCCCTTCATCATAAAATGGCCTATGAAAAAGATGACATAAGGGGACAAAAGTCGATAGGGGGACACAAAGTGTGAGATGAGGGGATAAAACATGACAGGAAATCAGATGATGTGACAAAAGATGACATGACATGACAGAAGATGACTGAGAATGACAAAGATGACAACATGACAAAAGATGACATGATGTGACAAAAGATGACATGATGTGACAGAAGGTGACATGATGTGACAGAAGGTGACATATGGTGACAGAAGATGACATGATGTGACAGAAGATGACATGATGTGACAGAAGATGACATGATGTGACAGAAGATGACATGATGTGACAGAAGATGACATATGGTGACAGAAGATGACATGATGTGACAGAAGATGACATGATGTGACAGAAGATGACATGATGTGACAGAAGATGACATATGGTGACAAAAGATGACATGATGTGACAGAAGATGACATGATGTGACAAAAGATGACATATGGTGACAGAAGATGACATGATGTGACAGAAGATGACACGATGTGACAGAAGGTGACATGATGTGACAGAAGGTGACATGATGTGACAGAAGGTGACATGATGTGACAGAAGGTGACATGATGTGACAGAAGGTGACATGATGTGACAGAAGGTGACCTGATGTAACAGAAGATGACATGGTGTGACAGAAGGTGACATGATGTGACAGAAGATAACATGGTGTCATGACATGTGACATGGTGTGACAGAAGATGACATGATGTGACGGAACGTGAAATGATGTGACAGAAGATGACATAATGTGACAGAAGATGACATGATGTGAGAGAAGATGACATGGTGTGAGAGAAGATGACATGATGTGACAGAAGATGACATGATGTGACAGAAGATGACATGATGTGATAGAAGATGACATGATGTGACAGAAAATGACATAATGTGACAGAAGATGACATGATGTGACAGAAAATGACATAATGTGACAGAAGATGACATCATGTGACATAAGATGACATTGTGTGACAGAAAATGACATGATGTGACAGAAGATGACATGATGTGACAGAAGGTGACATAATGTGACAGAAGATGACATGATGTGACAGAAGATGACATAATGTGACAGAAGATGACATGATGTGACAGAAGATGACATAATGTGACAGAAGATGACATGATGTGACAGGTGAGATGATGTAACAAAAGATGACATAACAGAAGTTGACATGATGTGACAGAAGATGACATGATGTAACAGAAGATGACATGATGTGAGAGAAGATGACATGATGTGACAGAAGATGACATGACAGAAGATGACATGATGTGACATAAGATGACATGATGTGAGAGAAGATGACATGGTGTTACAGAAGATGACATGATGTGACAGAAGATGACACGATGTGACATAAGATGACATGATGTGAGAGAAGATGACATGATGTGACAGAAGATGACATGATGTGACAGAAGATGACATGTTGTGACAGGAGATGACATGATGTGAGAGAAGATGACACGATGTGACATAAGATGACATGATGTGACAGAAGATGACATGATGTGAGAGAAAATGACATGATGTGACAGAAGATGACATGATGTGACAGGAGATGATATGGTGTGACATAAGATGACATGATGTGACAGAAGATGACATGATGTGAGAGAAGATGACATGATGTGACATAAGATGACATGATGTGACATAAGATGACATGATGTGACAGAAGATGACTTGATGTGACAGAAGATGACATGATGTGACAGGAGATGACATGGTGTGACATAAGATGACATGATGTGACATAAGATGACATGATGTGACAGAAGATGACATGATGTGACATAAGATGACATGATGTGACAAAAGATGACATGATGTGAGAGAAGATGACATGGTGTAACAGAAGATGACATGACAGAAGATGACATGATGTAACAGAAGATGACATGGTGTGACAGAAGATGACATGACAGAAGATGACATGGTGTAACAGAAGATGACATGGTGTGACAGTAGATGACATGACAGAAGATGACATGATGTAACAGAAGATGACATGGTGTGACAGAAGATGACATGATGTAACAGAAGATGACATGGTGTGACAGAAGATGACATGATGTAACAGAAGATGACATGGTGTGACAGAAGATGACATGACAGAAGATGACATGGTGTAACAGAAGATGACATGGTGTGACAGAAGATGAATGACATGATGTGACAGAAGATGACATGGTGTGACAGAAGATGACATTATGTGACAAAAGATGACATGGTGTGACAGAAGATGACATGACAGAAGATGACATGGTGTAACAGAAGATGACATGGTGTGACAGAAGATGAATGACATGATGTGACAGAAGATGACATGATGTGACAGAAGACGACATGATGTGACAGAAGATGACATGGTGTGAAAGAAGGTGACATGGTGTGACAGAAGATGACATGATGTGACAGAAGATGACATGGAGTGTGACAGAAGATGACATGAGACAGAAGATGACATGATGTGACAGAAGATGACATGATGTAACAGAAGATGACATGATTTAACAGAAGATGACATGATGTGACAGAAGATGACATGATGTGACAGAAGATGACATGATGTGACAGAAGATGACATGATGTGACAGAAGATGACATGATGTGACAGAAGATGACATGATGTGACAGAAGATGACATGATGTGACAGAAGATGACATGATGTGACAGAAGATGACATGATGTGACAGAAGATGACATGATGTGACAGAAGATGACATGATGTGACAGAAGATGACATGATGTGACAGAAGATGAGATGATGTGACAGAAGATGACATGATGTGACAGAAGAGTGAGATGATGTGACAGAAGATGACATGATGTGACAGAAGATGACATGATGTGACAGAAGATGACGTGATGTGACAGAAGATGACATGATGTGACAGAAGATGACATGATGTGACAGAAGATGAGATGATGTGACAGAAGATGACATGATGTGACAGAAGAATGACATGAATGTGACAGATAGATGACATGATGTGACAGAAGATGACATGATGTGACAGAAGATGACATGATGTGACAGAAGTGAGATGATGTGACAGAAGATGACATGATGTGACAGAAGATGACATGATGTGACAGAAGATGAGATGATGTGACAGAAAGTGAGATGATGTGACAGAAGATGACATGATGTGACAGAAGGTGAGATGATGTGACAGAAGATGACATGATGTACAGAAGATGACATGATGTGACAGAAGTGACATGATGTGACAGAAGATGACATGATGTGACAGAAGATGACATGATGTGACAGGAAGGTGACATGATGTGACAGAAGATGAACATGATGTGACAGGAGTGACATGATGTGACAGAAGATGACAGATGAATGTGACAGAAGATGACATGATGTGACAGAAGATGACATGATGTGACAGAAAGGTGACAGATGATGTGACAGTAGATGAAATGATGTGACAGAAAGTGAGATGATAGGACAAAAGGGGAAATGAGCAGATGGAAATTATCATCAAGTGCCCTGACCATGACGTTGGCGATCATGGCCCTCCACTCGAATCTATCCTTTGTCGCTGCCAGTACATCTCCCACCCTCTCAGTCTTCACTCCGCAAGTCTGTCCAATATTTACTTCTTGGGTCTACCTGGTGCTTTTTTCCCTCCAGCTTTCATGTTGTGACTAGGTGCTCTAATTCCTTTTGCCTCATAAAATGTCCTATAAATGCACTTAACACATCTACCCAACTATAAATCCTAGGAAAAAGTACGTAAAACTTTATGGAAACACATACAGGTGAATGGACCAGCAAGGCAGAAATGATAGGAAGAAATGACAGAAAGCAAAAGGAAAAAGACAGAAACAAAGAGACAGAGGAAATTTCTGGCACAGACTTTCCAGAATATGGGGATACTATATATACTGAAAGAGTCCCCGGCATCCTCACGTAGGGGCAAAAAGATGAATAGGAGGAGAAGAGAGGTGGCAATGATGGTGAGATGATAGGGGGGGGGGGAGGCTAAAAGGAAGAGGTGTTGCTTTCACATTTTCCCCTCAAGTTCTCAGAATCAGCAACGTCGGAGACAGGACGGGGGACGAGGTTGTAGGGGGGTCGGGGTCGGTAGCAATGCAATGCAAGTGTCGTCCAAAGTTTCGCGTGTTGAC
>JAPXFY010000029.1:40347120-40359620 GCA_030674185.1 Monoplex corrugatus
CTCATGGTTATCCCTGTCTGTCTGGTTCTCTCTGTCTGTCTGTCTCTGTCTCTCATGGTTATCCTGTCTGTCTGGTTCTCTCTGTCTGTCTGTCTGCCTGTCTCTGTCTCTCATAGTTATCCTTGTTTGTCTGGTTCTCTCTGTCTGTCTCTTGTCTGCTGTCTCTGTCTCTCATAGTTATCTTGTCTGTCTGGTTCTCTGTCTGTCTGTCTGTCTCTGTCTCTGTCTCTCATAGTTATCCTTGTTTGTCTGGTTCTCTGTCTGTCTGTCTGTCGTCCTGTCTCTCATAGTTATCCTTGTTTGTCTGGTTCTCTCTGTCTGTCTGTCTCTGTCTCTTTCTCTCATGGTTATCCTGTCTGTCTGGTTCTCTCTGTCTGTCTGTCTCTGTCTCTCATAGTTATCCCTGTCTGTCTGGTTCTCTCTGTCTGTCTGTCTCTGTCTCTCATGGTTATCCCTGTCTGTCTGGTTCTCTCTGTCTGTCTGTCTGTCTGTCTTTGTCTCTCATGGTTATCCTTGTTTGTCTGGTTCTCTGTCTGTCTGTCTGTCTGTCTCTGTTCTCATGGTTATCCTTGTTTGTCTGGTTTCTCTGTCTGTCTGTCTGTCTGTCTCTGTCTCTGTCTCTCATAGTTATCCTTGTTTGTCTGGTTCTCTGTCTGTCTGTCTGTCTGTCTGTCTCTGTCTCTCATAGTTATCCTTGTTTGTCTGGTTCCCTGTCTGTCTGTCTGTCTGTCTCTGTCTCTCATGGTTATCCTTGTTTGTCTGGTTTCTGTCTGTCTGTCTGTCTCTGTCTCTGTCTCTCATAGTTATCCTTGTTTGTCTGGTTCTCTGTCTGTCTGTCTAGTTATCTCTGTCCTCTGTTTCCTGTTGTCTGTTCTGTCTGTCGTCTGTCTGCTGTTCTCATGGTTATCCTTGTTCTGTCTGGTTCTCTTGTCTGTCTGTCTGTCTCTGTCTCTCATAGTTATCCTGTTGTCTGGTTCTCTCTGTCTGTCTCTGTCTTCTCTCATGGTTATCCCTGTCTGTCTGGTTTTCGTCTGTCTGTCTCTGTCTCTGTCTCTCATGGTTATCCTTGTCTGTTCTGGTTCTTTCTGTCTGTCTGTCTGTCTCTGTCTCTTATGGTTATCCCTGTCTGTCTGGTTTCTCTGTCTGTCTGTCTCTGTCTCTCATGGTTATCCTGTCTGTCTGGTTTCTCTGTCTGTCTGTCTTGTCTCTCTGTATCTGTCATGGTTATCCCTGTCTGTTGTTCTGTTCTTATGTTTCCTGTCTGTCTGTCTGTCTCTGTTCTCTCATGGTTATCCTGT
Organism: Monoplex corrugatus; assembly: GCA_030674185.1. NCBI lineage: Eukaryota > Metazoa > Mollusca > Gastropoda > Littorinimorpha > Ranellidae > Monoplex > Monoplex corrugatus. The sequence goes on from JAPXFY010000029.1 coordinate 40,348,419, forward strand.
CTGTCTGGTTCTCTCTGTCTGTCTGTCTGTCTCTGTCTCTCATGGTTATCCCTGTCTGTCTGGTTCTCTCTGTCTGTCTTCTGTCTCTGTCTTCTGCATGTCTGTCTTCTGCTGTCTGTCTGTCTGGTTATCGTCTTGGCTCTGTCTGTCTGTCGTCTCTGTCTTCATGGTTATCCTTCTGTCTGGTTACTCTGTCTGTCTGTCTGTCTTTCCTGGTTATCCTGTTGTCTGTTCTCTGTCTGTCTGTCTGTCTGTCTCTGTTTCTCATGGTTATCCTGTCTGTCTGGTTTCTCTGTCTATCTGTCTGTCTGTCTCTGTCTCTCATGGTTATCCTCTTGTCTGTTCTGGTTCTCTGTCTGTCTGTCTGTCTCTGTCTTCATGGTTATCCTGTCTGTCTGGTTCTCTGTCTGTCTCTGTTCTGTCTATGGTTATCTCTGTCTGTCTGGTTCTCTGTCTGTCTGTCTTCTGTCTTCATGTTATCCTGTTGTCTGGTCTGTCTGTCTGTCTGTCTGTCTGCTGTCTCTCATGTTATCCTTGTTGTCTGGTTCTCTGTCTGTCTGTCTGTCTCTGTCTCTCATGGTTATCCTGTTGTCTGTTCGTTCTGTTTCTCTGTTCTATGGTTCTGTCTGTTTCTGTCTCTGTCTCTGTTCTTCATAGTTATCCTTGTCTGTCTGGTTCTCTGTCTGTCTGTCTGCTCTGTCTCTCATGGTTATCCTTTGTTTTCTGTTTGTCTCTCGTCTGTCATGGTCTATCCTGTCTGCTCATGTTCTCCTGTTTCTGTCTTGTCTCTCTGTTCCTGTCTGTCTGTCTCTGTCTGTCTGTCTCTGTCTCTCATGGTTATCCCTGTCTGTCTGGTTCTCTTCTGTCTGTCTGTCTCTGTCTCTCATGGTTATCCCTGTCTGTCTGGTTTCTCTGTCTGTCTGTCTCTGTCTCTGTCTCTCATAGTTATCCCTGTTGTCTGGTTCTCTCTGTCTGTCTCTCTGTCTGTTCCTGTTCTGGTTCTCTCATGTTATCTCTGTCCTGTCTAGGTTTCCTGTCTGTCTGTCTGTCTGTCTGTCTCTGTCTCTCATGTTATCCCTTGTTGTCTGGTTCTCTGTCTGTCTGTCTGTCTGTCTCTGTCTCTCATGTTATCCTTGTTGTCTGGTTCTCTGTCTGTCTGTCTCTGTCTTCTCATGGTTATCCCTGTCTGTCTGTTCTCTCTGTCTGTCTGTCTCTGTCTCTCATGGTTATCCCTGTCTGTCTGGTTCTCTCTGTCTGTCTGTCTCTGTCTCTCATGGTTATCCCTGTCTGTCTGGTTCTGTCTGTCTGTCTGTCTGCTTGTCTCTCATGGTTATCCTTGTTGTCTGGTTCTCTGTCTGTCTGTCTTCTTCTCTGTCTCTCATGGTTATCCTGTCTGTCTGGTTTCTCTGTCTGTCTGTCTGTCTGCTCTGTCTCTCATGTTATCCTTGTTGTCTGGTTCTCTGTCTGTCTGTCTGTCTGTCTGTCTCTGTCTCTCATGTTATCCTTGTTTGTCTGGTTTCCCTGTCTGTCTGTCTGTTCTGTCTCTCATGGTATCCTGTCTGTCTGGTTATCTTGTTTGTCTGTTTCTCTGTCTGTCTTATGTATCCTGTCTGGTTCTCTGTCTTCTAGTTTCTCTTGTTCTGTCTGTTCTCTGCTGTCTGTCTGTCTGCTCTGTCTCTCATGTTATCCTTGTTGTTCTGTTTCCCTCTGTCTGTCTGTCTGTTCTTCTGTCTTCTCATGGTTATCCTTGTTTGTCTGGTTCTCTGTCTGTCTGTCTGTCTCTGTCTCTCATGGTTATCCCTGTCTGTCTGGTTCTCTGTCTATCTGTCTGCCTCTGTCTCTCATGGTTATCCCTGTGTGTCTGGTTCTCTCTGTCTGTCTGTCTGTCTCTGTCTCTCATGGTTATCCCTGTCTGTCTGGTTATATCTCTGGTTATCTCTGTCTGTCTTGCTGTCTTATTATCATTCGTCTGCCTGGCTGGTTATCTCTTTGCCTGTCTAGTTATCTTACTTTCTGTCTGTCTGGTTATCTGTCTATCTGGTTGTCTCTACTTGTCTGGTATCATCTGTCTGGTTATCTCTGTCTGGTCAACTCTGTCTGTCTGATTATCTCTGTCTATCTTTCTGGAACCTGGAGTCTTTTGATATGTCTTTCTGGGATTTTCGGCTCTGACCAGCTCCTACCCAGAGTAGGGCGTGCCATGGGCTCATTGGGAAGACTGGGACCACACAGTCAAGTCTCATCCACTACACGTGTGCGTCATGAGGGTGTTGCTCAAATCTTCTGACCAACACCACAGGTGTCTATCTCTCGGGCCTGGTTGACACCAGGATATGTTATGACGGTAAGCTGTCACGTAGTCTCAACCCTAGATGAAATTCCATAGCATCATGATTATCATCCTCATCGGCATTATCATGGCATTATAAAAACTGTTCCAGCTTCTGTGGCCATTAAGGTGGCGTAGAAAATGAAACGAACAAAAAAATGTTGAGCACAAAGGTAACCTCCCTGAATGCAAAATCCTCAAAAAAATTGAAAAAAATAAACCACAAAAAACAACACCCCCCCAAAACAAACAAACAAACAAGCAACAAACAAACAAACAAACAAACCAACAACAACAAAAAACAAAAAAATCAAACACAAAACAACAATAACAACAACACAAAACAAAAACAACGAACAATGTGTCTGACAGTGCCAGGAAACATATCAGAGTGGGTTGTCTATCTAATTGACTTTGATACAGAAAAGCAAGGTTCCTACTGGAATCGATGTGTTCCACCTTTCACGCCCACAGTTGCGGGGAACTCATGTCACGTTTGCATGCAGTTAGAGAAAAGTCTCGCATAATTTCTCTGCTGTATCGACAGACATTCAGGGACACATGCTCCTACAAAATTGCAGACTGTTAAATATTTATAGGCGCTACATGCATATCATTTGGCGCGTGCAACAGTGCCCCCATTTTCGTGTTCACCTATTTTCCTCCCACCCCCCCACCCCAAGCGTTTTTCTCAAGGCCTTGTCGAAGTTGTGGGTCAGCTTCTGTCGCTCGGGTCACAGCCTCTTGGCAAGTGTCACTTATGGTATCAAACGCGCACTGTAAAACACATGCTTCAGCAGTCTGGAAACTGGGAAACGTTTGACGGCATGTCAGAAAATCGGTTAGAAAAACGACAGTGTTGTACTAGCATTCGGTTTCAGACCTTTCGCATCAATGGCAAATGTCACTGTACATCATATACGTTGTTAAAAAAAAAAAAAGAAGAAGAAAAAAAAAAAAAAAAAAAAGAAACAACTCAAAAAGAGCAATGCGCTTGATAGTGTAATTTTGCTGGACAGGTGGTCATTGATTTAATGTCTATTCACTTTAGCGATTCTTAGACAAAGTTGTATTGGATTGGTTGCAATATGTAAACGTTTAGTCAGCGTTTGGGGGCGGGGGGGGGGGGGGAATAGAAAAGCGTCAGAAAGTTTGGAAGGGTAGAAGAACAAGGGGAAAAAAAACTTTTTAGCAGTCTTTCCGCCTTAACAACGACGCAGTCAGGAACAGACACACAGTAACTGGAATCGATTTGGAATTTGTTTAGAGGGGGATTCTTGGCACTCCGGCAATTCCGTATACGCTCCCCCGAAATGTACCGTAACTGAATGTGTGGCAGACTTCTTTATCCTGTGCAAACCCTTCTGCGTAAAAAGTGATGTCTTTAAGTGAGATGAAAGACAGGGTCCAACATTAAGCTGACACCATTAAAATGATTGGTGTAAGTTTGGTTGTTAGTAAGCTGGGGTTTTTTTTTTATTTTGCAGACTCGACTCTTGTCTTGTGTGTTGTGTGTGTGTGTGTGTGTGTGTGTGTGTGTGTGTGTGTGGTGTGTGTGTGTGTGTTTGTGTGTGTGTGTGTGTGTGTGTGTGTGTGTGTGTGTGTGTAGGTGTGTGTGTAGGTGTGTGTGTGTGTATTGGTGTGTGTGTGTGTGTTCGTTCGTTCGTTCGTTCGTTCTTTGATTTAACGTCTTTTTACTATATTGTGTGTGTGTGTATAGGTGTGTGTGTGTGTGTGCAGGTATGTGTGTATGTGTAGGTGTGTGTGTAGGTGTGTATGCGTGTTGTGATGTGTGTAGGTGTGTTGTGTGTGTGTATGTGTGTTGTGTGTGTGTGTTTGTGTAGGTGTGTGTGTGTGTTGTGTGTGTGTGTGAGTATGTGTGAGTGTGTGTGTGTGACTCTGTGTGTGGTGTGACTGTGTGTGTATGACTGTGTGTGTATAGGTGTGTGTGTGTGTATGTGTGTGTGTGTTGTGTGTGTGAGTGTATGTGTGTGTGTGAGTGTGTGTGTGACTCTGTGTGTGTGTGTGTGAGACTGTGTGTGTATGACTGTGTGTGTATAGGTGTGTGTGTGTGTAGGTGTGTGTGTGTGCTGTGTGTGTGTGTGCTTGTGTGTGTGTGTAGGTGTGTGTGTGTTTAGGGTGTGTGTGGTGTGTGTGCATGTGTTTGTGTGTGTGGTGTGTGTGTGTGTGTGCGCGCGCGCGTCATGTCCAGATATTTTAAGCGTGGAGACAAAAGTTGACAGTCAGCAGCGAACTTTAAAAACCTGAAAGGAAGAAATGCCGTGTGTGACGATAGATAAAGTCTCACGACATGTATCTAAGTCTTCCTTGGTATGCCTCTCGATTTCAATCCAATGTCTTGTATGTTTCTTGAGCCAGCTGGTGTGGGGTTGCAGTCTGGTCAGATGACCCAACCATCTAAGACGATAAACCGAAGGCCTGTGGAAAGCACGCACTCAGCGCATGTTAAACATCCCATGGCAACAGAGGAGCTATACCTGGCAAAATTCTGTAGAAAAAAAAAAACCCACTTCGGTAGGGTTAACAGAAATACACGCCTGACGGGAAAAAAAACAAATCACTGGGGTGTCGCTGCACTTCGGCGTCGCGATCTACCTGGGGGGGGGGGGGGGGGGGTTTGCAGCCAGAGCATCACGTGACAAACGCATTATGAAGTAAAAGAAATAGAAATGACGAGATCAGATACGACATTAACTCCAAGATGAGAAAAACGATGGTGATTTCAGTTTGTTGTCTTATCCGAAAAGTTCAATAGCCAGACAACCGTGGCGATGTTGGAACGCTTTCAGTATAAATAGTACCCCACCTTTTGGAAATTCTGTGTTAGAGATTTCTCTTTTCTGTCATTCTATTTGTTTCGGCCTTATTCCTTTTTTCTTTCATTTCTTCCTATCATTTTCTGCCTTGCTGGCCCATTCACCTGCATGTGTCCGATAAAGTCTTGCATACTTAGGATTGATAATTGGGTACTGTGTTAAGTGCATTTTTTGCTCTATGATAGGTAGCAATTTTAAGTAATTTTTGCCCGTTTACGAACAGTTGTGGCCTGTCTGAGGCTGGGGTCGAACCCAGGACCCTTGTTAATGAACAGAGCGCTCTAACAGCTAAGCGAACGTGGCCACACCAACTCTTTTAAACACTGGGAAAAGAGAACATAAGGAAGACTTTGTCATCCTGTCTACTGCTGTTTTACCCTCATTACTCACTCAAATGCAGTTTCCGCAGAGAAAGATTTAATAAAATGTCAGGAGAAACATATGGGTGGGGATGGGCTTGGGGGTCATTTTATGTGCAGCACGTTAGAAAAGTTCGCACGATAAATTATCTCCTAGCTTTTTCTGCGTCCTCCGAACAGACTCACCCCGGACACTTTTAGTATACGCTGTATGTGTTCTGTCTTTTTATGGAAAATATGTCCCACATAAAAACGTGTCCCATGAAAGACTATCAGCCTAGGCGTTAACTAAGTGGATTCTTATTTATTTAGGATCATCGTACTCAGGAAGGTTACCTTTGCATTCACCTTTTTATTCCGTCCCATTTTTCTGCACCAACTTAATGGCCACGAGCTGCACACTGTTTATAATGCGATGATGATGATGATGTCGATGAGGATGATAATCACGATGCTATGGAGTTCCATCTAGGATTGAGACTGCGTGACAGGGTTGTTCTCTACGCTTACTATCATAGTATATCCTGGCGTCAACCAGGCCCGAGAGATACAGACACCTGCGGTGGTGGTCAGAAGATTTGAGCAACACCCTCAATGACTCATCCGTGAAGTGGATGAGGCTCGACTGTGTGGTCCTAGTCTTCACAATGAGCCCGCACAGCACGCCCAACTCTTGGGTAGGAGCCGGTTAGAGCCCGAAAAAATCCCACAATGATTTCTGAAGGGACTGATGGGGATTCGAACTCACAACCCGGTCTTCCCAAATGAGCCCACAGCATGCACAACTCTAGGTAGGAGCCAGTTAGAGCCCGAAAAATCCCACAATGATTTTTTGAAGGGACTGATGGGGATTCGAACCCACAACCTTCCAGTCAGTAGTCCGTTGCGTTAACCACTACACCACGGCGACTGGTCAACTTAGTGGGTTATTAGATAAGCAGAAGACAGCAGGAACACGCCGTTAGTCCAAACACAACTCAGACAGAACAGAGGATGCGGTGCAACAAAAACAACAGAAAACGGACGAGCACGAATCTGCCATCCCATGGCGAATTAGCTTAAAAATCGTATAGTTGTGTCGGCTTTGTTTTCCTTTGGTCCAGTTTGAACTTGTCATTGAGAAATAATCAAATTTACTTGACTTGACCTCTTACTCTCTGTCTGTCTCTGTCTGTCTCTCTCTGTGTCTTTCTCTCTCTCTCTCTCACTCTCTCTCTATGTCTCTGTCTTTCTCTCTCTCTCTCTCCTCACTTTCTCTCTCTCTCTCACTCTGTCTCTCTTTCTCTCTCTCTTTCTCTCTCTCTCTCTCACTCTCTCTCTCTCTCTCTCTTTCTCTCTCTCACTCTCTCTCTCACTTTCTCTCTCTCTCTTTCTCTCTCTCTCTCTCTCTCTCTTTCTCTCTCTCTCTCTCTCTCTCTCACTCTTTCTCTCTCTCTCTTCTCTCTCTCTCCTCTCTCTCTCTCTCTCTCTCTCTCTCTCTCTCTCTCATGCTCATTTCAAGATCTTGTCACAGCCTTGGGTTTTAGCAGGCCAAAGGAATCTGAAAATTACCGGCGGAATTGCAGAGAGCGCGTATGGTGAAGTCTAAGCATGATGAATCCCATTGGAAGAAACTTTCGTACATTATATCAATCGTAAGCAGACCATATAAATCAAGACATGGGTACATCCTCCTCCTCCTCCTCCTCATCATCATCATCATCAATCACACACCATCATCATCAAAACGGCAACAGCAATAATGACTTGTACAACAACAGTAAAAACGGCAGCTGTAAGGGTCGTAATAGAAAGAATGATTATGATGACGACAATAAAGAGTATTATAGCGTGGCTTGTCATTTCCCCCCCCCCTTTCCCCCCACTCACCCCACTCTGTATGTATGTAAGTGAATGTCTTTATTCACCTCCTGTATAACATTTTTCGGAGCTGGTATGATATGATATAAAGATGTGTGTTTGGCAGAGAGAGAGAGAGAGAGAGAGGTAATAGAAAACAACATATTTAGCAATGTTTTGCAGAAGGTGGGGGGGGGGGGGGGATTGAGAAAGAAAGAAAGAAAGAGAGAGAGAGATTTGGCATGATTTTTGCAGAAACTGGGAGGGGGGGGGGATAGATAGATAGAAAGAGAGAGTAATAGGAAAAAACAAACATATTTAGCATTGTTTTGCTGAAGGTTGGGGTGGGGGGGGGGGGATTGAGAAAGAAAGAAAGAGAGAGAGAGAAAGAGATTTGGCATCATTTTTGCAGAAACTGGGAGGGGGGGGGGGATAGATAGATAGATAGAGAGAGAGAGTAATAGGAAAAAAAAACAACATATTTAGCATTGTTTTGCTGAAGGTGGGGGGGGGGGGGGGGTTGAGAAAGAAAGAAATAAAGAGAGAGAGAGATTTGGCATCATTTTTGCAGAAACTGGGAGGGGGGGGGGGAGATAGATAGATAGAAATAGAGAGAGAGTAATAGGAAAAAAAAACATATTTAGCATTGTTTTGCAGAAGGTGGGGGGGGGGGGGATTGATAAAGAAAAAAGAAAGAAAGAGAGAGAGAGAGATTTAGCATCATTTTTGCAGAAACTGGGGGGGGGGGGGGGGGGGGGGATTGATAGATAGATAGATAGAGGGAGGGAGGAGAGAGAGAGAGTAATAGAAAAAGAGACATATTTAGCATTATTTTGCAGAAGGTGCACGGGATTGAGAGAGAAAAAGAAAAAAGAGAGAGAGAATCATTTTTGCAGAAAGTGGGGGGGGGGGGGGGGGGAGGAGATAGATAGATAGAGAGGAGAGAGAGAGCATCGTTTTTGGAGAGAGAGGAGAGAGAGAGAGTAATAGAAAAAGACGACAATTTAGCATCGTTTTTGCAGAACGTGGGTGGTGGTGGTGCTGTATCTGTATTGAAAGAGCTTAACCCCCCCCCCCCCACCACTCCTTACACCCACGAGGGAACCTGGAAATCCAAATGTTGGAAGCGGGAGCGATAGTCAAGTGGGTAAGACGTCAGGGTTTCGATCAGAGAAGTCTGGGTTCGATCCTGGCTGGGTACCTCCCGTCTGGCGGATTCAGGGTGGATTATTTTCCGGCCCACGATCTCCCACCCAGGTCAGCCTGTGTGCAGACTTATTGGTGCCAGAACCACTGTCGTGTTTATACGCACGCGGAACATCAAACACACACGTCAAGTATCCAGTTGCTTATGGGACTCTTGAAAATGCCCAGCAATGCCCGTCTTACGAAGACGTAGTGAGCAGACTATGCAGCAATATACTGCCTGCTTGTGTACGCAAATCAACGAGCATACAGGCATCGGAGGGGAAAAAATAGAACAATTAAAAAAAAAAAGTGGGAGGCTCAGATCTCTCGCTTCGTCAGAGCGGGTGTTCAACCAAAATGTGCTCTCTCGTCTTCAGAGAGATTGAGGACTTGTACGCGAAAAAATGCCATACCAAATCTACACTCGATCCTGTTGGGAAAGGTCATTCTCACCAACATGAAATATTCAAGACACAGCTGAATGCTAGTAAAAGAAAATCGAAGTTCACTTTTAAACATTTTGGACCAAGGTGGAAGGTGTTTGGTTTAGCCTATTGCATTCTGGTGCCTAGCACTAATAGACATCTGTAAATTGTCAGGGCGCGGTATTTTTGGTACTAACTGTGAAATATAGCCGTGCAGCTCGCTCAAAGACGTCCAGTCTCGTTTGTGGCGTCACTCCTTTTTCTCTACTGCACGTGAGGCACGTGCTAATGTGGCGGGTCAGCAGGTGCACGTGCTGCGGAACTGCACGCGCAGTAATCTCATTGGCCTTAGAGTCGTGTTGTGTGTCAGACGCCCAGTTTCGAATCCAATAATCGGTTAGGCCGTTCCTCTTGCCTGTTGTTATTACCTTTCGTTCGTCTGAACTTGTACACCCGCAGTCTCCTCGCTATTCTCCACCCCCACACCCTCTCCAGGGACTCACCCTATTGCGATGCCTGGCCCTTCATTCCCGTTCACCTCTCCCCGTTCCAGGCGCATGAACATGACCTTATTCATTATTTGCTTCTCGGAGACCTTTCGAGAGTTTGCTTTGCGCGCTCATTGATCTGGTCTTTCCTCGTCAGCCTGATTTTATATCGGCTACTTCCTCTGCCGTTGACCTTCTGCTACCTGGCAATTCCAGACTAACGATTTATGACATAAAAAGCTGTAGGTGGAAGTAGGTAAAACTGTTGAATGTTGAAATTGGTTGTCAATGTCGCGTGAAAGTAGGGGAAGTTGTAGTAGTGTATCTGCTGCGGAGTTTCTGTGTAAAAATGACGTCTGTAATTCTTTGATTTGCTTTCCTGTTAGTTTTGTTTGTTTGTTTGTTTGTTTGTTTGTTTGTTGTTAATCACGTTAATCAGTGTTCAAGCAAATGTGAACCAGAAAAGCTAAAAAATGGAATTAGAACGGTATTTAATACAATAAAAAAGACAGGAGAACGCGTATTGCATACAACAAAATTTGGAGAAGGATCTGTCCTTGTTTTGTTGGAATCAATGAGCGTCTGATGCTGTTTGTCTTTTTTGGTTCACATTTCAGATGTTGTTTTCGTTTTTTGGTTTTTTTTTTCTTTCTTTCCTTCTTTTGTGTTGTTTTGTTGATTGGTTGTTGTTATTGTTGCTATTCTGTTATGTGGATCGTTTTGCTCTGATAGGTAATAAAAGTATTCTCTCTCTCTCTCTCTCTCTCTTGTGTATGTGTGTTGTGTGTGTGTGTCTGTGTTGTCTCTCTGCTTGCTTCTCTCTTATTTCTCTTTCTCTTTCTGTCATATCTCTTCTCTCTCTCTCTCTCTCTTTGTATGTGTGTCTGTGGTGTGTGTGTGTCTGTGTCTGTCTCTCTGCCTCTGTCTTCTTCTCTCTATTTCTCTTTCTCTTTCTGTCTATCTCTGTCTCTCTGTCTCTCTGTCTGTCTGTCTGTCTGTCTGTCTCTCTCTCTCTTCTCTCTCTTCTCTCTCCTCCTCCCTCCCTCCTGTAGTAGTAGGTGTAGTTTTGTTTTGCTTTTATATTTTGAAAAAAAAAAAAAACAAACACATATATCCAAAGAATATTCTCAGCGATTTATGGATGTAATTTTACCCAAAGTGATTAAAAAGATGCGGATTTTATTTTCTGAAAATCCCTGTTTAGCTTTACGCACAATCACCGTGTATAATAATGCTATTCCAGCTGCTCAGTTCCCCTATTTGCCAGAATTGCCGTTGGATAACGTTACTGGGCCTTGTTCTAGTACAGTCAGTAAGCATCTGGTATGCCCTTGGTATGTCTGGAGCGCATGACTTTGGATTGGCGTGTCCAGTTTGAGGCCCGCTGCGGTTCGAAATTTGGGCAGACTACATTTTGGCCGTAGGCTTTGAAAGGCAGTTTTTTTCAAGTCTTTGTCGTTGTTATTGTTGTTGTTGTTTTGTTGTTTGTTTGTTTGTTTGTTGTTGTTGTTGTTTTGTCTCTTTATCGATTTTTTTCTTTGACCTTTCTGAAATACACAAATCATTCCAATGACGTATGAGGGTCGTATGGCCTTCGGTTCGGTGGCACAACAACAACAGCAACAACACTGCACGTATGGCCCGGCAACTCACCCTCCCTCTTCTTCCCCCACCTCCACCCCCCGCCTCCCACTCCGCCTCTTCTCCCCCACCCTGTCCTGTCCCAGTTTGAACTTC
>JAPXFY010000029.1:40364620-40377120 GCA_030674185.1 Monoplex corrugatus
TTAAAATCCGTATCAGTGGCTGTACGATATTTGTGATCCATTTTCACGAAATGAGTCCTAACTCGCAGGCAGCGAAAAGCGTAGAGGTCGGAAAAGGTGTGATGGGTTGATTTTGTCTATTTTTACTTTTCGTCAAAAATGGAATATTTAATCTTTAAATTACATGTACATGTACTCAGCACTTTATAATTCAATTGGAAAATGTATTTAAAATGCGTTTTAACCAGATAACGGCATGCTTTTTGTGTCAGAAAAAGGGATATATCAACTTAAATAACAAGACAATTACAGTAGTTTTCACACCAATTTTTGTGTGCTATTGTGGCGTGATGTGTTTTACCATGGTACAAAGTTTGGTAAAGATTGGTGAAGTACAAATACCTGTTGCTAAGGTGAAACGTTACTGAAGCGGTGAAAATTTTAAAACTTGATTTTCTCAAAATGGCTGCTTGCTACGTTACACACTTCAAACACCCATAACTTCCTTATTTTTTGGAGTAGAATAATAAATTTCATATGAAAAGAAAGTTAATAATCTGGACATTTTGAAAATCATAATAATCCTAAAATCTGTTATTTTCACCTTAGGACTCATTTTGTTAAAACGGGTCACATTTGTGTTTTATTTTTGTTTTATTTGTCAAGCTTAACTCTTTCTCTTCCTTGCCCCAAACCACCAGATCCATACACAAAGATTCGACTCAATTCAACAACTATTTATTGTGAGATTTACTTTCTTTTCTTACCACAGTGGCTTGTAGGTCATGGAGATCCCTGTTTCTTTTCCAGTTTTTTTTTTACACTCCTTCATTTTTTGTTTGTTTCTTTCTTTTTTTTCAATGTTGAAGACATGACCTGGTAGTCCAATACAGACGATATCTACTTGTCTGTATGTTTATCTGAGAATGGACAGGTTGATATTTTTGTTATGTTCAGTGTAAGATCATGCCTGGATTTTGATATTTTTGTTATATTCAGTGTGATATCATGCCTGGGTTTTGATATTTTTGTTATGTTCAGTGTAAGATCATGCCTGGATTTTGATATTTTTGTTATATTCAGTGTGATATCATGCCTGGGTTTTGATATTTTTGTTATATTCAGTGTGATATCATGCGTGGGTTTTGATATTTTTGTTATGTTCAGTGTGAGATCATGCCTGGGTTTTGATATTTTTGTTATGTTCAGTGCGATATCATGCTTGGGTTTTGATATTTTTGTTATGTTCAGTGTGATATCATGCCTGGGTTTTGATATTTTTGTTATGTTCAGTGTGATATCATGCCTGGGTTTTGATATTTTTGTTATGTTCAGTGTGATATGCCTGGGTTTTGATATTTTTGTTATGTTCAGTGTGATATCATGCCTGGGTTTTGATATTTTTGTTATGTTCAGTGTGATATCATGCCTGGGTTTTGATATTTGTGTTATGTTCAGTGTGATATCATCCCTGGGTTTTGATATTTTTGTTATGTTCAGTGTGATATCATGCCTGGGTTTTGATATTTTTGTTATGTTCAGTGTGATATCATGCCTGGGTTTTGATATTTTTGTTATGTTCAGTGTAATATCATGCCTGGGTTTTGATATTTTTGTTATGTTCAGTGTGATATCATACCTGGGTTTTGATATTTTTGTTATGTTCAGTGTGATATCATGCCTGGATTTTGATATTTTTGTTATGTTCAGTGTGATATCATGTCTGGGTTTTGATATTTTTGTTATGTTCAGTGTGATATGCCTGGGTTTTGATATTTGTGTTATGTTCAGTGTGATATCATGCCTGGGTTTTGATTTTTTGTTATGTTCAGTGTGATATCATGCCTGGGTTTCTTTTTTGACTTCATGAATATGTACATATTTATATATAAGTGTTTGGTGCATGTGTGCAATTTTTTTCTGTACAATTTTTTCTTCTTCTACCTCAAGTTCTGCTTGCATACAGACACAGTAAAGTGGTTTAGGCACTAATAGTTCTGTCCACAAATTGATCTGTGAGATTTGAGAAATGCCCATCCACCCTTACCTAAGAGATATTCTGTTTGCAGTTTCATTTTCGGTTTCAGTTTCTCAAGATGATGTCTCCGCACTCGGAACGAATTCCACATGCACTAATGTCACAGGTGCCATGTGTATGGTGATCATGGCAGAAGCCTTAAGCCTGCGCATAAACCCATGAGCTGGCCAGGTCCTGAGGCCCTACCTAGTCTATGTTTTACCTAGTCTATATTTTATACTGGTATTTTATCAACCTTCCGCTGTAATAATCTTGGTTACATGTAAATGGCATGTGTATGTGTGTATCTTACCTTCAAAAAAGGAACATACATATTAAGTAAATAAATAAATGATTAAAGGTTCTGCTTGCATATACATACATGTAGACAGGAAGGTGGTTTATGCACAATAGTTTTGCCGACAAGTTGGTCGGTGAGGTCGGAAAATATCCACCCAGCGTTTACCTACCAAGTGTTCTGCTTGCATATACATGTAACAGGAAGGTGGTTTAGAAACTAGCAGTTCTGGCCACGAGTTGATCTGTGAGATTGAAAAATATCCACCCACCCCTTACCTTTCTTCTTTCTTTTATTGTTGTTTAAAGCCCAGCCGACTGCGCAGAGCCATATCAAGGCTATCATCATCATCATCATCATCATCTCAGGTGCCCTGACGCATGGCGTTGGCGACCATGGACTTCCAACCATCTCTATCTCTCGTTGCCCCCAGCATCTTCCCCATCCTTCTCATCCCCAGCCACTCTGCAAGTCCGTCCAGCAATATCTCCCTGGGTCTACCTGCTGCTCTCTTTCCCTCCAGCTTTCCCGTTGTGACCATCAAGGCTATAACCACTTCAAAACACACAAAACTTCAACAGGGAAAAAAAAAAGAAAAGAAAATTAAGTACACACATCAATGCACTCGCGCACATAATCCAAGGACACGCCCCCGGCGTAGGACCACCCCGTCCGACCTATCGCACAGGGGGGATTTAAAAAACACACCTGAACACGAATATAAGCTTACATAAGGACACCAAAACATACATAAAAAACAAGCATAAATTACCTTAAATTGCTTCCGCATATCTCACCTCCTTAGAGCCAAAAATGCACATAACACATGTACCCAATTATCAATCCGAAGAAAAAGTACGTAAGACTTTATCGAAAAAATACAGGTGAATGGACCATTAAGGCAGAAAAGTAGAAATGACAGAAAGTAAAGCAACAAGGCAGAAACAAACAGAGTGACAGAAAAGAGGAAATTTCTAGCACAGAATTTCCAGAAGGTGGGGATACTATTTATACTGAAAGAACCCCCGGCTACCCAACGGGGGAACCCCTTACCTACCAGGTTTTTTGCTTGCATATACTTGTACACAGGAAGGTGGTTTAGGAGCTAACAGTTCTGCCCACAAATTGATCTGTGAGTTATCGTTAAGCAAAGGAATGTGGTTTTTGAAACAGATTCATAGGGGAAATGTTGACATGTGTTAAATCTTAATGTTCATTTTTAAACTTTCAGTGTGAAGCATATCATTCTGTCATCATCATCATCATCAGGTGCCCTGCCGCATGGCGTTGGCGATCATGGACTTCCATCTGTCTCTGTCTCTTGTTGTCCCTAGCATCTCTCCCACCCCCCTCGTCCCCAGCCACTCTGCAAGTCCGTCTAGTATCTTTTCCCTGGGTCTACCCGGTGCTCTCTTTCCCTCCAGCTTTCCCGTTGTGACCAGGTGCTCCAAATCCCCATTCCTCATAAAATGGCCTATAAATGTTGCCTGTCTTTTCCTAATCTTCCTTATGAGTGATCTACTTGTGTCTGCTTCCATCAAGACTCTCTCGTTTGTTTTCTTTGCTGTCCATGGAACTCTCAACATCCTTCTTAGAAACCACATCTCGGCTGCCTCAATCTTGTTCTGGCTTTGCATGCTGACTGTCCACGCCTCGCATCCGTACAACAGTATTGGTTCTATATAACATTCAAGGACTCTCTTCCTGATGTTAATTGATAGGCATTTGTTGGTAAGAATGCCTGTCATCTTCCCGAATGCTGTTTTGGCTTGGCCGATTCTGCCGGCTATTTCTGATGTGCATCTGCCGTCTGATGAAATGATTGTTCCCAGGTACGAGTATATGAATTTATCAACCTGTGTCAAGGTTGTGCCATTTGCTGTTATTTTGCATGAGGGGATTTCATGTTTTTTAGTGATCACCATGACTTCAGTCTTCCTGCTGTTTAGTTCCAGCCCCTTACCTTTGCTTTCTCTTTCTAGTATATTCACATTCTGCACATTATGTATATTGCGTGGAGTTCATGTGTCAGCATTTTCTTTTCATTTTGCGCAAAAACAAAATTTGTTTTGTTTTGTTTTGTTATTACTCTTCGTTGCCACATTGTATTTTAAATGTCTGTTTGTTGTAAAACAAAAAAGTGAATAAAAAGGAGTTTAAAAAAAGTTGATCTGTGATGTTGGAAAAAATATCCACCCACCCCTCACCTACCAGATGTCCTGCTTGCATATACACACATACACAGGAACGTGGTTTAGGCACTAACAGTTTTGTCCACACATTCATCTGTGAGATGGGGAAAAATCATCCATCCACTCTTTACCCACCAGGTGGAGATGAGTGGGCTGATCGAAGCCCAGGACTTTCCGAAAGGAAGTCCGGTGTTTACCTACATGACTACCACACCCTTCCTTGATGATTTTTAGTGATAACGTCAGTTGATGGTGAAAGCTAGAATGCTAGAAAGTATGTTTTTTTTGAAAAAAATATCAGACTCGCTTTCAATCGTACACTAAACAAAAACAAAAAAGAAAGAAAACAAAGGGGGGGGGGGGTACACACAAGACGCAGACACAGACGCAACACACACACACACACACACACACACACACACACACACACACACACACACACACACACACACACACACACACACACATATATATATATATATATATATATATATACACACATGTGTGTGTATGAGTGTTGTGCTTGTGTGTTTTTCTTTACATAATTCACACACACACACACACACACACACACACACACACACACACACACACACATATGTATATATATATTATGTTATACATACTTACATATATTATATATACATATATATAATATATATAATATATATTATATACACATATGTACACATACACACACGTATAACTTTATGTGTGTGTGTGTGTACGTGTGTGTGTGTGTGTGCGCGCGCGCGCGCGTGTGTGTGTGTGTCTGCGCGCGCGCGCCCTTACACCATTTTAGTCTTTTTAAAGCTGTGAACATGAATTAATCCTGTCACTTCCTGGCCAAATCCACCAGATTCCTACAGGAAGTTAGTGGGCAGTTTAACGGAAGTGAAAGGATTTTAAAACTGACTTCAGCATATTGGTCTTTACGTCATGAAACTGAATTAATCCTTTCACTCTCTTGCCACATCCACCAGATTCCTACAACCTTTTTGCTTGTACGTACGTCAGTTTCAATGTCCGCACGTACACCGTGTCAGCAGTGATAGGCCAGCAGATTCCTACAACCTTTTTACTTGTACGTACGTCAGTTTCAATGTTCGCAACGTATACCGTGTCAGCAATGATAGGCCAGCATTCCTACAACCTTTTTACTTGTACGTACGTTCAGTTTCAATGTCCCACGTATACCGTGTCAGCAATGATAGGCCAGCAGATTTCCTACAACCTTTTTCTTGTACGTACGTCAGTTTCAATGTCCGCACGTTATACCGTGTCAGCAGTGACAGGCCAGCAGATTCCTACAACCTTTTTACTTGTACGTACGTCAGTTTCAATGTCCGCACGTATACTGTGTCAGCATGTATAGGCCAGCAGATTTTTGTGTCTAGTCACTGTCATTTTAAAACAGCCAGACAAGGTTTTCTGTTTGAAATCGTGGAAACGAGTCTTGCTTATGTAAACAACACCGTCTGAAACTCCGCTGGTGGTGATTAATCTGTTGCGGTTTTTTTTTTCCTTTGACACACACAAACAGACGTGTTTTTTTACCGTGTGATTGATTGATGGAATGTTTTCTTGCACAAACAAACATTTTTCCTCTTTCTTATTGATCGATCAAACGTTTCTTGTGCGTATGGTGTACGTGTATCGCGATTAACAAGCCGTTTCGTGCACAATAGAGATGTTTTTTTCCCCCTCCTCCTATCTTCATATTGACTCATTAAGAGTTTCCTGCTCATAGACATTTGTCATTCTGTATCACTGATCGATCAGCTGTCTCTCTTGTGTGTACTCCTTTGTTTTCCTGTTTGTTTTCACTGAAGATGCCGTTGTTATGATGCCGGGAAATGGTTCAGATGACGGCATTTGTATCGTCAGTGCGTAGGGGATTTATTCCGAGCGTAGGGACTATATGCTGAGACTCTGAAACAGAAACTCATTGCATAGGGGTTTATTCTGAGTGCAGAGACGACATGTTGAGACTCTGAAACAGACACTCACTACATAAGGAGTTTATTCCCAGTAGAGAGACAACATGCTGAGAGACTCTGAAACAGACACTCACTACATAGGAAGTTTATTCCCAGTAGAGAGACAACATGCTGAGAGACTCTGAAACAGACACTCACTACATAAGGAGTTTATTCCCAGTAGAGAGACAACATGCTGAGAGACTGTGAAACAGACACTCACTACATAGGAAGTTTATTCCCAGTAGAGAGACAACATGCTGAGAGACTCTGAAACAGACACTCACTCCATATAGGAGTTTATTCCCAGTAGAGAGACAACATGCTGAGAGACTCTGAAACAGACACTCACTACATAGGGAGTTTATTCCCTGTAGAGAGCCGCCATCTGAAGAAACTGAAAGAGAAACTCTGTGTAACCTTTGTTCAAGAGGGATTCTTTGTCGCACTCAGACATTTCCATATGTGCTCCACCTAAACCTATGATAAATTATCTGGTAAACTCCTTGATCCTACGCGAAAACTCTGTATAGTGGCACGATTTTGAAATGAGAGAAAAAAGGGAAGGGAATTGACCCTATCAAACACTGACGCTACAGAATGATCGGCGCATTCAATTCAAATGGGTTTTGAACAGTGATTTCGTGCAGGCTGAGACTGAACTCGAGATGTCAGATCTTTTAGCACTAGGTTGTGTCAAACTGAGCCACACTAAAAGTGTGGACTTGTATCAACTGAGCCACCCTAAAAGTGTGGACTTGTATCAACTGAGCACCCTAAAGTGTGGACTTGTATCAACTGAGCCACCCTAAAAGTGTGGGACTTGTACAACTGAGCACCCTAAAATGTGGATTATCAACTGAGCCACCCTAAAAGTGTGGACTTGTATCAACTGAGCCACCCTAAAAGTGTGGACTTGTATCAACTGAGCCACCTAAAAGTGTGGACTTGTATCAACTGAGCCACCCTAAAAGTGTGGACTTGTATCAACTGAGCCACCCTAAAGTGTGGACTTGTAATCAACTGAGCCACCCTAAAAGTGTGGACTTGTATCAACTGAGCCACCCTAAAAGTGTGGACTTGTATCAACTGAGCCACCCTAAAAGTGTGGACTTGTACAACTGAGCCACCCTAAAAGTGTGAACTTGTATCAACTGAGCACACTAAAAGTGTGGACCTCCTCAGGATCGAATCCCAGATCCCTGCATTATCAGCATGGCACTGTAACTACTGAACAATGGGCCACTGCATAATTGGATATTTCTGTCAATACGTTTATGAACGTATTGTCAGGACCTGGCCAGCTCATGGGTTTATGTGCAGGCTTAATAAGACTTGTGCCATGATCATTCTGGATCTTCTCTATCAATGGCACCTGTGACGTTAGTGCGTGTGGAATTCATTCCGAGCGCGAAGACGTACCTTGAGAAACTGAAATTGAAACTGAATTGTATTGTTTCGTGCTTGTATTTCGTCACAGTACGTTTTCCATGTGACGGTTACCCAGGATAAAACATCTTGCTGCAGTGATTCACAATATGTAAAAAAAAAAATTCGTTTATCAAAAAAAGTTATAAATGGCTGTGTTTGTTGTCTTTATCAATCCATATTATCAAGAGATAACAACAAGAACAATACATCGTTTTTGTAAAGCGTTGCCCTGGTTTTGTTATGTTTATCAATAGATAATTGTCAATAGATAGTGATAAGACTAATAGATAATTTTCATAAAGCGTTGCCCTGGCTGTGTTTGTTGTCTTTATTAGTACATGATTGTCAAGAAATAATGTGATAAGAATAACAGATCATTCCTATAAAGCATTGCCTGGAGTGTGTTTGTTGTCTTAATCAGTAGATATTGTCAAGAGATAATATGATAGGAATAATGGATCAGATAATGATAAGAATAATAGACCATTCTCATAAAGCGTTGCCCTGGCTGTGTTTTTGTCTTTATCAATAGATATTGTCAAGAGATGACGATAGGAATAACAGATCATTCTAGTAAAACGTTGACCAGGCTGTGCTTGTTGACTGTATCATAGATAATTGTCAATAGATAATGATAAGAATAATAGATCATTCTAGCAAAGCGTTGCCCTGGCTATGTTTGTTGTCTTTATCAATAGATAATTGTCAAGAGATAATGATGAGGATAATAGATCTAGATAATGATAAGAATAATAGATTACATAATGATAAGAGATAATGATGAGGATAATAGATCAGATAATGATAAGTATAATAGATCAGACAATGATAAGAAATAATAGATCAGATAATGATAAGAACAATAGAGTATCTATTCTCATAAAACGTTGCCCTGGCTCTGTTGTCTATATCAATAGATATTGTCAAGAGATAATATGACAAGAGTAATAGATCATCCTGATTTTGTTGTCTGTATCAATAGATATTGTCAAGAGATAATATGACAAGAGTAACAGATCATCCTGATTTTGTTGTCTGTATCAATAGATATTGTCAAGAGATAATATGATAATAATAGATCATGGTGGCTCTGTTGTCTATATCAATAGATATTGTCAAGAATAATATCAGAAGAATGATAGATAATTCTAGTAAAGCGTTGCCCTCTTACCGCATTACACTTTTACAAAACAGACATAGCATCACACATCATAGGTTCAGTCCTCAAATAGGTGACAGTTTTGTGTGTGTGTGTGTGTGTGTGTGTGTGTGTGTTCACTTAGTTGGTTAGAGCACCATGCCAACAATGCCGGGGGTCGTGGGTTCCATCCTCGGGTTGTCCACAGAGCTTGTTATAAAGCGTTTTGTGACACGATGTGGAAGTCTGCCAGATAGGTACTGGCAGATTAGGTGGAGCGCATATGGAATTGTCTGAGTGTGGTGAACGCCTCTTGAACAGACTACAGACACTGCAAACTTCAAACCCAATAACAACTAAGTAACATAACTCTTGACATCACGGAGTTATCTCCCATGTAGAATTTCTCAAACCCATACACAGTTTGCGCTACCCATTCAGCTAGCATAGACGCAGCCACAAAGCATAAAGTGGTAAGCTCAGAACATTCCAGTAACAACAACAACACAGCTACAACAACAACATCAACAGCTACAACAACAACAACAACAACGACGAACAGCAACAACAACAACAACAACAACATTTGTTGAATGCTTAAATAATGATATGTAATATGTGGTAACAGCAGCAACAAGGTCAACAACAACGGCTCAATAATGATAACTGGCAATGATGACGACGATAACAATGACGATGATAACTTGTTGCAGCTTTGTTACGGGATTATAGCTGAGCGATCGTGAAGGGAACAACATTATGAAGGCATTTTACTGCTTGCATTTTATGGGCGCCGTCTTTTGACAGATGTAATGAACAGTTTGTGAGGGCTGACACACACGCGTGCGCATGCGCACACACACACACACACACACACAACACACATGCACATACACACCTGAACACACACAAACACACACACACACACATATGCACGCACATACACACACGAACACGCAAACACACACACATAAACACAGACACAAACACAGCACACACGCGCGCACACACACACACACACACACACACAACACACACACACACACACATGCCATACACACCTGAACACACAAACACACACACATGCACGCACATACACACACGAACACGCAACACACACACATAACACGACACACACACACAACACGCACACACACACACACCACTCACCACACACTCACTCATGCACGCACATACACACACACAACACACACACACACACACTCACTCACTCACGCACGCAAGCCTCATTCCCTTACCCCACAATACAACCCCAGAAAGGAAAACTCCTCATCTAGTACGACAAACGCTTCCAGTTCCCAAAGTGACTTCCCACAGCGAAACACGATTGATAATTTTGGTAAAATTCCAACAGCATCTTGTCCGGTCCGGTCCTGTGGATCAGCAATCGGCCAGAGCGACCACACACAAGAGTCACAGTGCGATAAATCGACAAAAGATACAAAATATTTAAAAAAATCTTGTTTGTAAAAGATCCTTGGGAGTATAAAACACAACGTTTCGAGCCCAGGCACTTTGTCAAGACTTGACAAAGGGCCTGGGCTCGAAACGTTGTGTTTTATACTCCCAAGGATCTTTGACTTGACAAAGGGCCTGGGCTCAAAACGTTGTGTTTTATACTCCCAAGGATCTTTGACTTGACAAAGGGCCTGGGCTCAAAACGTTGTGTTTTATACTCCCAAGGATCTTTGACTTGACAAAGGGCCTGGGCTCGAAACGTTGTGTTTTATACTCCCAAGGATCTTTGACTTGACAAAGGGCCTGGGCTCGAAACGTTGTGTTTTATACTCCCAAGGATCTTTGACTTGACAAAGGGCCTGGGCTCGAAACGTTGTGTTTTATACTCCCAAGGATCTTTGACTTGACAAAGGGCCTGGGCTCGAAACGTTGTGTTTTATACTCCCAAGGATCTTTGACTTGACAAAGGGCCTGGGCTCGAAACGTGTTTTATACTCCCAAGGATCTTTTACAAACAAGGTATTTTTTAATTGATAAAGGGCCTGGGCTCAAAACGTTGTGTTTTATACTCCCAGGAATCTTTTACAAACAAGGTATTTTTTAATATTTTGTTTTTACCCTCAAGATCCAGCAGTCACATTTGTTTTACCCTCGACAAAAGATACACCTGATTCATCACTCCCTCGTGCACAGGACACGTTTTTTAAGGATCATCGCACTCAGGGAGGTTACCTTTGTGCTCACCTTTTTATTTTTATTTTTATTTTTTTGTCCCATTTTCTACGGCATCTTAATGGCCACAGAAGCTGGCACAGTTGTTTTT
This sequence comes from Monoplex corrugatus, assembly GCA_030674185.1. Taxonomy (NCBI): domain Eukaryota; kingdom Metazoa; phylum Mollusca; class Gastropoda; order Littorinimorpha; family Ranellidae; genus Monoplex; species Monoplex corrugatus. Next base: position 40,375,957 of record JAPXFY010000029.1, read on the forward strand.
TTTTACAATGCGATGATGATGATGCTGATGGGGTTGATAATCATGATGCTATGAAATTCCACCTAGGGTTGAGACTGCGTGACATGGCTGTACTCTACGCTTACTATCGAAATGTATCCTGGCGTCAACCAGGCTCGAGAGATACAGACACCTGCAGTGCTGGTTAATAGATTTGAGCAACGCCTTCAATGGCGCATCCGTGAAGTAGCTGAGACTTGACTGTGAGGTCCCAAGTCTTTCCAATGAGCCCATAGCACGCCCAACTGTAGGTAGGAACCGGCTAGAGCCGAAAAATCCCACAATGATATATATATATTATATATAGTTTTGAAGGGACGGATGGGGGATTCTAACCTACAACCTTCCAATCGGTAGTCCGTTGCGTTAACCACTACCACCACGGCGATGCAAAGGACACTTACATTGAATCACGCTGAATTTTTTGTTAGCCTGTCAAAAAGTCCTATAGCGAATTACCTTTAAAATGTTATTTCACTTGTTCACTGTTATGGTTAGTCAATTCTTACATTTTTTTTAAATTCATTTCTTCTAGATATTTATTAATTTTGTTTGTTAGTTAGTTTGTTTACATAGTTAATTATGGTAACGTTATTTGTTAGTTTCACCTTCCCTTCCTCGAAATAGTCGTTTTCTGGATCATCTTTTTTCAAAAACCGAAATTGACCATTTTCAAATATCCTCTTCACTCCTCCTGTATCACCCTCCCCCCTTTTTTTTTTTATCTTTTCTAAAATCACTTTAGTGAATAGACATTAAATCAAAGACCACCACCACGCTGCGAAGAGGGAAACCTCTGGACATCCCACAACTACCATCAGCCAGCAGGGAAATGGCACGTCAGGGTGATGGTGATGGTGCTGTCTCACCATGCCAATGTCCTTTGACCACTAGGATGTTAACAAGAAGCACAACCCAGAAGGCAGCCACTTTGTGCTCAGAATCAAGGTAGAGCACTCTTCTTGACAAAAGGTGTGGTGTTGACAGTGAGCACATGTAGGGTTCAGGCCAAGGCCCCTCTTGCGTAAATAATAGTAACGATGTAAATATGTAAAAACTAACGGGGCTAAAGTCAGTACATTATTGTCTTTCCTTTTATTTAACGTTGAGGGTTTGCTCTCTCTCTCTCTCTCTCTCTCTCTCTCT
>JAPXFY010000029.1:40379620-40397120 GCA_030674185.1 Monoplex corrugatus
GTGGAAAATTCTCCTTTTGTTTTGTTTAATTGTCTTTCAACGGTCTAAGTCGACACAAGCCCCTTCTACTCACCATTATTCCCTCCCTTTTCTTTTTAATCTTTCTCCACTGTCTCCAGTTTCCATCTTTCTCTCCCCACTTTCCTTTCCTGTGTGATCTTTAACTGTCTCCTGTCTGTCTGTCTCTGTCTCTCTCTGTCTCTGTCTCTGTCTCTCCACTTCCCTCCCTCCTTCTCTTTCATTTTCTTTCTTTTCGTGGACAAAATTTGTTCACGTGCTTTTTACATTTATGGATTTGTGCCCACTTTCAGGTCAAAAGTGAAAAGGGTTCATGAGTGCATTAATTTGAATAGGCTTCATTAAAGTCAGCAAAGTCATTCATTGCATGCCTCTGTCTTTTTCCATGTTTTGGATAAAGTAATGGAGCACATTAGAACCAAAAGTACCAACCCATGAGAGTTATGACTCTGCTTTTTGTTTGCATTATTGCCTCATTTTGCTTATCTTAAATGGAAGCTGTATATTTTCTTTTAAGAAGATACATTTTTCAGTCATCATGGAAAAGTAATGTTCTGTTTGTCTGACTTAAAGATGAGTGTACATGATAATAGTACAGTTCAAGTTAGTTCTGTGCACATTTTAGTATTTTATATTCATATTCATATTCATATTCATAATCATATTCATATATTCATATACATATTCATTTCTTTTGTCATATTGGATTTATCATATGAAACTCAGGGTGCTGTTCCTTTGAGAGAATGTCATCGCAATCCAGCACCACCTTTTTTTTTTTTTTTTTTACTAAGACTTTAGAAAGGTAAAAAATCTAATTGGCCTTCAAGAGGGGGGGGGGGGGGACCTGGGAAAGCAACCTTCCTTTCCAATGTAAGTATCAGGGCAGCTAGGTGAAACCCCTGCTCTTCATGATTTTCAACTGCCATGGGATCTTCAGCGTGAGCAGGCCAGACAGCACACGAGCCCATCTCGTTTTTCATCCCCTTCAGAAGGGCTAGATGTTCAGTTTGGTTTTCTGGTGAAACTGAGGAGAAAAGTTGAGGCCTCAACGGGAAACGAACGCCTGAAACCTCGAGTTTAGTTATTGGCAGGTGAACGTCTGAACCATTCTGCCACTCTTCTCATTTCAGGACATTTACTTATATCGGTTCCTCCGTTGGGATGCTGGGGGCCCTCTCAGAATAAGTAGTATCTGCACCTTCTGGAAATTCTGTGCAATAAATTTCATCTTTTCTGTCACTTTCTTTGTTTCTGCCTTGTTCCTCTGCTTTCTGTCATTTCTTTCTATCGTTTTCTGCCTTGCTGCATGCTCCATTCATCTGCATGTGTTCTATAAGGTCTTGTGTTCCTTCTCTTAAGATTGATAATTGGTTACATGTATTGAGTGCATTTTTGGCCGTAGGGAAACCAGATATGCTGAAGCAATTTGAGATAATTTAGGCCCATTTTTATATATGTTTTAGTGTCTTTAGTTATGTTTAAATTTGTATTCATGTTTTCAAATCCCTTGTGTGATAAATTGGATGGAGTGGTCGATGCCAGAGGCATTTGTCTTTAGATTATGTGCGCAAATGATATATGAACATAGTTTTCTTTTCCTTTTTTCTTGTTGAAGTATTGTGTATGTTTTGGATTGGCTATAACCGTGATATGGCTCTACGCAGTTGCCTGAGCTTTAAACAAAAGTAACAAAAACTTTTATCATCATCTTCATCATCACCATGTGCATTGCCGTATGGCGTTGGCAATTATGGCCCTCCATATGCATCTATCCCTTGTCGCTGCAAGCACATCTTCCTCTGTCTCTGTCCTCCAGCTTTCCTGTTGTGACCAGGTGCTCTAATTCCCTTTCCTCATAGAATGAGCTATAAATGTCTTTTCCTAAACTTCCTTATCAATGACTGATCTTCTTGTGTTCGCCTCCATTAGGACCGTCTCGTTTGTTTTCTTTGCTGTCCATGGAATTCTCAACATTCTCTTTAGAAACCAATATCAGTTGCCTCAATTTTATTCTGGCTTTGCGTGTTAACTTATATCAGTGTCTGAAAAACCACAAAATAAGATGATTAAAGGGCAAAGATGGGAAGAAGATCATCACACCTTATGCAGTCGTAATTAAGTCAGTTGCTGTTCTTGTGTCATCATACACTTTAAGACCATAGTTTTTATTAATGGGAAACATGAACTGGAAAAGAGGTGCTTGGAAGGAGGATGAGAGGTTTAGTGTTGTCAGTATAATACTGACTTGTCCATTTCTATTCCTGTCATGGGCAGCAGAAAGGCTACAAGAGAACTGGCTTCAATTGCCAGTTAAGATCTCCCCCAGCATGTTCATCTGTCATTCAGCTGCCTACTACTGAAACATTGATAGCCACGGAAATAAAAACCCTGCCTGTGCTCTGTTGACGGTAATCCTTTAACCAGAGAATCCCACAGGACAGTTTTCCTTATACTGGCCAGGTTTGTTTCCCTGTTCGCCAATGAGCCCTGTCTGTGTTGGTGTGAATTGATGAGCTGCTAAACAGTTCAGGCTGGCAAACAGCAACTTGAGACGGGGAGATTTCCGCCGGTCTGACGCTGGTTGTGGCGAGAGAGGCCGTGCCTGTCACTGAAATAGGTCGGATAAAGTAGCACGTGCTGATTTGGCCACAGCCCATTGTGTGTGTGTGGTGGACAGGATATTTTCCTGGGAGGAGGCAGGTGATCATGCATTTTGCAAAGCGGAGCTTTCTCTCTCTCTCTCTCTCTCTCTCTCTCTCTCTCTTCTCTCTCTCTCTCTCTCTCGCTCTCTCTCTCTCTTTCTCTGTCTGTCTGTCTGTCTGTCTGTCTGTCTGTCTCCTGTGTGTTGTTGACATGGCACATGAATAGTTCATGGACAGGGAAATTGCATTTCCCATTTTAATTTGTTGTAGTTTGCCAAATGGAAAATTTACCTTTTATTTTTTTTGAGAGTCTTTAATCAGTCTAAATCGAAATGAGTCCCTTCCACCTACCATTACTCTCTCTCCATTTTTATTAGTGTGCTTCAGTTCTCCAGTTCCCGTCTGTCTCTTCCTACTTCCTTTCTCTGTGTGGTCTCTAACTGTCCTCTCTGTCTCTGTTTCTGTGTTTTTCTCTCTGTCTCTGTTTATCTGTGTCTGTCTGTTGTCTGTCTGTCTGTCTGTCTCTCTCTCTCTCTCTCTCTCTCTCTTTGGTGACATAATTTGTGCACATGATTTTTCCGTTGATGGATTTGTATTCATTTTGTGTCATGGGTTGAGAGGGTCCACGAATGCATCAGTTTGAATAGGCTTTATTTAAGTTGGCAAAGTCGTTCATTGCATGCCTCTGTCCATTTGCGTGTTTTAGATAAATTCAATGAGCATATTAGAACCAGGAGCATCAAGCTAAAAGGTTTTATGACTCCTGGTTTTTGTTAGCATTATTTCTTTCATTTTGATCGTCTTAAATGGAAGCTGTACATTTTCGTTTGGGAAGAGATAATTTTCTGTCCTCAGGGAAAGGTAGTGTTCTGTTGGTTGAATTCAGATAAGTTTGCGTGATCGTTAGTGTAGTTTTAATTACTTCAGGATTGTTGAATTCAGATAAGTTTGCGTGATCGTTAGTGTAGTTTTAATTACTTCAGGATTGTTGAATTCAGATAAGTTTGCGTGATCGTTATGTAGTTTTTAATTACTTCAGGATTGTTGAATTCAGATAAGTTTGTGTGATGTAGTTTAGTTTTAATTACTTCAGTATTGGTGAATTCAGATAAGTTTGTGTGATGTAGTTTAGTTTTAGTTACTTCAGTATTTATGTTCAGAAATTGTATCGTTTTAGTTTTAGATATCATTAGTCAGGAAACAATAAAAAATAAATAATTTAAAGGGGTTGGGTTTGGAGGTAGAGAATTACATCTTATACAACCATAGCAATTCAATAGTTGGTGTTCTGGTGTCATACACTTGATAGCTTAGTTTTCCTGAATGGTAGAGGTGAAATTGGATAAGAGGTGTTTGAAAAGAAGGTGCAAGGAGAGAGAATGGTTCACTGCTGTCAAACAGTATGGTCCTCAAATGTCCTTTTAGCTGTCCCATCCAGTTCTCTACCCTTCATGGGCAGCAGGAAGGCTACAGGACGATTGTCCTCAATTACCAGCTAAGGTCATCTTCAGCAATCTTACCTAACATTCAGATACCCACTATTGAAAACTGACATACACTGACATCCACAGAAATATAATCCCTGCCTGTACTCTGTCAACCCGTAACCTTCAATCAGATCAGTCCCGCAGGACAATTGTCATTATCTTCACCAGGTTTGTTTCTCCGTTCACTAATTCAACGCTGTCTGTGATGGAGTGAATTGATAAGCTGCTCAATAGTTCAGGTTGGACAAACAGCCACTTAAAGTTACTTAACCTTGAGGAAGGAAGGTTTCCCGCTAGTTTGACACTGGACGAGTTGGGGAGAGGTTGTGCCAGTCACCGATACAGGCCTGATAATGTTGCACGTGCTGATTTTGTCGCTGGTCCATTGACAGAGCGATTTTCTGGCAGGAGGCGGGTAATCATGCAACTTGCACAGTGAGCTTTTCTCCCTCTTGTTGACACGAGTCATGAATACTGCATGGACAGGGAAATTGTAGTTCCTGTTTTATATGCTGTATGTTGCCAAATGGACGGCTTATTTCTCTTTTTATTTTTTGTCTTTAAACAGTCTAAATCGACACGAGTCTGTTCCTCCTATTACTACCATTTTTACCCATTTTTTTCTTTTAATCTGCTGCCACTCTCCCGTCCCTCTCTTTCTCTCACCACGTTCCTTCTGTGTGTGATCTCACTGTTTTTTTGTCCGTTTCTGTAGCGCTGTCTCCCTCCCTAACCCCCTCTTTCTCTGTCTGTCTGTCTGTCTCTCTTTCTCTCTCACTCTCTCTTTCTGTCTCTGTCTCTGTCCCCTCTCTTTCTCCTCTCTCTTTCTCATTGTCTGTCTGTCTGTCTCTCTTCTTTGTCTGTTTGTCTCTGTCTTTCTCTGTCTCTGTCTCTCTGTCTGTCTATCTCTGTCTGTCTGTCTGTCTCTGTCTCTCTCTCTCTCTCTCTCTCTCTGTATGTGTGTGTAAATGTATTCACATGATTTCTTTTCGCTTGTTTATTTGTGTCCACTTTTGAGTGATGGGTTAAGAGGGTTCACAAATGCATCAGTCTGAATAGGCTTCGTTAAGATGTCGGAACTAGTTCCTTGCATGTCTCTGTCCATTTGCGTGTTTTAGATAAATGAAATGAGCTCATGAGAAGTAGAAACGCCAAGCTAAAAGGTTTTACGACTCTTGCTGTTTGTTAGCGTCATTGCTTCTGTTTTGTTGCGTGTCTTAAATGAAAAGTCTGCCTTCTGCTGTTAAGATATGTTTCATTTTCTGTATAGCAAGAAAAGTAATGGTGAACTTGGTCAACTGGAAGATGTGTGTATCTGTCATTAAATTGGTTCACAATACTTCATTGTTCTTGTATAGTCATAACAAGAGGATGCGAGGAACAACAAAATAACATGATTTAAAGGGCAGTTGAAGGAGTAGAGAATATACCGTATATTATCAAAGTAATTCAGTCAGTTGCTGTTCTTTGTGATACGATTTAAAAGCATAGTTCACATTATAGGAGATATTAACTTGGTGGAGGAGGTATAGGGGGAGGGGCTCGGGGGGTGGGGGGGGGAGAATGACTGTGGATTGTCAACTAGCATAGTACTGACCCGTCCTCACCTAACCCACCAAGTTGTGTTCCTATCAGTGTGGCAGTGGATAGACACAACAAGAGAGGATTGGCTCCAACTGCCAGCTACAATAAACTTCCAGCAATTTCATCCATTATTCAACTACGTTCTGTTGAAACATTCACACCAGCGGAAATAAAAACCCATGCCTGTACTCTTTTAACCGTAATCCTTCATCAGATCAGTCCCGCAGGACAATTGTCATTCTATTTACCAGGTCTGTTTTCCCCGTTCACCAGTGCAGCTGCCTGTGATGGAGCGAACTGATGAGCTGTTAAACAATTCAGGTTTAGCACACAGCTATTTGAAGTGACTTCAAGGGAGATTTCCATCGGTCTGACACACGCTGTGGTGGGGAGGGGTCGTGCCTGTCACTGATATTGGTGGAACAAAGTTGTTTCTGTCACTGATATAGGTTAGATACTGATGTCATCATCATCAAGTGCCCTGCCGCATGGCGTTGGCGATCATGGCCCTCCATTATGTATCTGTCCCTTGTTGCCGCAAGCACATCTTTCACCCTATCTGTCCTTAGCCACCCTGCAAGTCCGTCCAGTATTTTCTCCCTGGGTCTACCTGGTGCTCTCTTTTCCTCCAGTTTTCGTATTGTGACCAGGTGCTCTAATTCCTGTTTCCCCATAAAATGGCTTATAAATATGTTGCATGTCTTTTCCTAATCTTCCTTATGAATGATCTTCTTGTGTCTGCCTCCGTCAAGACTGTCTCGTTTGTTTTCTTTGCTATCCATGGGACTCTCAACATTCTTGTTAGAAACCACATGTTGGCTGCCTCAATCATGTTCTGGCATTGCTTGTTGACTGTCCATGCCTCACAACCGTATAACATTATCGGTTCTATGTAATATTCAAGAACTCTCTTCCTGATGTTAATTTGATAGGCATTTGTTGGTAAGAATGCTTTTCATCTTTTTCAATGCTGTTTTGGCTTGGCCGATTCTACTGGCTATTTCTGATGTAAACAGATACTGATATAGGTCAGATAAAGTAGCACCTGCTGATTCAGCCACTGTCCTATTGTCTGCGTGGACAGACGTCTATCCTGGCGGGAGGCAGGTGATCATGCAACTTGCACAACACGCTTTTCTCTCTCTGTCTCATTTGTTGCCATTAAACATGAATAGTGTATGGAACAGGGAAATTGCAACTCCCCTTTTTTGTTCGCTGTAGTTTGCCACATGTAACATTTACCAATTTTTTTTTTATTTGTCGTTGAACAGTCTGTCTGAACTGGCATAAGTTCCTTTCTCCTACCATTACCCTCTCCACTCTTTCTCTCACCACTTCACTTTTTTATATGATTTTTAAAACTGTCTATGGCACTCTCTTTTTTGTTTGTGTGTGTGTCAGTAGCGAGAAATTCTGGAGAGAGCCGGACAGCAGAAGGTCCCCATCAAGCAAGTGTTTTAGCCCTTAACTCCTGACACTCTAACGGGGCCATTTTGCATCCAGGTCATGGCTCCTGACACTCTAAGGGGGCCATTTTGCATCCAGGTCATGACTCCTGACACTCTAACGGGGCCATTTTGCATCCAGGTCATGGCTCCTGACACTCTAAGGGGGCCATTTTGCATCCAGGTCATGACTCCTGACACTCTAAGGGGGCCATTTTGCATCCAGGTCATGACTCCTGACACTCTAAGGGGGCCATTTTGCATCCAGGTCATGACTCCTGACACTCTAAGGGGGCCATTTTGCATCCAGGTCATAACTCCTGACACTCTAACGGGGCCATTTTGCATCAGGTCATGGCTCCTGACACTCTAAGGGGCCATTTTGCATCCAGGTCATGGCTCCTGACACTCTAACGGGGCCATTTTGCATCCAGGTCATGGCTCCTGACACTCTAAGGGGGCCATTTTGCATCCAGGTCATGACTCCTGACACTCTAACGGGGCCATTTTGCATCCAGGTCATGACTCCTGACACTCTAAGGGGGCCATTTTGCATCCAGGTCATGACTCCTGACACTCTAAGGGGGCCATTTTGCATCCAGGTCATAACTCCTGACACTCTAAGGGGGCCATTTTGCATCCAGCTCATAACTCCTGACACTCTAAGGGGGCCATTTTGCATCCAGCTCATAACTCCTGGGTGCCTTTCTGCTGTCGCTTATGCTTTTTAGAAATTTATCATCCATCTAGAATCGAACCTGCGCATCCAAGGCACTCAGGCGTCTCAAGGCCAAGTTATCCTCACGATGGATGTCTTTACCATTAAGCCATCAGACCCTATCAACATATGTGGACATTTTAAGCCTTATGAAGTTCACTTTTGTTCCTCCTGGATCAGATTCAGCTGGACCTCTTTTCTGCTGCTTCTGTCATTGCTTTAGGGCTCCAGTCCTCTCTCTCCACGAAATCAAGGGCTGCTTCATGAGATCATAGGCTGATGTGCCTATGAACCCTCTTGCTCCAACCTCTACGGCGATGACTTTGGTTTGAAAGCTGGGTGTCATCAAGTTGCTGGCTAACTAGCATACTTTTCAGTCTTGTTGATATGGGCTTCCTACATTCTACGTTCATGTGGTACAGTGAGCTCGATCAGAATTGTTTGTGTCAATGAATGTGAGGGGAAAACTGTCTGGTCTCTTACCATTCTTGCTGATGATTTATGGGTGTTTTCCCATTGTGGAGGATCTGCTGTACATTTCCAGTCGTCTGCTCTATCCAGCAGATCCGGTTTCCACTCTCTAGATGTCACATATTTTTCAAGCCACAATTTGCTGCCTCCTCCCGTGTAGAAAGTTGTTGGAGCTTCTGGTGGTAAGTTTTCCCCTGACAGTGCTGATTGCTTGTGCGATTTCTTGAAGCACTTGATCGTGCTTCCATGTGTACATTTTGGGTTAGCGCTACTTTGCATGAGCTTTATTTTTCATTAGCAATATTGCAACCATTCTGCTTGTCTTCAGTGAAGTGTCTTTTCCATATTAGTATTTGCTTTATTTTCTATATACCAGGAAGAGTGATAAGTCGACTTGATCAACTCGAAGATAAGTGTATCTGTCAGTAATCCATTTCAAAATATCCCATTATTCTTGTAATATGTTCTTGCTTCAAAATGTGATGAACAAAGAAAATGATATATTGTAAAGATTATATGATCAAATAAAAACACGAAAACACTATTTTTTTAGCTTTCGTAGCTTTCGGAGTTCTGATACTCCTTCTTCAGCAGGCATGTTTATTTGCTACAGATGTCAATAGTTGACGTCACAGCATTCGTACACTCCAGAAACAGTAAAACGCGACACGGCATTTCAGAAAGACCAACAGGGACCCATTTGGCTTGCCATATTGTAAAGATTAGGGGAAGATGGGAGAGATTCATGCTTTATTATACAGTCATAATAATTCAGATGGTTCATGTTCTTGTGTCATACACTTTAAGAGCAGAATTCACATTATAGGAGACATTAACTTGGTGGAGGAGGTTTGAAGGGAAGGGCACACGGGTAGAGAATGACAGTGGATTATCGACTAGTATAGTAATGATCTGTCCTCAGATAACCCACCAGGTTATGCTCCTATTAATGGCAGTGGATGGGCAGCAACAGGATTGGTTCCAACTGCCAGCCGCAATAACCTCCAACAAATCTCATCCATTATTTAACTAGCTTCCACTGAAACATTCACACCCATGACCATAAAACCCCTTCCTGTACTCTTTTAACCAATAAAGCTTCATGAAATCAGTCCCACAGGATGGTTGTCATTCTATTTACCAGGTCCGTTTTCCTGTTCACCAATGCGGCTCTGTCTGTAATGGAGTGTACTGATGAGCTGTTAAACAATTCAGGCCGGACAAATAGCCATTTGAAGTGATTTCAACAGAGGCAGGGAGATTTCTGCTGCTCTGACACATACTCTGACGAAGAGACGTTTTGCCTATTACTAATACGGTCAGATAAAGTTGTGCCTGTCACTTATACAAGCCAGATAAAGTTGTGCCTGTCACTGATACAGGCCAGATAAAGTTGTACTTGTCACTGATACAGGCCAGATAAAGTTGTACTTGTCACTGATACAGGCCAGATAAAGTTGTACTTGTCACTGATACAGGCCAGATAAAGTTGTACTGTCACTGATACAGGCCAGATAAAGTTGTACTTGTCACCGATACAGGCCAGATAAAGTTGTACTTGTCACTGATACAGGCCAGATAAAGTTGTACTTGTCACTGATACAGGCCAGATAAAGTTGTACTTGTCACTGATACAGGCCAGATAAAGTTGTACTTGTCACTGATACAGGTCAGATAAAGTTGTACTTGTCACCGATACAGGCCAGATAAAGTTGTACTTGTCACTGATACAGGCCAGATAAAGTTGTACTTGTCACCGATACAGGCCAGATAAAGTTGTACTTGTCACTGATACAGGCCAGATAAAGTTGTACCTGTCACTGATACAGGCCAGATAAAGTTGTACTTGTCACTGATACAGGCCAGATAAAGTTGTACCTGTCACTGATACAGGCCAGATAAAGTTGTACTTGTCACTGATACAGGTCCAGATAAAGTTGTACTTGTCACTGATACAGGTCAAAAAAGTTGTACTTGTCACTGATACAGGCCAGATAAAGTTGTACTTGTCACTGATACAGGCCAGATAAAGTTGTACTTGTCACTGATACAGGCCAGATAAAGTTGTACCTGTCACTGATACAGGCCAGATAAAGTTGTACTTGTCACTGATACAGGTCAGATAAAGTTGTACTTGTCACTGATACAGGTCAGATAAAGTTGTACTTGTCACTGATACAGGTCAGATAAAGTTGTACTTGTCACTGATACAGGTCAGATAAAGTTGTACCTGTCACTGATACAGGTCAGATAAAGTTGTACTTGTCACTGATACAGGCCAGATACATTTGTGCCTGTCACTGATACAGGCCAGATAAAGTTGTACTTGTCACTGATACAGGTCAGATAAAGTTGTACTTGTCACTGATACAGGCAGATAAAGTTGTACCTGTCTGTAATACAGGCCAGATAAAGTTGTGCCTCTCACTGATACAGGCCAGATAAAGTTGTGCCTGTCACTGATACAGGCCAGATAAAGTTGTACTTGTCTGTAATACAGGCGAGATAAAGTTGTGCCGTCTGTAATACAGGCGAGATAAAGTTGTGCCTGTCTGTAATACAGGCCAGATAAAGTTGTGCCTGTCACTGATACAGGCCAGATAAAGTTGTGCCTGTCACTGATACAGGCCAGATAAAGTTGTGCCTGTCACTGATACAGGCCAGATAAAATTGTGCCTGTCACTGATACAGGCCAGATAAAGTTGTGCCTGTCACTGATACAGGTCAGATAAGGTTGTGCCTGTCACTGATACAGGCCAGATAAATTGTGCCTGTCTGTAATACAGGTCAGACAAAGTTGTGCCTGTCACTGATACAGGCCAGATAAAGTTGTGCCTGTCTGTAATACAGGTCAGACAAAGTTGTGCCTGTCTGTAATACAGGCTAGATAAAGTTGTGCCTGTCACTGATACAGATCAGATAAAGTTGTGCCTGTCACTGATGCAGGCTAGATAAAGTTGTGCCTGTCTCTAATACAGGTCAGATAAAGTTGTGCCTGTCACTGATACAGGCCAGATAAAGTTGTGCCTGTCACTGATACAGGCCAGATAAAGTTGTGCCTGTCACTATACAGGCCAGATAAAGTTGTGCCTGTCGCTGATACAGGCCAGATAAAATTGTGTCTGTCTGTAATATAGGTCAGATAAAGTTGTGCCTGTCTCTTATACAGGTTAGATAACGTTGTGCCTGTCTGACACACCAGATAAAGTTGTCCTGTCGCTGATAGAGGTTAGATAACGTTGTGCCTGTCTCTTATACAGGTCAGATAACGTTCTGCCTGTCTCTTATACAGGTCAGATAAAGTTGGTCTGTCACTGATACAGGCCAGATAAATTGTATCTGTCACTGATTCAGGCCAGATAACGTTGCACGTGCTGTTTTGGCCATTGCCCCATTGTGTGGACAGAGCGCTTTCCTGGCCAGTAGCTGGTGATCATGCAACCAGCACAGTCTCTCTCTCTCTCTCTCTCTCTCTATCTCTTTTCTCTCTCTCTCTCTCTCACTTCTCTCTCCACTCCTTCCTCTTTATTTCTCTCTCTCTCTTTTCTTCTTCTTCTTTCTCTCTCTCTCTCTCTTCTCTTCTCCTCTCCTCTCCTTTTTTTTCTCTCTCTCTCTCTTCTCTTTTCCTCTCTCTCTCTTTTTCCTCTCTCTCTCTTCTCTTCTCCCCCTCTCTCTCTTCTCCTCTCTCTCTCTTTCTCTCTCTTTTCTTCTCCTCTTTCTCTATCTCTCTCTCCCTCTCTTTCTCTCTCTCTTTCTCTCTCTATCTCTCTCTTTTTCTCTCTCTCTTGTTCTCTCCGTCTCCGTCTCTCTCTCTCTTTCTCTCTCTCTCTCTCTCCCTCCCTCCCTTGCTCTCTCTCTCTCTCTCTCTCTCTCTCTTTGCTTCTCTCTCTCTCCCTGTCTCTGTCTGTCTGTTTCTTGCTGACACAAGACGTGAATAATGCATGAACTAAGGAAACTTCAGCGATCTTATTTATTTACTGTAGTTCGCTCGCTGTAAAGTGCAGTTTTCATTTTATTGTCTTGCCTTGTCTTTAAAAAGTCTAAAACAACATGAGCGCTTTTTCTTTCAATCACCTCCTTCGTTCTTCAATCTCTCTTTTTTTCTTTTTAAAAAGAAAGAGAGGTGGAGATTGTTTCATATCGACTAAAGACAGATTTGTGTCTCTGTCTGTCTGTCTGTCTGTCTGTGACAAAAGTCTGTTGGCAGGATTTTGTCAGCTATTTTATGGATGGACCTAATCCACATTTGGTTTAAAGATGTAGACCATTTAGGAGTCGCGAATGTCGAAGTTTGTAAGTCATGGCTTCAAGGTCAAGATCAACAGACACACAGGCACACAACACACAGACACAGACACAGCACACACCACACACGGCACATACACACACACACACACACACCACACACACTACACACACACACCACATACACACACACACACTACACACACACACACACACACACACACACACACACACACCACACACACACCACGCACGCACACACACCGTTGCACACACACCAGTTTTAGACAAGTGTATGAGAAAGAGTTTGTTCTTGTTTCTTCAACAAACAGAGAGATTGTTAGCATGGCTCGACCATCTTATTTTCGTTTCCTGCTGACAGCCTTGGAGCTTGGTGAAGGTGATAATTAATTCCGTTGTCACTGTTATAACAGTTTACCATTGTCATACGTTTTTTTTTTTTGTAAATGGATGCTTTTCGAAGGTCATAGTGACCTTGAAAAATACTTTTAGATTTTCTGTAATAATTGTTATATAAAAAGAGAGATTACTAGGATAGCTTGAACGTCATTTTGTGTTTTTATATCTTTCCACACTGTTCTTTCTATCTCTGTCTCTCCATTTACCTTCTCTTTGTGATCATTGCCTCGTCTTCACTCCTCCCCCCCCTCTCTCTCTCTCTCTCTCTTGTCTGTTCTGTTCTGTGTTCTCTCTCTGTTTCTCTCTGTTGCCTTTTCTCTCTCGCTGTATCTCTCTGCCTATCTATCTATCTGTCTGTCTACCTATCTATCTATCCATCTATCTGTCTATCTATCTATCCATCTATCTATCTATCTATCTGTCTGTCTGTCTATCTATCTATCTATCTATCTGTGTATCTATCTATCTGTGTATCTATCTATCTGTGTATCTATCTATCTATCTATTATCTATCTGTCTGTCTGTCTGTCTATCTATCTATCTATCTATCTTTCTGTCCGTCTGTCCGTCTGTCTATCTATCTATCTGTCTATCCATCTGTCCGTCTGTCTCTCTATCTATCAGTCTGCCTATTCATCTGTCTTTTTGTCTGTCTGTCTGTGTCTGTCTGTTCTGTCGTCTGTCTCACTCTGTCTCACTCTCTCTCTCTCTCTGTCTGTCTCTCAGTCTGTCTCTCTGTCTCTCTCTTTCTCCCCCCCCTCTCTCTCTCTCTCTCTCTCACGTGTGTGTAGAAAATCTGTTCACATGATTTCTTTGCTCCACTGTTTATGGATTTGTATCCACTTGTGTGTCACGGGTTAAGAGGATTCACGATGCATCAGTTTGAATAGGCTTCATTAACGTTGACAGAACTCGTTCGTTGCATGCCTCTGCCCATTTGCGTATTTTAGATTAATTGAATCAAGAGATAAAAGTCGGCGCGCCAGGTTATAAGTTTTTTATGGTGGTCCTTTTGTTATATTTATTGCCTCCATTTTGCTTATGTTAAATGAAAGCTCCCCATTTTCCATCAGGCTTTATTTCTTTTATTCTGTCTTCAGTGGACAAAAGAAAAAAAAATGTTCTGGACTGCCGAATCAAAGATAATTGTATCTGTCAGTAAGAAAAGGAAAATAGGAAAGTTCTGGTGTTGTTGCCCTAATTTTTTTGTTGTTGATTTGTTTCTTCGTTATCTTTTGTGTGCCTTTGATAAGATCAGTGTAGAATATTTGCGCCAATCTTTTCTTTTTTTTAAATGAATGTGTATTATCATTGTCTTGCACTTTTGTGTGTCTGGTGGTTTCTGTCAGATGTGGTTTCTTAGAAGAATGTTTAGAGTTCCATGGACAGCAAAGAAAACAAACGAGACAGTCTTGATGGAGACAGACACAAGTAGATCACTCATAAGGAAGATTAGGAAAAGACAGGCAACATTTATAGGCCATTTTATGAGGAAGGGGGATTTGGAGCACCTGGTCACAACGGGAAAGCTGGAGGGAAAGAGAGCACCGGGTAGACCCAGGGAGAAAATGCTGACGGACTTTCAGAGTGGCTGGGGACGAGGAGGAGGGTGGGGGAGATGCTAGGAGCAACGAGAGATAGAGACAGATGGAAGTCCATGATCGCCAGCACCATGCGGCAAGGCACCTGATGATGATGATGATGATCTTTTTACCAAACATTTTGTAGTATCTGTGTGATGCATGACAGAAATTAAGTGAAGTAAGGGGTAGTGTAAGGAGGAAAGGACGGAAGGAAGCAGATTTATTTTAATATTTTTTAGGATCATGGCACTCAGGAAGCTTACTATTGTCCTCACCTTTTTTTTCGTCCCATTTTCTACGCCATCTTAATGGCTACAGAAGCTGGCACAGTTTTTTGGTTGTTGTTTTTTGGGTTTGTTTACAATGCGATGATGATGATGTCGATGAGGATGATAATCACGATGCTATGGAGTTCCATCTGGATTGAGACTGCGTGACAGGGCTGTACTCTATGCTTACTATCGTAATATATCCTGGCGTCAACCAGGCCCGAGAGAACTGCGGTGGTGGTCAGAAGATTTGAGCAACACCCTCAATGACGCATCCGTGAAGTGGATGAGATTCGAATGTGTGGTCCCAGTCTTCCCATCAAGCCCATAGCACGCCCAACTCTGGGTAGGAGCCGGTTAGAGTCGAAAATCCCACAATTACATAGTTTTGAAGGGATTGATGGGGATTGGAACCCACAACCTCCCAAGCCGGTTTTCCGTTGCGTTAACCACTACACCACAACGACTGGTTGGAAGGAAGCAGATCTTATGAATAATTGTAACTTGGCTGTCATGTGTTTTAAGAGAGGAGTTTCATCATCATCATCATCATCGTCGTCGTCGTCATGGTCATCATCATCATCATCATAATCATCACAGCAGCATCATCATCATTATCATCATTATCATCATCATCATCATCATCACCATGTACCCTGCCTCATGGTGTTGGCGATCATGGCCCTCCATACGACTCTATCCCTTGTCGCTGCAAGTACTTCTCCCAAAATGTCCACTTCCGGTCCTTCCAGAAATAATTGACATCTTTTCAAGATACACATTTGTATGCATTACATTCAAGGAAACTATTGATAATGGACGGCGACACGAATGAGAAATGGTCTTTGAATATGCTATTCTTAAAAAAGATAATAGTGGTAATGTACACTTCCTGTAGAAGGATTTTTTTTTATTTACGTTACACTGAACTTAAACATATGTTCATGTTACGCAGTAAAGAAATAAGATAGAGCATGCATGCACGCACGCGCTCACGTATACACACACACACACACACACACACACACATACACACACGTACATACATACACACACATGCGCGTGCGCGCACACACACACACATACACAGGCACACGCACGCACACACAAAACAAACAAAAACAAAAACATTTTTATTTTCGAGAACACAGGCGTAAGCACATAAATGCTTTGTTTTCCTTCCCACCCTCGCCCATGGAGGTCTACAACTACACAAATGCTTTTTTGTTTTGTTTTCTTACGTTTTTTGATAACCGACAAAGAGCACACGAGAGAGAGAGAGAGAGAGAGAGAGAGAGAGAGAGAGAGAGAGAGAGAGAGAGACAGACAGACAGACAGAGAGGGCCAGAGACAAAGACAGCGAGGGAGAGAGAGAGAGACAGAGAGACAGAGACAGAAATAGACAGAGGGCCAGAGACAAAGACAGAGAGTGGGAGAGAGAGAGAGAGAGAGAGAGAGAGAGAGAGAGAGAGAGAGAGAGAGAGAGAGACAGACAGACAGACAGACAGACAGAGCACTTCTGAGTAATCCGAACTTATTTCAAAGGAAATAAGAAGAGAAGGGAGACTACAAAAAGGGAGACTACAAAACACAATCTGCAAAACTGAAGCGCGCTGCCAGACAAGAAGGAATTGAATTGTTCTTGGGGAAGAGATTGAGAGAGACATCGATTTACAGACGTCTTCCTTTTGTCTGTTCGATGCAAGCCGTTATTTAATGCTTGGGTCACATTGGATTGGATTGGATTGGATTGGGTTGGATTCATGTTTTGTTACAGTGGATTTTTCCACGTAAATTACTGGTTGTTATCCCCGGAGGTAAACCAGACGGTATGTTGTATTTCATTTTTTTTCCTACGTCAATTTTTCTCCGCAATTTTGTCAGGAACAACTCTTTTGTTGCCATGGAATCTTTTACGTGTGCCAGCCCTTTTTACATAGGATAGATAGGACCTCATGACCTGGCCAGCTCATGGGTTTATGTGCAGGTGTTAGGCTTGTGCCTTGATCATCATCACATGACACCTGTGACATTAGTGCATATGGAATTCATTCCGAATGCGGAGACGTCATCTTGAGAAAATGAAACTGAAACTGAAAAATTATGTGTGCCGAGTGCATGCTGTACACGGAACCTCTATTTATCGACTCATCTGAAAGGCTAGCACTCAGACCACTGCTCAGGGTCTAGTTTCAGTTTCAGTTTCAGTTTCAATTTCTCAAGATGACGTCTCCGCGCTCGGATTGAATTCCGTATGCACTAACATCACAGGTGCCATGTGATGGAGAAGATCCAGAATGATCACGGGACAAGCCTCAAACCTGCACATAAAACCCACGAGCTGGCCAGGTCCTGAGGTAGTATAGTCTCAGAGTCTAGTGAGGTGGTGGGACAAACTGACCATTCGGGACTGGAACTTCTGCATTGTTAAACCTCTGGCTTCCTAGAGCAGGTGCTGATCCACTAGGCCACGCGTCCACACGTAAGACAAGATCATAGTTGGCAGCTAAAAAAAAATCATGTTTCCCCCTTGATTCTCTTTCTCCACTAGTTGTGTGCGTTATTCAAAGAATTTCATACAAAATCAATACATCATGCTATAAGCGTATTAATGG
>JAPXFY010000029.1:40412120-40422120 GCA_030674185.1 Monoplex corrugatus
TAGCCAGCAGAATAGGCCAAGCCAAAACAGCATTCAAGAAGATGAAAAGCATTCTTACCAACAAATACCTATCAATTAACATCAGGAAGAGAGTTCTGGAATGTTATATAGAACCAATACTGCTGTATGGTTGTGAGGCGTGGACAGTCAACAAGCAAAGCCGGAACAAGATTGAGGCAGCCGAGATGTGGTTTCTAAGAAGAATTTGAGAGGTCCATGGACAGCAAAGAAAACAAACGAGACAGTCTTGATGGAGGCAAACACAAGTAGATCACTCACAAGGAAGATTAAGAAAAGACAGGCAACATTTATAGGCCATTTTATGAGGAAGGGGGATTTGGAGCACCTGGTCACAACAGGAAAACTGGAGGGAAAGAGAACACCAGGTAGACCCAGGGAGAAGATACTAGACGGACTTGCAGAGTGGCTGGGGACAAGGAGGGTGGAAGAGATGCTTGGGGCAACAAGTCAGATGGAAGTCCATGATCGCCAACGCCATGCGGCAGGGCACCTGATGATGATGATGATGGTGGTGGTAATAGAACTGAATGTCAGGCGCCAGCTGCTGACAGAGATCAACAAAAGAAAGCTGAAATACATTGGCCATGCGATCAGAAACACCAAAACAGATCTGATGTCAACGGTCCTGCAGGGGAAAGTTGAGGCGAGGAGAAGAAAGGGACGTCCGCACACCTCCTATTTTAACAACATCGCTGATGTCTGTGGTCTGGGGATCCAGGAGGTCGCCCACAGATGTCTCAGTCGCGTGACCTGTAGAAGACTTGTGACGTCGAGCGTGGCTCCTACCGCCGATTCTGGCGAGGGAGAGAGATGAGGTGAGGTGATGACGATGACGACAATGGAGACAATACACATAATATCATCATCACTCATCATCATCATCATCATCATCATCATCATCATCATCATCATCATCATCATCAGGTGCCTTGCTGCATGGCGTAGGCGATTATGGACTTCCGTCTGTCTCTATCTCTTGTTGCCTCTAGCATCTCTTCCACCCTCCTCGTCCTCAGCCACTCTGCAAGTCCGTCTAGTATCTTCTCCCTGGGTCTACCCGGTGCTGTCCTTCCCTCCAGCTTTCCCGTTGTGACCAGGTGTTCCAATGCCCCTTTCCTCATAAAATGGCCTATGAATGTTGCCTGCCTTTTCCTAATCTTCCTTATGAATGATCTACTTGTGTCTGCCTCCATCAAGACTGTCTCGTTTGTTTTCTTTTTTTGCTGTCCATGGAACTGTCAACATCCTTCTTAGAAACCACATCTCGGCTGCCTCAATCTGGTTCTGGCTTTGCTTGTTGACTGTCCACGCCTCGCAACCGTACAACAGTATTGGTTCTATATAACATTCCAGAACTCTCTTCCTGATGTTAATTGATAGGCATTTGTTGGATTGAGACAGCATAACATAACAGGGCTGTACTCTACGCTCACTTTTATAATGTATCCTGGCGTCAGTCAGGCGAAGAGAGATACAGTCATCTCCGGTGTTGGTCAGGAGATTTTGAGCAACACCCTGAATGACGCATCCGTGAAGTGGATGAGACTGGACTGTGTGGCCTCAGTCTTCCCAAGAACCTCTGTCCCATCAGGGTTATTGTTATGAGTGATGAGCCGCTTCCGCTACGTTTATTACGACCGTATCATCATAAAAATGCCATAGCCCACAGTGATAAAACAACAGCAAACAATCGAACAATGAGAAGAATAGACACTTCGTTTCTTATCTTCAGCAAGGAAAGGGCGGAAATAAATGAAAAAAAAAACACGGAAGTGAGCAAATAAACAAATAAGTAAACAAAAAACAACAACAACAACAACAACAAAAAATGTCTGTCGGCAACCGCCAATCGTCGTGAACCTTATCCCCACCACATCAGCAATATTGCGTGTTCGTCTTGCTGGTTTATTGCGTCACTGTATGCGTTTTACGGCCCACTTTATTGCGTCATATTGACCGTTAGCTTTTATGCTAGTTTTATGGTTCTGCGCTTGATCGCCTTTTCCTGTGTATGGCACACCTCTCGGTTTGTACTGTGATAACTCGATTAGTTTTTGTTTTATTTTAAAGGGGGCAGACCTACCCAGATTTAAGGTACCAAGATTGTGATGTTCAGTGTTTCAGTTCTAATTAACCAATCACCATGATATTTGGCAAGAAGATACCTCAGACAGTATTCTTTGGATTGAATATCTTTGTTGGGGTCTGTGAGTTATGAAAAGTTGACAAAAATTAATTGATTAAAAAATGTTCTCGTGAAAATGAAAAAATATAGTACATACTGTGACATTTATAATTACACAAATGTTCAAGTTAGGAATTTGATATTTAGTGAGCAAACACATCTGTATAGTACGTATGGCATGTAGTAAATCTACTATCATTATTTTCTGTACAATCATCACACCAATTTTTAGAATAATTTTAATAAAAAAAATTATAATACAACTTTTGATAAAAGTGTTTCTTTCAAGCAGAACTGCAAGATTTTACTACCGGCTATAGGTACCTGTCCCCTGCTATATGTGTGCCAAATATCAAGGAAATCGGATGAAAACTTTTGAACATATTATGTCTGGTGTATACAATCTTGCGAAAAATCGCAATTAATTAATTTTAATTAATTAATTTTTGTTAACTTTTCATAACTCACAGACCCCAACAAAGATATTCAATCCAAAGAATACTGTCTGAGTATCTTTGCCAAAATCATGTGATTGGTAATTAGAACTGAAACACCGAACTCACAATCTTGTACCCAAATCTGTAGGTCTGCCACTAAACCTGTCAATCGGATTGACATTTGTACTGTTATGTTGTGTATCGATGTGAACTCCTAAGCTTGCTAACTACTTGCAGGAATTCCCTTTGGGATGCCGGGTTCTTCATATAAATATATCCCCACCTTCTGGAATTCGGCTAGAATTTCTCTTTTCTCTTGTTTCGCTTGCTTCTTGCTTTGTGTTCTGCCTGTTTCTTTGCTTTGTGTTTCTGCTTGCTCTTTGCTTTGTGTTTCTGCCTTTCTTGCTTGTGTTCTGCCTGTTTCTTGCTTTGTGTTTCTGCTGTTCTTTGCTTGTATTTTGCCTTGTTTCTTGCTTTGTGTTCTGCCTTGTTTCTTTGCTTTGTGTTCTGCCTTGTTTCTTTGCTTGTGTTCTTTGCCTTGTTCTTGCTTGTGTTTCTGCCTGTTTCTTTGCTTTGTGTTTCTGCTGTTTCTTTGCTTTGTGTTCTTTGCTTGTTTTCTGCCTGTTTCTTTGCTTTGTGTTTCTTTGCTTGTGTTTCTGTCTTTTTTCTTGCTTTGTGTTTTTTTGCTTTGTTTCTGCTTGTTTCTTTGCTTTGTGTTCTTGCTTTGTGTTTCTGTCTTGTTTCTTTGCTTTGTGTTTCTTTGCTTTGTGTTCTGCTCTGCTTGCTCTCTTGCTTGTGTTTCTGCCTTGTTTCTTTGCTTTGTGTTTCTGCCTTGTTTCTTTGCTTTGTATTTCTGCCTTTGTTTCTTTGCTTGTGTTTCTGTCTTGTTTCTTCGTTTGTGTTTCTGCCTTGTTTCTTTGCTTTGTGTTTCTGCCTTGTTTCTTTGCTTTGTGTTTCTGCCTTGTTTCTTTGCTTTGTGTTTCTGCCTTGTTTATTTGCTTTGTGTTTTCTGCCTTGTTTCTTTGCTTTGTGTTTCTGCCTTGTTTCTTTGCTTTGTGTTTCTGCCTTGTTTCTTTGCTTTGTATTTCTGCCTTGTTTCTTTGCTTGTGTTTCTGTCTTGTTTCTTGCTTTGTGTTTCTTTGCTTTGTGTTTCTGCCTAGCTTCTTTGCTTTGTGTTTCTGCCTTGTTTCTTTGCTTTGTGTTTCTGCCTTGTTTCTTTGCTTTGTATTTCTGCCTTGTTTCTTTGCTTTGTGTTTCTGCCTTGTTTCTTTGCTTTGTATTTCTGCATTGTTTCTTTGCTTTGTGTTTCTGTCTTTTTTCTTCGGTTTGTGTTTCTGCCTTGTTTCTTTGCTTTGTGTTTCTGCCTTGTTTCTTTGCTTTGTGTTCTGCTTGTTTCTTGCTTTGTGTTTCTTTGCTTTGTGTTTCTGCCTTGTTTCTTTGCTTTGTGTTTCTGCCTTGTTTCTTTGCTTTGTGTTTCTGCCTTGTTTCTTTGCTTTGTGTTTCTGCCTTGTTTCTTTCCTTTGTGTTTCTGCCTTGTTTCTTTCCTTTGTGTTTCTGCCTTGTTTCTTTCTTTCTGTTATTTCTTCCTATCATTTTTTGTCTTGCTGGTCCATTCACCTGTATGTGTTCCATAGTCTTACGTACTTTCTCTTAAGGGTGATAATTAAATACATATATTAAGTGCATTTTGGCTCTAGGGAAATGTATATGCGGAAGCAATTTTAGGTGATTCAGGCCCATTTTTATATATGTTTTAGTGTCCTTAGTTATGTTGAAATGTGTATTCAGGTATGTTTTTTTTTAATTTCCTGTGCGATAAATTGGACGGAGTGGTCAACGCCAGGGGCATTTCCTTAGGTTATGTGCGCGAATGCATTGATATGTGTGCTTATTTGTGACCCACTCTGACAAATGGTACAATAAGTCGGGTGAGGCCTTCTGCTGCTGTGGGCTGAAAACTCTGAACAGGGACAATAAGTCCATTTTGAGTTTTCCGCATTTTCATGCTCTATAACCACTTTTACACCATGTCCTAACACAATAAAGAAAATTCAATCGATAAGTATCATTTTTTTGTGTTTTAATGTGTGGTAAGTGCTACTATCTGGCCGCTGAAATATTCACAAGTTCCGTTTTGGTGATTGAAGTACGCTTTTCTTAAATTTATTTTTCTTTTTGTTGTCTTGGATGGATGGACAATTAAGTAAACAAGGGAAGTATGGAATTTCAGCTGATTTGGCCGATATCTAATGCTTGTTGCTAAGGAGTTTCTGACCATACCTTTTAATTCAGGCCTATTCTCTTCAACACTGTTTTTCTCAAAACGGCTGACTTGACCCCTCTCATCTTTGAAAGCCCATAACTTTTTGTTTTTGTAGCCTGAAACTCAATTTTAGTACCATTTGAAAGCTGAAATTCTAAACTTTATAATGATACCAAAACCTAAAAATGCCTAAACTGAGACTTATTGTACCTTTTGTCAGAGCGGGTCACATTTTCTCTTTCCCCTTTTTCCAGTTGAACTATTGTGTATGTTTTGAAACGGTTATAATAGCCCTAATATAGCTGTAGGCAGTCTGCTGGGCTTTAAACAAAACTGACAATGACAATGACGAAGGTTTATTCCTGTCGTTGTCTGTGAAGGGAAGCTTGGTAATGCCAGCAGCATAGACAAAGCAAGCGTATTGTCTAACGCCACAGGGTAACATAAGACAATAATACAAGCCAGAAGAACAAGAAAACCAATGCAAGCGCGTATCCAACGAGACAAAACAAAACAAGCGCAAATTTTCGGCCAACTAGCCTTTGTCAAGCGCGAACGCACGGTCACAGACAGATCACAGACACCAAACAATGGATAATAAAAACGGGACTAAAAACTTCCCTGCCGCCTCGTCCAGTGGGTAAGAAATGGAATAATACAAGACTTTCTGCGATATGGTGATGGAAGAAAAAAACAATCCCTTTCTTCTTTATTTGAACACCAGTACTGATAATTTGGTGGGCATGTCAGCTAAGTGTTCCACCCATAGGGATGCCGGGGGTTCTTTCAGTATAAATAATATCCCCCATCATCATCATCATCATCATCAGGTGCCCTGCCGCATGGCGTTGGCGATCATGACCTCCATCTGTCTCTATCTCTTGTTGCCCCAAGCATCTCCTCCACCCTCCTCGTCTTCAGCCACTCCGCAAGTCCGTCCAACATTTTCTCCCTGGGTCTACAAGGTATCCCCCACCTTCTGGAAATTCTGTGCCAGAAATGTCCTCTGTTCTGTCACTCTCTTTGTGTCTTTCTTTCTCCTTTGCTTTCTGCTCATTTCTTCCTATCAATTTCTGCCATGCTGGTCCATTCACCTGTATGTGTTTGATAAAGTCTGACACACTTTCTCCTAGGATTGATAATCGGGTACGTGTGTTAAGTGCATTTTTCGTTCTAGGGAAACGAGATATGCGGAAGGAATTTTCGTTAATTTAGGCCTGTTTTTATGTATGTTTTAGTGTCCTTAGTTATGTTTAAATATGTATTCAGGTATATTTTTAATCCCCTTTGTGATAAATTGGACGGAGTGGTCAACACCAGGGGCAAATTTTTAGATTATGTGCGCGAATGCATTGATATGTGTGTTTAAATTTTCTTTTCCCTTTTTTTTCCTGTTGAAGTATTGTGTGTGTTGAAATGGCTCTACGCAGTCGGCTGGGCTTTAGACAGAACTGACAATGACAGTGACAAAGGTTTATTCCTGTCTTTGTACGCGAAGGGAAGCTTGGTAGCGTCAGCAGTATAGACAAAGCAGTGTATTGTCTGACGTCACGGAGTAACCAGAAAAACACGAAAATAGATTCAGAACGCGTATTTAACACAAGACAAGACAGGCGGAAATATTCGGCCATCTGGCCTTTATCAAGCGTGAATGTAAGATCACAAAGAAACGCCAAATACAACTTTAGGAGAAAAAGACTTAAATTCCCTGCTGCTTTGTGCAAAGACTGAAACTTCCCTGGACGAAGCAGCAGGGAAGTTTAAAGTCTTTTTCTCCTAATTTTTGTATTTGTGTTTTTTGTGATCTTACATTCACGCTTGACAAAGACCAGTTGGCCGACAATTTGCGCCTGTCTTGTCTTGTTGTATAAACACGCGTTCTGAATCTTATCTTCGTGTTTTTCTGGTTCCTGTTTGCTTGAACGCGGGCAGTCGCACTTGTTTTGGATGCCACAAGGTAACACAAGACAGTAAGTAATACAAGGCTTCCTGCAATATGGTGAAGGGGGAAAGAAAACCCTCCACGTCTACTTTAGCACCAGTACTGATCATTCTGTAGGCGTGTATGTAAGCTATGTGTTCTCACGTTACCGCAAGCCGTCAGACACTTACATGACTTCCACGATATCTAACACGCATACGGAGGAGATGCAAGGGCAACAAGAGATAGAGACGGATGGAAGTCCATGATCGCCAACGCCATACTGATGACCCGATGGTCTGCTTACCTATACAGACAAAGGGAGTTTAGGCTCCGGCAGTTCTGCTCACGTTGACTACAGATGGCTTGTCATATACTCCAACACAGGACCTTCCATGCTTGTAGCGTGCGTGTGCGCGTGCGCGCGCGCGCGCACACACACACACATACACACACACAAACAAACACAAACACACACACGCATACATACATACATACATACATGCATTCCTTCCTTCCTTCCTTCCTTCCTTACTTCCTTACTTACTTACTTCCTTACTTACTTACTTACTTACTTACTTCCTTACTTACTTACTTACTTCCTTCCTTACTTACTTCCTTCCTTCCTTCCTTACTTCCTTCCTTATTTCCTTCCTTCCTTACTTACTTCCTTACTTACTTCCTTACTTACTTACTTACTTCCTTACTTACTTCCTTACTTACTTACTTCCTTACTTACTTACTTACTTCCTTCCTTACTTACTTCCTTACTTCCTTCCTTCCTTACTTCCTTCCTTACTTCCTTATTTATTTACTTCCTTACTTCCTTACTTCCTTCCTTCCTTCCTTCCTTCCTTATTTCCTTCCTTCCTTACTTACTTCCTTCCTTCCTTACTTACTTACTTCCTTTCTTACTTACTTCCTTACTTCCTTCCTTCCTTCCTTACTTCCTTACTTCCTTCCTTACTTCCTTCCTTACTTCCTTCCTTACATACATACAGATATACATACATACAGACATACATACATACACACACACACATACGTACATACATACATACATACATACATACACACAAACACACACACATACACACACACACACACACGCATGCATACTCACACACACACACACACACGCATGCATACATACACACACACACACAACCCCTGATGAAGCCTGATCGTTCTATTCTTCTGCTTGCTCTTCTCTTGTTTGTTAAACTGTTTAATGTTACCTTATATGATACAATGCCTTTGTGATTTCCTAGATTTTTCCATCCCATACACACCTCTTTATTTTACTTACTTACTTCCTTCCTTCCTTACTTACTTTACTTATTTACTTACTTACTTACTTAAAACCGTTTAATGTTACCTTATATAATACAATGTCTTTGTGATTTCATAGATTCTTCCACCCCATACACACCTCTTTATCTTACTTACTTCCTTCCTTCCTTCCTTCCTTCCTCCCTCATTTACTTATTTGTCTTTTTTTAAAATCTAAAAGCACATATATGAATTGGCGTTAAAAGAAATAACGAACGAACAGAAGTTGACGTTCGAGATCGGGGGGGGGGGGGGGGGTGATCTTTACCAACCACGCGGGAAGTACCCAGGCAGGATGATCAAACCCCAGACTTCCGATTGTAAATCTGACATCTTACCAGTCGCCGTGGTGTAGTGATTAGCTCTACGGATTACCGACTGAAAGGTTGTGGGTTCGAATTTCCATTAGTCCCTTCAAAAATCATTGTGGGATGTTTCGGCTCTAACCGGCTCCAACCCAGAGTTTGGCGTGTTATGGGCTCGTTGGGAAGACTGGGACCACACAGTCGAGTCTCATCCACTTCACGGATGCGTCATTCAGGGTGTTGCTCGAATCTTCTGACCAGCACCGCAGGTGTATGTATCTCTCGTCGGGCCTGGCTGATGCCAGGATATGTTATGATAATAAGCGTAGAGAACAGCCCTGTCACGCGCGGTCTCATTCCTAGATGGAACTCCATAGCGTCCTGATTATCATCCTCATTGACATCATCATCATGGCGTTGGGAAAAAAAACAAACTGTGCCAGCTTCTGTGGCTATTAAGCTGGCGTGGAAAATTGGACAAGCACCCACAAAGGTGAGAAACCTAGAAGAAGACCCTGGATTAAAGGTTGGAGGGAAAATGATAAACAACATTCGATACGCAGATGACATCGTGCTAAGTGCAGAAAATGAAAGGGACCTACAAAACCTTGTGAATATACTAGAAATAGAAAGCAAAGGTAAAGGGTTGGAACTAAACAGCAGGAAGACTGAAGTCATGGTGATCAGTAAAAACATGAAATCCCCTCATGCAAAATAACAGCAAATGGCACATCCTTGACACAGGTTAATAAGTTCAAATACCTGGGAACGGTCATTTCATCAGACGGCAGATGCACATCGGAAATAGCCGGCAGAATCGGTCAAGCCAAAACAGCATTCAAGAAGATGACAAGCATTCTTACCAACAAATGCCTATCAATTAACATCAGGAAGAGAGTCCTTGAATGTTATATAGAACCAATACTGTTATACGGATGTGAGGCGTGGGCAGTCAGCAAGCAAAGCCAGAGAAAGATTGAGGCAGCCGAGATGTGGTTTCTAAGAAGAATGTTGAGAGTTCCATGGACAGCAAAGAAAACAAACGAGACAGTCTTGATGGAGGCAGACACAAGTAGATCACTCATAAGGAAGATTAGGAAAAGGCAGGCAACATTTATAGGCCATTTTATGAGGAAGGGGGATTTAGAGCACCTGGTCACAACGGGAAAGCTGGAGGGAAAGAGAGCACCAGGTAGACCCAGGGAGAAAATGCTGGACGGACTTGCAGAGTAGCTGGGGACGAGGAGGGTGGGGGAGATGCTAGGGGCAACGAGAGATAGAGACAGATGGAAGTCCATAATCGCCAACGCCATGGGGCAGGGCACCTGATGATGATGACCCACAAAGGTAACCTCTCTAAGTGCGATCTGACTTGTCAGCTTATTGGTTACCCCCCGCCTGTCGCGCCAGAAAAAGTGAAATTGCGCTTATCACAGGATTTTCAGGACTTTGTATTTCAAAATTGATGTCTCCTGACTTTTCGGGATCTTGCGGTTCAAAGTTAACTTCAGTTCAGTTCATATTGCTTATAGCAAG
>JAPXFY010000029.1:40432120-40434620 GCA_030674185.1 Monoplex corrugatus
GCGTGGAGACATTATCTTGAGAAACTAAAACTGCATCTGACCGTCTCCTGCAGTCGCTCCACTTGATAAGAGGCGAGATCACTGCTAGATGCAGTCATGAAGATTAGCCCATAGTGTTCGTTGTCTGAATGTGTAAAAACTATAATGAAAGTGCACACACACAAAACGCACAATAGAAAATACCCTGACGCTAAAACACGTTTATTCCAGAAACACACAAAACGCACAATAGAAAATACCTGACGCTAAAACACGTTTATTCCAGAAACACACAAAAGGCACAATAGAAATACCTGACGCTGAAACACGTTTATTCCAGAAATAACAAAACGCACAATAGAAAATACCTGACGCTAAAACACGTTTATTCCAGAAACACACAAAAGCACAATAGAAAATACCCTGACGCTAAAACACGTTTATTCCAGAAACACACAAAAGGCACAATAGAAAATATCCTGACGCTAAAACACGTTTATTCCAGAAATACACAAAAGCACAATAGAAAATACCCTGACGCTAAAACACGTTTATTCCAGAAACACACAAAAGGCACAATAGAAAATATCCTGACGCTAAAACACGTTTATTCCAGAAACACACAAAAGGCACAATAGAAAATACCCTGACGCTGAAACACGTTTATTCCAGAAACACACAAAAGGCACAATAGAAAATACCCTGATGCTAAAATACATACCTTCGAAAAATATTTTACAAAGTAAAAGCGGTAAAGTATCCAAGGAAATTTTGTAAAATTGGCCTACTTTTGTTTTCTGTAAGGGAGGCCATTGCTATCAAAGATAAAAGATTTTAAATGGGAATCATCGTGGTGATGTCTACATGCACACGCACACACACACACACACACACACACACACACACACACACACACACACACACACACACCACACGCACCACATACACAACACACACACACACACACACACACACATTTGTGCGCACACACACATTCGCGCTCACGCGCACACGTACAACACACACATACACATACACTCACACACACATTTTGCTTTGTGTATGAATTGATATCATTTTTCGTTACCATATTATATGTTGATGTCTGTTTATTGTAAAACAAGAAATGATTAAAAAAAATCGGTTTTAAAAAAGTTTGGAAACTATGGCGCCAAAGTCAAGGTCACACATACGAATCTATCCCTTGTCGCTGCAAGTACATCTCCACCCTCTCTGTCCTCAGCACTCTGCAAGTCCGTCCAACATATTTTCTCCCTGGGTCTATCTGGTGCTCTCTTTCCCTCCAGCTTTCTGTTGTGACTAGTGCTCGAATTTCTCTTGCCTCATAAAAAAAATGTGCTATAAACTTTGCTAGTCTTTTCCTAATCTTCTTCATTAATATTCTTCTTGTGTCTCCCTCCTTCAAGACTGTCTTGTTTGTTTTCTTTGCTGTCCATGGAACTCTCAACATCTTCGTAGAACCACATTTCAGTTGCCTCAATGTTGTTCTGACTTTGCACACAATCAGAAATGGAACAAGTGTTCAAACAACGCTGCTTGAGGAAGGAGTCGAATATTTCAATTCTCTTCTCACTGTTGTGATAGTCCAGCACGTCCTCGCTTCACATCAAGTTTGATTTCATCTGATACTTCTCAAGGTCACATCCAAGTTGGGAGGTACACGATCTGGAGTTTTTTTTTCAAATGATTTTTTTTTCGTAAGAAAAGAGATGTTATTACAATGGCTTGATCATCTTGTTCCTTCTCCGTCCCTGATTTGTTTTAAAGAGGTAGATGTTGGTTTGATTGGATGTAGTTGTAACCTTTGTACAGGTGTAGAGATGTACGGAGTTGGAATCAGAGCATCAGATCGGTGTTACAAGATTGTATCTTTTGGAAACATATGCACTGCAGAACACACAGAAGTGTAGGCCAACTTACTCACGTAAAACACACACACACAGAGACACAGATACACAGACACGCACACACACACACACACACACACACACACACACGCACGCGCACACACACACACACACACACACACTCACACACACACAACACACACACAACACACACACACTCACACAGAAGAGAGAGAGAGAGGAGAGAGAGAGACAAACAGAACAGACAGACCAGACAGACGTACACAGACACACACACAGACACACACACAACCGCACGCACACACACATACACGTTCGCACACAGACACACTCACAGACACACAATACACACACACAACTCACATAAAACAAAACAGACGTACACAGACAAAAACGCACAGACTACACACACACACACACACACCACACACACACACACACACACACACACACACACACACACACACACACACACACACACCCCACACACACACACACACACCTCTCTCTCTGTGTTTCTTTCTCTCTCTCTCTTTCTTCTTCTCACTGTCTGTCTCTGTCTGTCTGTCTCTCATCTGCCTTGTATATCTAAGAACTTAAACACTCAAAAATACTCACGCACACACAGATAA
>JAPXFY010000029.1:40462120-40469620 GCA_030674185.1 Monoplex corrugatus
TCGGTCCAGGTCTAAATTACTTAAAGCTGCTTCTACACATCATAGTTTTTCTCACACTGGACCGAGCAGCAGGGAAGTTTCAGTCTTTTTCTCCTAATTTTTGTATCTGGTGTTTGTTTGTTTGTTTGTTTGTAATCTTACACTTGACAAAGGCCAGTTGGCCGAAAATTTGGGCTTGTCTTGTCTTGTTGTTATCTTCATTTTCTTTTTTCTTTTTGTGTCTGTCCATGGACAGCAAGGAGGACAGGCGGGACAGTCTTGATGGAGGCAGACACAAGTGGATCATTTGTAGGGAAGATTAGGAAAAGACAAGCAACATTTATGGACCATTTTGTGAGGAGAGGGGAATTGGAGCACCCGGTCATGGCGGGAAAGCTGGAGGGAAGGAGAGCGCCAGGTAGACCCAGGGAGAAGATACTAGACGGACTTGCAGAGTGGCTGAAGACAAAGAGGGTGGAAGAGATACTTGAGGCAACAAGAGATAGAGACAGATGGAAGTCCATGATCGCCAACGCCATGCGGCAAGGCACCTGATGATAATGATGATGGTGTCTTGTATTAAATACGCGTTCTTATTCTTCTTTCGTGTTTTTTTTTTCTTCTCTGGTTCCTGTTTGCTTGAACGCGGGCAGTCACACTTGTTTTGGATTTCAAAGCTAACATTTCAGAAAAGTTTAAGGGAATGTTAATGTATTACAGGAGACATCAAAACTGACACGGCGTCCTGTGAGGACCTTTCTGAACTTGCTTACCTAACCACCACCAGTCTTTCTTCTTCTTTTTTTCTTGTCTTTTCTTCCCTCGAAGGTTTATGTTTCGTTTCGTTTTGTTTAGTATTTTACACCAGACAGCTTATTCTGTTGAGCAGAAGGTCTGTTTTGTCTCCTTGCTTTCTGTTTGTTCTTATATCTTTGCGAAGGGAGACATGGTGTGCAGTTATTGCCTGGTGCTGTTGAAGTCTTTTTACTGCTATTCGCTGATGATGTGGTGCTTTTGTCAGACACTGTCATAGGGTTACAATATCAACTAAATGCTTTAAAACATAAATCTGATAGGGAGAGAGAGAGAGAGAGAGAGAGAGAGAGAGAGAGAGAGAGAGAGAGAGAGAGAGAGAGAGAGAGAGAGAGAGAAACAGAGAGAGAGAGAGAGAGAGAGAGAGAGAGAGAAAAGACAGACAGACAGAGAGAGAAGGTTTCATACAGAGATTGTTCTGAGCTTACCACTTTATGCTTTGTGGCTGCGTCTATGCTAGCTGAATGGGCAGCGCAAACTGTGTTGGGTTTGAGAAATTCTACATGGGAGATAACTCCGTGACTCTCAAGAGTTATGTTACTTAGTTGATACAGAGATAACAGACAAAATAACGATGCAAACATTTAATGATCAAGGCAATATTTCCCTGTGAAGAAAAACGACAGTGTACATGCACCAATACAGAGAGAGAGACAGAGTGAAAGAAAGAGAGAGAGAGAGACAGACAGACACAGACAGACAGACACACAGACAGACAGACAGACAGACAGGCAACCTTGCTGTCCCTCTCTCGACACTGTAACAGTATTATACTCACGTTTAGTTTACTTTACGGTTATGGCCCTTGGCGGTCATTGCCCTCTTTATAGCTATAAGCTTGGAAGGTTACCGTCTGAAGCTTGTACATGTATGAAGAGCCTGTGTCTGGTCTCAGACACAACAGGTAATGACCATTATATTGTCTTGCTTATTTTCCTCTCCGCCTTATGAGAAGCTTGGACTGAGTTTTGGTCAAGAGAGATTTGGTCAAGAGAGATTCATCGTGCTCGGACAGTTGCATACACGCTTCATCCATATCTGCCAGCAGCTGTCTGGAAGATTTCTTGGGCGTGCGTTGTTAAGTCTTGTGCGCTGGTGAGGTGTTGGAATGGGGAAGAGGGTGGGGGGGGGTGGGACTTAAAGCTGACACCAGCAAACTGGTTGGAGGAGCGTTAAGACAGGCAATGAACACTCCTTTCTCTCTCTCTCTCTCTCCCCTCTCTCTCCTCTCTCCTCTCTCCTTCCCTATGTCTGTCTGTCTGTCTGTCTGTCCTCTGTCTCTGTCCTTGTTCTGTTCTTATTCTCTCTTCTCTCTCGTTTCTCTCTCTCTATCTTCTCTTTCTCTCTCTCTATCCTCAATCTCTCCTCGCTCTCTTTCTTTCTCTCTCTCTCTCTCCCCGTCCTCTCTTCTCTCCTCTCTCTCTCTCTCTGCTTTTCTCTTTCTCAGTCCCTGTCTCTCTGTCTCTGTCTCTCTCTGTCTCTCTCTCACAGTCCCTGTCTCTCTGTCTCTCTCTGTGTCCCTTTCTCTGTCCTCTCTCTCTTTCTCTCTCCTCTCACTCTCTGTGTCCTTTTTCTCTCTGTCTCTCCTCCTTTCTTTCTCTCTCTCTCTCTCTTTCCTTTCTTTCTTTCTCTCTCTTTCTCTCTCTCTCTCTTCTCCTCTTTCTCCTCTCCTCTTTCTCTCTTCTCTTTCTCTCTCTCTCTGCCTCTTTCTCTCTCTTTCTCTGTCTCCTCTCTGTCTCTCTCCTTACCTACCTGTTTCTCTTTTTTCTCTCTCTCCTCTCTCTCTCTCTTCCTCTCTCTCTCTCTCTCCTCTCCATCTCTCCTCTCTCACCCCCCTCTCTCTCTCTCGCGCGCTCTCTGTCTGTCTGTCTGTTTGTCTGTTCCTCTCTCTCCGTTTTCATCCAAGAGCCACAAGGAGGGAAGCAGCTGGCGTTTAACAAAACATCATTATCCCAGTGTGTCCTTTTCCTCGTTATAGGCAGGGCCACGTCTCGGTTTTCCTCTGTCTCTGATACGAACCTCTCACATTTCCCCACCATCGTTTGTTATCGCCCGATTCAAAGGTGTTAGCCTTGTTATATTGTCATCTGTATGTCTGTCTGTTTGCCTATCTGTTGGTTTGTCTGTCCGTTTGTCTGTCTGTCTGTTTGCCTGTCTGTTGGTCTGTCTGTCTGTTTTTTGCCTGTTAGTCTGTCTGCCCGTTTGTCTGTCTGTCTTGTCTTGTCTTGTCTTGTCTTGTTTCTTTTTGTCTTTCTTTGTCTCTCTGTTTCTTTTTTTTTTTTTTTTTTGTCGCTCCTTGTCTGTCTGTGTGCGTATGCCTGTCTGCCTCTGTCTGTCTGTCTTGTCTGTCTGTCTCTGTCTCTCTCTCTCTTTCTCTCTCTCCTCTCTCTCTCTTCTGTCTGTCTGTCTCTGTCTGTTTGTCTCTGTCTCTCTCTCTGTCTGTCTGTCTCTGTCTGTCTGTCTGTCTGTCTGTCTCTCTCTCTCTCTGTATTGGTGTATGTGTACTGTGATTTTTCTTCACAGGTAAATATTGCCTTGATCATTAATGTTTGCATCGTTATTTTGTCAGTTCTCTGTATGAATCCTTCTCTGTCTCTGTCTGTCTGTCTGTCTTTTCTGTCTGTCTGTTTCTCTCTCTCTCTCTCTCTCTCTGTGCCTCTCTCTGTATTTGTGTGTATGACACTGTCATTTTTAATCACCGATGAATATCCCCTTGATCATCATTGTTTGTATCGTTACATCGTGCGTTCTTTCTATGAATCTCTCTCTCTGTCTCTCCCTCTCTCTCTCCCTTTCTCTCTCCCTATCTCCCCCTCTCTATCTCTTGTCTGTCTGTATGTATGTCTGTCTCTCTCTTTCTCTCTCTCTCTGTCCTCCTCTCTTTCTCTCTCTCTTCTCTCCTCTCTCCCTTTCTCTCTCCTATCTCCCCCTCTCTACTCTTGTCTGTCTGTATGTATGTCTGTCTGTTTCTCTCTCTCTCTCTCTGTCTCTCTCTCTGTCTCTCTCTCTCTGTCTCTCTCTCTCTGTCCTCTCTCTCTCTGTCTCTCTCTCTCTCCCTTTCTCTCTCCCTATCTCCCCTCTCTATCTCTTGTCTGTCTGTTCTGTTCTGTCTTCTCTCTTTCTCTCTCTCTCTCTCTCTCTCCCTCTCATCTCCCCTCTCTATCTCTCCCTCTCTATCTCTTGTCTGTATTTGTATTCTCTCTCTTTCTCTCTCTCTCTTCCTTCTCACCTTCTCTCTCTCCCCTCTCTCTCCCCCTCTCTTTTCTCTGTGTCTGTCTGTATGTCTTCTGTCTCTTCTCTCTCTCTCTCTCTCTCTCTCTCTCTCTGCTCTCCTCTTCTCTCTCTCTCTTCTCCCCCTCTCTATCTCTTCTGTCTGTATTGTCTGTCTGTCTGTCGTCTTCTCTCTCTCTCTCTCTCCTCTCCCTCTCTCTCTACCTTTCTCCCCCTCTCTATCTCTTGTCTGTCTGTATGTCTGTCTGTCTCTTTCTCTCTCTCTCTCTCCTCTCCTCTCTCTCTACCTTTCTCCCCCTCTCTATCTCTTGTCTGTCTGTATGTTGTCTGTCCTTTCTCTCTCTCTTCCTCTCTCTCTCTTTACCTTCTCCTCCCTTCTCTCCTATCTCTTGTCTGTCTGTATGTATGTCTCTCTCTCTCTCTCTCTCTTCTCTCTCTCTCTCCTCTCTCTCTCCCTTTCTCTCTCCCTATCTCCCCCTCTCTATCTCTTGTCTGTCTGTATGTATGTCTGCTCTCTCTCTTCTCTTCTCTCTCTCTCCTCTCTCTCTCTCCCTCTCACTCTACCTTGTCTTCGTTATTCTGTTTCTCTCCTCTTTCTCTCTCTCCTCTCCTCCTACTCTATCTTGTCTGTCTGTATGTATGTCTGTCTCTCTCTCTTTCTCTCTCTCTCCTCTCTCTCTCTCCTCTCCTCTCTCTTTCTCTCTGGCAAAGAAAATATACCTTGTCTTCAGTATTCTTTCGTACTGATTTTTGTTCTTTTTTCTGTTTCATATTACCTGCACTGACGTATTCTGGAATCCAGGTGAGTGTTAGATTTCCTGCTTTCATCTCCATCTCACTCTCTCTCATTCTCACTTTGTGTTGTTTCTGTCTGTTACTTTCCTTCTGTGCTGTCTGTGTTTGTTTAGGTTTCTGTGTCTGTCTATCTGTCTCTCTGTCTCTGTCTGCTGTGCTATTGGTGTTTATGTCTCAGACTTTTTATCTGTCTCTGTCTCTGTCTCTCGCTGTCTGTGCTGTTGGTGTTTATGTCTCAGACTTTCTATCTGTCTCTGTCTCTCGCTGTCTGTGCTGTTGGTGTTTATGTCTCAGACTTTCTATCTGTCTCTGTCTCTCGCTGTCTGTGCTGTTGGTGTTTATGTCTCAGACTTTCTATCTGTCTCTGTCTCTCGCTGTCTGTGCTGTTGGTGTTTATGACTCAGACTTTCTATCTGTCTCTGTCTCTGTCTCTCGCTGTCTGTGCTGTTGGTGTTTATGACTCAGATTTTTTTGTCTCTCCGTCTCTGTCTGTCTTTGTCTCTGCGTGTCTGTCTCTCTGTCTGTGTCTGTCTCTGTCTGTCTGTTTGTCTCTGTCTGTCTGTCTGCCTGTCTGTCTGATTCTCTCTGTGCTTCCTTCTCTCTCTCTCTCTCCATCTCTCTTTTTCTTTCCCCTGTTTCTGAGAACTGCCTGTGTCTGTCTCTCTGTCTGCCTCTGTCTCTGTCTGTCTGTTTGTCTCTGTCTGTCTGTCTGACTTTCTCTCTCTGTCCCCACTCTCTCCTTTCTCTCTCTGCTTCCCCCCTCTCTCTCTTTTTATGCCTCACTGCTTCCCTCTCTCTCTCCCTCTCTCTATATATCTCTCTCTTTCTCTCCCTCTCTGTTTCTTTTTCTCTTTTCCCTGTTTGTGACTCGGACTCTGAGCTGTCTCTCTCTGTTTTGTTTGCTGTCTCTTTCTCTCTGTGCTCTTTGTGTCTTCTCTGTCTGTCTGGCTGTTTGGCTGCGTCCTTTCTCTGTGCAGTCTCTGTTTGTCTTAGACTCTGCGTCGCTCTTTGAGTCTATGTCTCTGATCTGTGTGTTTGTGTCTATGTCTCTGATCTGTGTGTTTGTGTCTATGTCTCTGATCTGTGTGTTTGTGTCTATGTCTCTGATCTGTGTGTTTGTGTCTATGTCTCTGATCTGTGTGTTTGTGTCTATGTCTCTGATCTGTGTGTTTGTGTCTATGTCTCTGATCTGTGTGTTTGTGTCTATGTCTCTGATCTGTGTGTTTGTGTCTATGTCTCTGATCTGTGTGTTTGTGTCTATGTCTCTGATCTGTGTGTTTGTGTCTATGTCTCTGATCTGTGTGTTTGTGTCTATGTCTCTGATCTGTGTGTTTGTGTCTATGTCTCTGATCTGTGTGTTTGTGTCTATGTCTCTGATCTGTGTGTTTGTGTCTATGTCTCTGATCTGTGTGTTTGTGTCTAGATCTTGTCTCTGATCTGTGTGTTTGTGTCTATGTCTCTGATCTGTGTGTTTGTGTCTATGTCTCTGATCTGTGTGTTTGTGTCTATGTCTCTGATCTGTGTGTTTGTGTCTATGTCTCTGATCTGTGTGTTTGTGTCTATGTCTCTGATCTGTGTGTTTGTGTCTATGTCTCTGATCTGTGTGTTTGTGTCTATGTCTCTGATCTGTGTGTTTGTGTCTATGTCTCTGATCTGTGTTTTGTGTCTATGTCTCTGATCTGTGTGTTTGTGTCTATGTCTCTGATCTGTGTGTTTGTGTCTATGTCTCTGATCTGTGTGTTTGTGTCTAGTCTCTGATCTTGTGTTTGGTCTATGTCTCTGATCTGTGTGTTTGTGTCTCATACTCTGTTCCTGTCTCATCCCATGTCTCTCTGATACATTCATTACATGGATGCTCACAAGAGA
Source organism: Monoplex corrugatus (assembly GCA_030674185.1). Taxonomy (NCBI): domain Eukaryota; kingdom Metazoa; phylum Mollusca; class Gastropoda; order Littorinimorpha; family Ranellidae; genus Monoplex; species Monoplex corrugatus. The sequence goes on from JAPXFY010000029.1 coordinate 40,468,805, forward strand.
CACTGTTGAATTAGTTTGGTAAGATGGTTCTGAATTTCTCTATCGAGTATTGATGTGTGCAGTCAAAATGTAATGGTGACTAAGAAGGTCATGACACACCCGTGTCAGACATAGTCAGTAGTCTGATCGATCATTTACTTGTTTCTGAAGAATTAATTCTTAGTCATAAAAATTGTTATGTACTCAGTCAAACCATTTGCCATTAAACAAGTCTTTTAGTTTGAAAAAAATCAAAAAAAAAAGAAACAAAGAAGAAGAAGAAGAAGAAAGAAGAAGAAGAAGAAGAAGAAGAAGAAGAAAAGAAGAAGAAGAAGAAGAAGAATGAAGAGAGAAGAAGAAGAAGAAGAAGAAGAAGAAGAAGAAGAAGAAGAAGAAGAAGAAGAAGAAGAAAAAGAAGAAGAATGAAGAAGAAGAAGAAGAAGAAATGCGAAGAAGAAGAAGAAGAAGAAGAAGAAGAAGAAGAAGAAAGAAGAAGAAGAAGAAAGAAGAAGAAGAAGAAGAAGAAGAAGAAGAAGAAGAAGAGAAGAAGAAGAAGAAGAAGAAGAAGAAGAAGAAGAAGAAGAAGAAGAGAAGAAGAAGAAGAAGAAGAAGAAGAAGAAAGAAGAAGAGAAGAAGAAGAAGAGAAGAAGAAGAAGAAAGAAGAAAGAAGAAGAAGAAGAGAAGAAGAAGAAGAGAGGAAAAGAAGAAGTAGAAGAAGAAGAAGCGTCGTGATAAACGAGAAAGTGTACGTAGAACTGTTTGGTTAGAAACATGAGAATGATTTATAGCTCATTAACTGAGTTAAGTCAGGTGAAGGTGAAAAACGTTGTGCTTTCC
>JAPXFY010000029.1:40482120-40489620 GCA_030674185.1 Monoplex corrugatus
AGACAGGAACCATAATGCACGAAATAGGACAGTCACTTTAAAAATAAGACAGGCATCTTAATGCACGAAATAGGACAGTCACTTTAACACACACACACACACACAAAAGACAGGCATCTTACTGCACGAAATAGGACAGACAGTTTAACACAAAAAATAAGACAGGCACCTTAATGCACGAAATAGTACAGTCACTTTGACACACACAAAAATAAGACAGGCACCTTACTGCACGAAATAAGACAGACAGTTTAACATTAGAATAAGATATGCACCGTAACCCTTTGACCCCCGCACCCTATCCACCGACTGGAAAAAAATTAACCGTTTGACTCTTTCACCCTATCCACCAGCTTCTTGCAGGAAGCTGGTGGAAAGGGTGAGGGAGTGAAAGGGTTACGGTTTTTGCTTTGCTAGCATGGCTGAGAAAGCAGGATGCTGGTGAACAGGGTGCGGGAGACAAAGTGTTAACACAAAACAAGACAGACACCTTAACACAAAACAATACAGACACATTAACACAAAACATTACAGACACATTAACACAAAACAAGACAGACACATTAACACAAAACATTACAGACACCTTAACACAAAACAAGACAGACACATTAACACAAAACATTACAGACACCTTAACACAAAACAAGACAGACACATTAACACAAAACATTACAGACACCTTAACACAAAACAATACAGACACATTAACACAAAACATTACAGACACATTAACACAAAACATTACAGACACATTAACACAAACAATACAGACACCTTAACACAAAACAATACAGACACATTAACACAAAACAATACAGACACATTAACACAAAACATTACAGACACATTAACACAAAACATTACAGACACATTAACACAAAACATTACAGACACATTAACACAAAACATTACAGACACATTAACACAAAACAATAGACACATTAACACAAAACAAGACAGACACATTAACACAAAACAATACAGACACATTAACACAAAAATAAGACAGGTGAGAGGAAAAAGTGCATAATATCAAAACATTTTGAGGAAGGTATGTGGAAAGCATTTTATCTGGACCTTCTGACAATGTTCAATAACTAGCTATTCCCGCTGTTTTGACAGTCAGTCATTCTAGTCCATACTCGTCGAGTTTCATTTCGACTCTAGCTTCTTCAAGGTCACAGCGACCTTGAACAGTACAAAATCTGGAGTGTGTGTGTGTGTGTGTAAGTGTGTGTTTGTTTGTTTGTTTGTTTGTGTGTGTGTGTGTGTGTGTGTGTGTGTGTGTGTGTGTGGTGTGTGTGTAATGAAAAAAGAGATTATTAGAGTGGTTTTGCCATCTTGCTCTTTTCTTCTTTTTTCTTCTTCTTCTTTCCTGTGCAGAGAAATGAAAATAGTCACTTCAATACAAAAGGAGTTATTTTATTGAAATAGTAATTGAATTTGATACCACTTCGTAATGAATTGAGTTTTAATACTAATAATAATCGCTTCGTAATGACAAACCAGAAGAACAAGAAAACCAATGTAAGCGCGTCTCCAACAAGACAAAACAAAACAAGCGCAAATTTTCGGCCAACTAGCCTTTGTCAAGCGCGAACGCACGGTCACAGACAAATCACAGACACCACATGCACAATGGATAATAAAAACGGGACTAAAAACTTCCCTGCCGCCTCGTCCAGTGGGTAAGAGATGACAGTTTGAAAATTAAATCTTTGTGGTCCACATGAGGTATTTTACTATGTGCATCAATAAGATGGTCAGTTCACGATATAGCAGATGCCCTCGGATGACTCTACGTACTTGTTCTTTTTTCAATTTTTTTCTTTTCTTTCTTTTGTTTTTTGAGAGGAGTTGAACACAGCTCAATGAACTAGACAGCAACATAGTGTGATGATAAATATCCCATGATAATGATGATAGTAAAAGACGAGGTCGTAGTGCCAAAGAGCCAAAGGAAAACAATAAATGAATAAACAAATAAGTAGATAAATAGGAATGATAATGATAATAAGAACAGCGACAATAACTATAGTAATTATGGTGTTGATGACGATGATGACGATGATGATGATGATGATGATGATGATGATGAAAAATAAATGATGATGACGATGATAATAATAATAACAATAATAATAATAAAAAAAATCAACAACAACAACAATAATGTAATAATAATAATAATAATAATAGTAATAATGATAATAATGATAATAATAATAATAATACAATCAACGACAAGAACAATAAGAAGGAGAAGAAGAAGGAGGAGAAGAAGAAAATTAATTACAAGTACAAAAATGCATTCAGACTTCTGTAATGATAAATCTTTAATATGTTAATGCTAAGGTTTGGATGTGGTAAAGCTGTAAGATATGTAAATGGTCAATAATCCTTGATCAAGATTGTCTGTTTAAAAACGGATTGGTCTTTCTGACGTCATGTCAGTGAGGCAGACAGGTATAGGTAAAATGTATTTATAGCCGCATGTTATTCATAGTTCATCTTTTTGTTCACTTCTTTCGTCGCAGTGGATTTACCATGTCAAACTCGGGCTGCTCTCCCCTTTGAGCGCCCGTCGCCACAGTGCAGCGCCACCCATTTTAAACCAAGATTTCAGAAGAGCAGGATGGCTATCTGGCCTTCAAAGGGAAGTCAACCTATGAAGGACCTTGGAAGTCAACCTATGAAGGACCTTGGAAGTCAACCTATGAAGGACCTTGGAAGTCAACCTATGAAGGACTTGGAAGTCAACCTATGAAAGACCTTGGAAGTCAACCTATGAAGGACCTTGGAAGTCAACCTATGAAGAACCTTGGAAGTCAACCCATGAAGGACCTTGGAAGTCAACCTATGAAGGACCTTGGAAGTCAACCTATGAAGGACCTTGGAAGTCAACCTATGAAGGACCTTGGAAGTCAACCTATGAAGGACCTTGGAAGTCAACCTGTGAAGGACCTTGGAAGTCAACCTATGAAAGACCTTGGAAGTCAACCTATGAAAGACCTTGGAAGTCAACCTATGAAGGACCTTGGAAGTCAACCCATGAAGGACCTTGGAAGTCAACCTATGAAGGACCTTGGAAGTCAACCTATGAAGGACCTTGGAAGTCAACCTATGAAGGACCTTGGAAGTCAACCTATGAAGAACCTTGGAAGTCAATCTATGAAGGACCTTGGAAGTCAACCTATGAAGGACCTTGGAAGTCAACCTATGAAGGACCTTGGAAGTCAACCTATGAAGGACCTTGGAAGTCAACCTATGAAGGACCTTGGAAGTCAACCTATGAAAGACCTTGGAAGTCAACCTATGAAAGACCTTGGAAGTCAACCTATGAAGGACCTTGGAAGTCAACCCATGAAGGACCTTGGAAGTCAACCTATGAAGGACCTTGGAAGTTAACCTATGAACGACCTTGGAAGTCAACCCATGAAGGACCTTGGAAGTCAACCTATGAAGGACCTTGGAAGTCAACCTATGAAGGACCTTGGAAGTTAACCTATGAAGGACCTTGGAAGTCAACCTATGAAGGACCTTGGAAGTCAACCTATGAAGGACCTTGGAAGTCAACCTATAAGGACCTTGGAAGTCAACCTATGAAGGACCTTGGAAGTCAACCTATGAAGGACCTTGGAAGTCAACCTATGAAGGACCTTGGAAGTCAACCTATGAAGGACCTTGGAAGTCAACCTATGAAGGACCTTGGAAGTCAACCTATGAAGAACCTTGGAAGTCAATCTATGAAGGACCTTGGAAGTCAACCTATGAAGGACCTTGGAAGTCAACCTATGAAGGACCTTTGAAGTCAACCTATGAAGGACCTTGGAAGTCAACCTATGAAGGACCTTGGAAGTCAACCTGTGAAGGACCTTGGAAGTCAACCTATGAAAGACCTTGGAAGTCAACCTATGAAAGACCTTGGAAGTCAACCTATGAAGGACCTTGGAAGTCAACCCATGAAGGACCTTGGAAGTCAACCTATGAAGGACCTTGGAAGTTAACCTATGAACGACCTTGGAAGTCAACCCATGAAGGACCTTGGAAGTCAACCTATGAAGGACCTTGGAAGTCAACCTATGAAGGACCTTGGAAGTTAACCTATGAAGGACCTTGGAAGTCAACCCAATAAGGACCTTGGAAGTCAACCTATGAAGGACCTTGGAAGTCAACCTATGAAGGACCTTGGACGTCAACCTATGAAGGACCTTCGAAGTCAACCTATGAAGGACCTTGGAAGTCAACCTATGAAGAACCTTGGAAGTCAACCTATGAAGGACCTTGGAAGTCAACCTATGAAGGACCTTGGAAGTCAACCTATGAAGGACCTTGGAAGTCAACCTATGAAGGACTTTGGAAGTCAACCTATGAAGGACCTTGGAAGTCAACCTATGATGGACCTTGGAAGTCAACCTATGAAGAACCTTGGAAGTCAACCTATGAAGGACCTTGGAAGTCAACCTATGAAAGACTTTGGAAGTCAACCTATTCTTCCCAATGTTAAATACAAGGGCAGCTGGGCGAATGCCCTGCTCTTCACGATTTTCAACTGCCGTGGGATTTGTAGCGTGCGCAGGCCAGAAGACACGGGTCCGAGGCGTTTTTCGTCCCCGTTCGAAGGACTATGTGTTCAGTTCGATTTTTTGATCAGACTGAGTCGAAAAGTTGAGGGCTCTTCTGAGAAACGAACCCTGGAACCTCGAGTTTAGTTATTGGCAGGTGACCGTCTTAACCATTCTGCCACTCTGCTTCCTGTTCCCGAGCATACTCGAGCCCAGATCTCCCTGTAGTATGACCAGTGTCCGACGTTTCATCATTTTGCATTTTCTCATTCCATCGTTGCATTGGAACAATTTGGAACATGTTTCTCGAGTTTCATTTTATAAGGTGTTTGTTTTGAATATTTCCACGTTGAGTGATACGTATTTTGATATTTTAGTTAAGCGTAATTTCTGACACTTTTTTTTTTCTTTTTTCTTTTCTTTACAATGCAAATTGTCATTGTGACACCGAACACATTTCAGTCCAAATGAAAAATCAAAATCTACCAAAGAGGAAATAAAGAAATTCAGAAAAAAACAAGATGAAGGGCGACGACGACGATGGTGACGGTGATGGTGATGGTGATGATGATGATATGATGATGATGATGATGATGATGATGGTGATGACTGAGGTCCTCACCACTCGATTTTCGCACTAATCTCAGCTCATCGATATGAATCCTCTTTGTTTTCTTATTGCTGAAAGAGGATGGAAAGAAAAAAAGTGGGTCGGAGGTCGATGAAGATGGAGAGAGTGGCGATGGCTTTAGGATCGGCGTGGAAAGACAGTGTGGGGGTGAAGGTGGTGATGGTGATGGTGGTGGTGGTGGAGGAGGAGGAGGCTGAGGTCTTTTGAGTGCATACAACCCCAGGGGCGGTAAGTCCAGTTACAACAGAGGAGAACTTCCTTCCTGGGTGGAGTGCAGTGGTAATCCAGGCTTGTCGGTCGTTCTGTTTTTGAACTGTTTTCGTTCTGTTTCAAGGAGGTGTGTAGGTGGGTTTAGAACTGGTAAATAGTCAGTAAGGTTCGTGTGGTGGTGGTGGTAGTGCTGGTGGTGTTGTGGTGAGGACAGAAGTGGTGATTGAATAGATTACGTGGATGTTTTGTCTGTTTGGCTGGTTGTCTGTTTCTCTGTCCACATGTCTTTGGCGTTTGTCCTTTCGCATGTTGAATCTCTCTCTCTCTTCTCTCTCTCTCTCTCTCTCTCTCTCTCCTCTCCTCTCTCTCTCTCTCCCTTTGTCTCTGTCTATCTCTGTCTGTCTGTCTGTCTGTCTGTCTCTCTTCCTGTTTGTTTATTTGTTTGTGTACTTCTTCTTCTTCTCCTTCTTCTCGTTTTTCTTCTTCTTCTTCTCCTCCTCCTCCTCTTCCTTCTTCTTCTTCTTCGTTTTCTTCATTTTCTTCTTCTTCTTTTTCTTCTTCGTCTTCTTCTTCTTCTTCTTCTTGCTGCTTCAACGCTTGCTTTTCTTTCTTCTACTCTTCAGCTTGTATGGTTTTCATACATTATTTTGATTTTATACCTTTATTTTTCATGAAAGCATTTCTCTCTCTCTCTCTCTGTCTCTCTCTTCCTCTTACTTATATGACTAATTACGTCGGGTGGTCAACTGTTTCTTCAACTTTTTGTTCAACTTTTTGTTCAACTTTTTTCCTTCAAATTTTTCTTCATCATTAGGAAAAAAAATTCAAATGGATGTAATGTCAGTCATGACTATATTTATAAATCTTTATTTCGCGAAAACGTCGCCGTAAAATTTAATGACTTTGTTTTATGCTCCTTGCCACAAGGACAAAAATGTCAATGGCAATAAACCATTTTCAGTTTCAGTTTCAGTTTCTCTCTCTCTCTCTCTCTTTCTCTCTGTCTCTCTCTGTGTCTGTCTGTTTGTCTGTGTGTCTGTCTGTCTCTCTCTCTCTCTTCATTATGTTTGTTAGGACCTAGCCAGCCCATCAGTTTATGTGTAGGCTTAAGGCATGTGCCACGGTCATCGTACACGTGGCATCTGTGACGTTAGGAGAGAATGATATTCGTTTTGTATTGAAATGTCCTGAAGCATTGAATAACCTTTGTATAACATTTATGCCAATAAGTGTTATACTTATAGACAGGCGTGTGTGTATAAATAAAATAAATGTAACTACATGTAGGCAATATTCGTATTGAAAGCTTTTCTAATTTAGAGAAGCAGCTGTTACGGAATTTTTTTATATATATCATATTTCTGAGAAAGTAGGCTTTGTCATGATGGTGTCATGTGTGATCTGTTTTGTCTCGGCCCTCCTTCAATATAGGCTGTGACCTTAGATGAATAAAATATCTGAATGTGATTCTGAATCTCTCTCTCTCTCTCTCTTTTTTGTCTCTCTCTCTGTCTCTGTCTCTCTGTCTGTCTCTCTCGTTGTCTCTCTCTCTCTCGCTGTATCTGTCTGTCTGTCTGTCTGTCTGTCTCTCTCTCGCTGTCTCTGTCACTCACTGTCTTGCTCTTTCTCTTTCTCTCTCTCGCTGTCTCTTTCTGTCTCTCGCTGTCTCTTTCTGTCTCTCTCGCTCTCTCTCTCTTGCTCTCTCTCTCTCTCTCGCTCGTTCTTTCTGTCTCTCTAGCTATCTCTCTCTCTCACTCGCTCTCTCTCTTGTTCTCTCTCTCTCGTTTCTCTCTCTCTCTCGCTCTTTCTTTCTTTCTTTCTTCATCTTTCTTTCTGTTTCTCCATCTTTCGTTTCCCAGTAAAACCATTTTCTCCGTATCTTTTGTCAGTTTTCTTACCACCCACCTCCCTCCCCAACATTCACGCAGACGTCAGGTAAAAAATAGTTGTAGAGGGATTGCGAGTGAACTGGCGGTACATTAGTATATTCTCTTGGTCGTTAGTTTGGGCAGTCTGTTGTGGAGTATGACAAAACCGAATCGTAAGCCATAAAAAATTCACACACACACACACATACACACACACACACAC
>JAPXFY010000029.1:40497120-40502120 GCA_030674185.1 Monoplex corrugatus
TCCTCACCCTGTCCACCAGCATACTGCATTGTCAACCATGCTAGCAAAGCAAAACCTTAACCCTTTGACTCCTCCACCCTGTCCACCAGCATCCTGCATTGTCAAGCATGTTAGCGAAGCAAAACCTTAACCCTTTGACTCCACCCTGTCCACCAGCATACTGCATTGTCAACCATGTTAACAAAGCAAAACCTTAACCCTTTGACTCCTCCACCCTGTCCACCAGCATCCTGCATTGTCAAGCATGTTAGCAAAGCAAAAACGTAACCCTTTGACTCCATTATCCTGTCCACCAGCATCCTGCGATTGTCAATCATGTTAGCAAAGCAAAAACTTAACTCTTTGACTACCTCACACTGTCTACCAGCATCCTGCGATTATCAACCTTGCTATCAAAGCAAAACCTTTACCCTTTGATTCCTCACCCTGTCCACCAGCATTCTGCATTGTCAGCCATGCTAGCAAAGCAAAAACAACCCTTTGACTCCCTCACCCTATCCACCAATACCCTACGATTGTCAAACATGCTAACAAAGCCAAACCTTAATCCTTTGACTCTCTCACCCTGTCCACTAGCATCTTGCGATTGTCAACCATGTTAGCAAAGCAAAAACTTAACTATTTGACGCCCTCACTCTGTCCACCAGCATCCTGAGACCTGTCCACCAGTCAACCATGCTAGCAAACCAAAAACTTAACCCTTTGACTCCCTCACCCAGTTCACCAGCATCCTGCGATTGTCAACCATGCCAGCAAAGCAAAAACTTAACCCTTTAACTACTTACCTTGTCCAACAGCATCCTGCAATTGTCAACCATGCTAGCAAAGCAGAAACTTAACCCTTTGACTCCCTCACCCTGTTCACCAGCATCCTGCGATTGTCAACCATGCTAGCAAAGCAGAAACGTAACCCTTTGACTCTTCACCCTGTCCAACAGCATCCTGCAATTGTCAACCATGCTAGCAAAACAGAAACGTAACCCTTTGACTACCTTACCCTGTCCACCAGTATCTTGCCGTACTAGCAAAGCAGAAACTTAACCCTTTGACTCCCTCACCCTGTCCACCAGCATCCTGCGATTGTCAACCACGCTAGCAAAGGAAGACCTTGCCAGCGCATGGGGTTTTGCTCAGGCTCCGGGAATCTGCTAAACAAATGTTGACAGATTTTGAGTGGAGCGCATATGTAATTGTCCGAGTGTGATGAGTCCTTCTTGAACACCCCCCCTCTCTCTCTCTTCTCCCTACCCAGACTCCAAACGAACTGACGTGGAACGCTTTGAAACTAAACTCAGACTTTGTGACAGAAAAAACAATGCCGGAATGATCATCCTCAAGATCGTGGGCACCAAAGGAAAGGAAGGAAAATGTTATGAAATCGGGGAGAAGGGGTGATGGTTGGGGGGTGGGGGGTGGGGGCGTGTTAGTTACTTGGTTCATCCACGCTAGAAACCGCTTTATAGTCGTGTCATTATACCACTACAAATGGCGGTAACACCCATGGTGAGAATTTAATACAGTTGTCTTTGTGGGGATCAAGCAAAGTAGAGAGAGAGAGAGAGAGGGAGAAAGAGAGAGAAATAGAGAGAGACAGAGTGAGTGAGAGAGAGAGGGGGGAGAGAGACAGAGGGAGAATAGAGAGAGAGAGGAGAGAGAGAGAAAGAGAGAGAGAGAGGAGAGGGAGAGAGAGAGAGAGAGAGAGAGAGAGGGAGGGTGAGAGAGAGTGAGTGAGAGAGAAAGTGTGTGTGTGAGAGAAAGAGAAAGAGAGAGAGCGAGAGAGAGGGAGAAAGAGAGGGAGAGAGAGAGAGTGAGCGAGAGAGAGAGTGGGTGAGAGAGACAGAGGGAGAATAGAGAGAGAGAGGAGAGAGAGAGAAAGAGAGAGAGAGAGGAGAGGGAGGAAGAGAGAGAGAGAGAGAGAGAGAGAGAGAGAGAGAGAGATGAATAGACACAAGGTGATCAGAGAAACAGTTTGAACGACCCCTGTCAAGCATTATACAAGCACAAGAGCGGATCAAGTGGTTTGGCCATCTGACCAGGGTGTCCGCTAACTAGCCAATCCTTCGAGCCTATGACACCAAACCCTCAAGCTTTAGAGCCAGAGGAAGGCCACAGCAGCCTTGGTTAGAACTTAGATGGAGAGGGAATGGTAGACACACTCCACATCTACAATATGACCCCACTCTAAGCTTCATGTCTGGAAGCAGACCACCACTTTTGCCTCCCTGCAACAGCTCCATACAAGCAGACGCAGAAAGTAAACAGGTGGGTACAAAGGTAACTTCCCTTAGTGCAATGATGATAAACAGGTGGGTACAAAGGTAACCTCCCTTAGTGCAATGATGATGATGATGATGATGATCATCATCATCATCATGTGTCCTGCCGCATGGCGTTGGCGATCACGACCCTCCATACGAATCTATCCTTTTTCGCTGCAAGTACATCTCCCACCCTCTCTGCCTTCATCCACTCCGCAAGTCCGTCCATTATTTTCTCCCTGGGTCTGTCTATCTGGTGCTCTTTTCTCCCCTCCGGCTTTCGGAAAAAGTGTATATCAAAAGCAACAGTTATAGTCGTCGGCCTCTTTACATCTCAGGAGATGATAGTCTGCACCAGGAGGCGTTGTGGTCATGACGTGCACTTTCTGCTGTGGCTGTGCAGGCCGATTCTTGAGTGGCAATCTCTGTCACATCTGCCACATACAAATTGAGTCGCTATTGTCTGGTTTCTGGAACGTTGCTTGCGAAGAGCCCTTTTCTCATCTGTGCTTTGCGCTCTCCTCCTCTCCGCATTCACAACGCCTTGCTGAACGGCTGTCCGCCACGCTGCCCTGTCTTCTGCCAGAGTCTCCCAAGAGCCTGGTCAATCCCTGAGCTTCTAAGGTCCCTTTTGCATGCGTCTACAAAGCGTAGCTGTGGGCGTCCTGGAGTTCGCTTCCGATTTGCCAGTTCGCCGTAGAGAACGTCTTTAGGTATGCGTCCATCCTCCATTCGACGCACATGGCCAAGCCAGCGTAGTCGGCGTTGGCTTAGAAGGGCAAAGATGGTCCGTAGGCCCGCACGACGGAGGACCTCTGTGTTGGTCACCTTGTCTTGCCATTGGATGCCGAGGATGCGTCGCAAGCAGCGGAGATGGAAAATGTTGAGCCTCTTTTCTTGGCTGGCATATGTGGTCCAGGCTTCACTTGAGTAGAGTAGTGTGCTCAACACACATGCTCTGTACACCTGCATTTTGGTGTTCGCAGTGAGACTGCTGTTGGACCAGACCCGCTTGTTCAGTTTAGCCATAACAGATGAGGCCTTCGCAATTCTGGCGCCGATTTCAGCATCCAGAGAGAGATTGTCACTTATGGTGGACCCCAAGTACTGAACTTGGTAGACAGTATTGAGGTCGTAGTCTCCAATGTGTAGAGATGGTGGTTCTTCACAGCCTTGGCCTAAGATCTCAGTTTTCTTCAAGCTGATTGTGAGACCAAACTCTCTGCAAGCGTGGGCGAAGCGATCAACGAGCCTCTTGAGATCTTGTTCACTGTGGGAAGCCAGCGCAGCATCTGCGAAGAGAGCTTCTCTGATGGTCTTCTTTTCCACCTTGGTTTTGGAACGAAGCCTGGCAATGTTGAAGAGCTTTCCATCGGTCCTTGTATGAAGATATACTCTTCTTCAGATCTGCAGAAGGCATAGGTCAGCAACATCGAGAAGAAGATCCCGAACAGAGTTGGGGCCAAAACACATCCCTGTTTCACTCCGCTGCTGATTCTAAAAGGCTCTGAAGTGGCACCATTATAGCGCACAGTGCTATGCATATCCTCGTGAAAAGACTCAATGACAGCTGATAGTCTTGGGGGGCAGCCGATTTTCTTCAAAAGCTTGAAAAGACCACTCCGACTGACCAGGTCGAACGCTTTCGTGAGATCAATGAAGGCGAGGCAAAGGGGCATGTGCTGCTCGCGGCACTTTTCCTGTAGTTGCCGGACAGAGAAGATCATGTCGATGGTCGATCTTCCGGCCCTAAAGCCGCACTGGGACTCAGGGTAGATGCGAGCTGCCAGCCTCTGAAGACGGGTTAAGATGACTCTGGCGAATGCTTTCCCAACAATGCTGAGGAGAGAGATTCCGCGATAATTATTACAGTCGCTGCGGTCGCCCTTGTTCTTATATAGAGTCACTATCCTGGCGTCTCTCATGTCTCTCGGAATGAAGCCTTCCTTCCAGCATAAGCACAAAAGTTCATGCAACTCGTTGAGAAGAGCAGGCTTCCCGCACTTGATGACCTCTGGAGGTATTCCGTCTTCACCAGGGGCTTTTCCCGTCGCCAAACCGTCAATCGCCTTGTTTAGTTCTTCAAGGCTTGGCTCAGCATCCAACTCCTCCATGACAGGCAGATCCTCAATGGCATTCAGGGCAGCATCGGTGACAGAGTTCTGCGTGGAGTACAGCTCCAGGTAGTGCTCTACCCATCTCTCCATCAGCTTTGAGAGTCTGTGATGCTTTCTCCTGCTTTGGACTTAAGGGGAGCTGACTTGGAGGCTGCTGGACCAGTCGCTTGTTTGATGCCAGCGTACATGCTGCCAGTGTTGCCTGAATCTGCAGACTGCTGAATACTTGCGCTCAACTGTAGCCAATAGTCGTTGGCGCATCGCCGAGCAGTTTGTTGGGCCTTGCTGCGGGCAGCTCTGTAAGCGTCACGAGTAGTTTGGGTATTGTTGTTCTTATACGCAAGTAAAGCCTTGCGTTTCGCTTCCACCACTGGTTCCATTTCCTGCCAGTTTGCCTCAAACCAGTAGTGTGATGTATCAGATACCATACCAGGTCCCTTTGGTGCTAAAACGAAGAAAAGGGGCTGACACACATGACAATAATGACATCATTCCATACGCGTGAAGCATATCTGTCCAACGATGACGATGAATTTTGGCAAACATCGCTGTCCCCTGCTTCAGTTTCAGTTTCTCAAGATGACGTCTCCGCGCTCGGAACGAATTCAGTTTGCACTAACGTCAC
>JAPXFY010000029.1:40507120-40509620 GCA_030674185.1 Monoplex corrugatus
GAAAGGCAAAGACACACAAGAAGAGATGCAGAGAAACAAAGGCAAAGAGACACAAGAAGAGATGCAGAGAAACAAGGAAAGGCAAAGACACACAGGAGGAGATGCAGAGAAACAAAGAAAGACAAAGAGACACAAGAAGAGATGCAGAGAAACAAAGAAAGACAAAGAGACACAAGAAGAGATGCAGAGAAACAAACAAAGGCAAAGAGACACAAGAAGAGATGCCGAGAAACAAAGAAAGGCAAAGAAACACAAGAAGAGATGCAGAGAAACAAAGAAAGACAAAGAGACACAAGAAGAGATGCCGAGAAACAAAGAAAGACAAAGAGACACAAGAAGAGATGCAGAGAAACATGCAAAGGCAAAGAGACACAAGAACAGATGCCGAGAAACAAAGAAAGACAAAGAGACACAAGAAGAGGTGCTGAGAAACAAAGATGGACAAAGAGACACAAAGAGAGATGCAGAGAAACAGTTTTTGATGAACTGGAAAAAAAACACAATAGGCGACACAGGGCAAAGTGAAAGATGACAATGCTCCTAATCACCCCACCCTGTCTCTGTCTATTTGTCTCTCTCTCTGTTTCTGTCTCTTTGTCTGTCTCTCTCTGTCTCTCTGTCTCTGTCTCTTCTCTCTCTGTCTGTCTCTCTGTCTCTGTCTGTCTGCCTGCCTGTCTGTCTGTCTATCCATTTCTTACAAATCTACACAGACAGACAGACACACACACACACACACACACACACACACACACACACACACACACACACACACACACACACACACACACTAACGCTCATACACAAACATATTCTCTCTCACTCTGTCTTTCTTTCCCTCTTTCTCTTCTCCTTTCTCTTTCTCTCTCTTTCTCTGTCTCTCTGCTCTCTTCTTCTCTCTGTCTGTCTCTCTCTCTCTTTGTCTTACTGTTTCTCTCACTGTCTCTCTTCTCTCTCTCTCTACCTCTCTCTTTACCTCTCTCTCAGGCTCCCTCCTCTCTCTCTGCCTCTCTTTTGTCTTCTCAGCCTCTCTCCTCTCTCTCTCCTCTCCCTATCTTTTTCTGTCTCTCTCTGTCTCTGTCTGTCTTTCTCTCCTCTCTCCCTCTCTTTTTCTGTCTCTCTCTGTCTCTGTCTGTCTGTCTGTCTGCCTGTCTGTCTGTCTGTATGTCTCTCTCTCTCTCTCTCTCTTAACCTTCCGTCTGTCCATCTCTCATGTTCCATGATTGGCCACATTCCATCTTGATTTATTCAGTTATCGCGAGTCCTATACAAATTAGCGTGGACATATAAAGAGGAAAGAGCTGCTGGCAAAATCCCTTAATGCTGTTAGCAAATCATAACTATTAATTTAGGAGAATCTCTATCTTTTTTCTTTTTCGTGCAGAACAAGTTCCTTAAGGACCTTGACCTATATTCAATAAATCGTTCGTAGTTTCTCTATCATGCATGCGCGCGCGCACTGTACGCGCGTGCGCGTACACTCATATATCTTAACGTATATATATATATATATATATATATCTATATATATATATATATATACACATACACACACGCACACGCACGCACACACACAGACACACAGACACAGACAGACAGACATACACACACACATGCACACAAACACACACACAACACACACACATACACACACACAAACATGCACACACACACACACAAACAGCCACACACACAACACACACCACACACACACACAACACAACACAACAACACAACACAACACACAAACACAACACAACACAACACAACACAACACAACACAACACAACACAACACAACACAACACAACACAACACAACACAACACAACACAACACAACACACACAACACAACACAACACAACACAACACAACACAACACAACACAACACAACACAACACAACACAACACAACACACACACACAACACAACACACACACACAACACACCACACACACACACACACACACACACACACACACAACACACACACACACATCACACACACACACACAGAACATTGTCGAAATCCAGTCCAACTCTTTTGGAACATTTTGTATTAATGACATCCGTGCACAATACTCCTCCCCCCCCCCCACATACGCATTCATTCACACACACACACACACATACACACACACACGCGCGCGCGCGCACATACATATATATATATTATATACACACATACACATATACACACCCGCGCATACATACACACATGTACGCACGCATGCACCCACACATACAGAGAAAGCGAGAGAGAAAGAGAGAGAGAGAGAGAGAGAGAGAGAGAGAGAGAGAGAGACAGACAGACAGACAGACAGACAGACAGACAGACAGACAGACAGACAGAGAGAGAGAGCAAACCTCAGCAGTCATGTCAAACTTCATTTATACAATTTTGTCACAATCAAGGAGGAATTACATCAGCAAGCTGAAAACACTTCGAAATTCAGTTCTGAAAACGGTAACTCTGATAGACTGCCATATTTTTTTCTCCTGA
>JAPXFY010000029.1:40514620-40537120 GCA_030674185.1 Monoplex corrugatus
TCTCTTGTCTCTCTTGTGTTTGTGTGAGTCTCTTTCTCTTTCTCTGTCTGTGTGTCTTGTCTCTTTGTCTGTCTGTGTCACTCTCTCTCTGTGTCTCGCTGTCTCTGTTTGTTTGTCTGTCTGCCTGTCTGTCTGTCGTACTCTGTGAGTATTGTATATGTTGTATGTATGTTGTATGTATGTATGTATGCATGATGTATGATTAATTATGTATTATATATATATTATGTGTGTGTGTTATGTATGCATGTATGTATGCATGTATGTATGTATGTATGCATGCATGTATGTATGTATGTATGTATGTATGCATGTATGCATGTATGTATGTATATATGTATGTATGTATGTATGATGTATGTATGCATGTATGTATGTATGCATGTATGTATGCTGTATGTATGTATGCATGTATGTATGATGTATGTATGTATGTATGCACATGTATGTATGCATTATGTAGATATATATGTGTTGTATGTATGTATGCATGTATGTTGGGCGTGCTGTAGGCCCATTGGGAAGGCTGGGACCACACAGTCGAGTCTCATCAACTTCACGGATGCGTCATTGAGGGTATTGCTCAAATCTTCTTACCAGCATGGCAGGTGTCTGTATCTCTCGGGCCTGGTTGACGCCAGGGTATATTATGATAGTAAGCGTAGAGTACAGCCCTGTCACGCAGTCTCAATCCTAGATGGAACTCCATAGCATCATGATTATCATCCTCATCGACATCATCATCATGCATTGTAACAACTGTGCCAGCCTCTGTGGCCATTAAAGTGGCGTAGAAAATGGGACGGAAAAAAAAAGGTGAGCACAAGGTAATCTCCCTAAGTACGATGATCCTGAAAAAAACAACACAAACAAAAGCAAACAAACAAAACAAACAAACAACAAACAAACAACAACAAACAACAAACAGACAAACAGAAACAACAAACAGACAAACAAACAAAAACAAACAGACAAACAAACAAACAGACAAAACAGACAAACAAACAACAAACAAACAAACAAACAAACAAACAAACAACAGAAAACAAACAACAACAAACAAAACAGACAAACAAACAAACAAACAGACAAAACAAACAACAAAACAACAACAAACAAACAACAACAAACAAAAAACAACAAAACAACAAACAACAACAAACAAACAAACAAAAATCCCCATCCTAACTAGGACGCAGGAAACGTGTTTGAATCACGGGTCAGATATACCCCCTCTCCTCTGTACTAGAAATGAAGTGGTGATCTAGCTGCTAGTCTTTCGATGAGATGGTAAACCTATGTCCCTTTTGCAGCCATGCGCTACACGCACGTTTTTTTTTTCATTTTATATTTTATTGTAATTGTTGTTTAAAGCCTAGCCGATTACATAGAGACATATCAGGGCTTTAGCCGCTTCAAAACGTACAAAACTTCAACAGGAAAAAAAAAAAAGAAAGGAAAATTTAATACAAATATCAATGCATTCGAGCACATAATCTAAGGACATAGCCCTTGGTGTTGACCACTCCGTCCAATTTATCCCACAGGAGATTTAAAAAAAACGCATCTGAATATAAATTTGAAGCATACCTTAGGACACCAAAACATATATAAAACAGGCACAAATTACGTAATAGCTTCTGCATATCTCAGCTCCCTAAAGCCAAAAATGCACTTCGACACAGGTACCCAGTTATCAATCCTAAAAGAACGTACTTAAGACTTTATCGAACACATACAGGTGAATGGACCAGCAAGGCGGAAAATGATAGGAAGAAATGACAGAAAGCAAAAGAGCAAGGCAGAAACAAAGAGAGTGACAGAAAAGAGGACATTTCTGGCACAGAATTCCCAGAAGGTGGGGACACTATTTATATTGAAAGAGCCCCCGGCATCCACTGGTAAATGCATGAACAGTTGTCCTTGCAAATTTCTTTGAAACACACACGCATATACAGAGAACAGAGACACAGACAGATTGACAAACAGATAGACACACACACACACACCACACACACACACAGACACACACACACACACACAACACACACACACACACACACACACACACACACACACACACACACACACACACACACACACCACACACACACACACACCGTCTAATATCACTTATAATCAAAAGACTTTGCATCAAAGGACGAACGAACGATATACACATAATTATACACAACCACACATAATTACACAGACACACACAAAACTAACAAAAACACAACAAACAAAAACGGCAAACAAAAATACATCGTCGTCATCCTCCTCCTCCTCCTCATCTCATCATCATCATCCAACCAAAGGCAACAAACAAAAACGTCAGGAAAAAAAATACATCATCATCTTCATCACCATCACCACCATCATCATCGCCATCATCATCACCATCATCATCACCATCGTCATCATCACCATCATCATCATCACCATCATCATCACCATTATGATCATCACCATCATCATCACCATCATGATCACCACCATCATCATCTTCATCATCATCATCACTCATATCATCATCACCACCATCATCGTCGTCATCGTCGTCGTCATCATCATCATCATCATCATCATCATCATCATCATCATCATCATCATCATCCCATCACCATCATCATCATCATCACACACACCATTCATCATCATCATCATCATCATCATCGCCATCACACATCATCATCATCATCATCACCATGCCCTCATCATCATCATCATCATCCATCATCATCACTCATCATCATCATCATTATCATTATCATCATCATCATCAAAAACCAACCAAAGACAACAAACAAAAACGTCAACAAAAATACATCATCATCATTGTCAACAACAACAACAACAACAACAACACACAACAACAACAACAACAACATCAACAACATCAACAACAACAACAACAACAAAAAAACAACAACAACATACAACAACAACAAACAACAACCATCACAAAACAGATATATAAGTAGAATTGTAGCCAGGCTTTTTCCTTTCAACATCCTTCATCTACCCCACCCCCCAAAACAGGCTTAAGTCTTCCTCACGTCGTATGTGTGTGTGTGTGTGTGTGTGTGTGTGTGTGCTGTAATTACTATGGCCAGGGTCTTTGATCTCTGTGAAATGAAAATGCCGGGGGTGAGGGGCAGGAAGAGGATACTTATTTACAACGCCGGTGTCTATCACACCCCTCCCCCCCCCTCCTTTTTTTTTTTTTTATAGATTCCATCACATCTATCTCTCTGTCTCTGTCTCTATGTCTCTCTTTCTGTCTGTCTCTGTTTCTGTTTCTTTCTGTCTCTGTCTCTCTGTCTTTGTTATGTCTTTGTTTCTGTTTCTGTTTCTCTCTCTCTGTCTCTCTGTCTCTTCTCTCTCTTTCTCTCTCTCTCTCTATCTCTCTCTCTCTGATGTGACTTCTTCTATTGAAAAACTAAAGTATCATTGTTGATATCTTTGTTATTCTGTCTGTCTGACTGTCCGTCAGTCTGTCTGTCTATCTGTCTCTCACTCTCTATCTTTCTTTCTTTCTCGCTCTTTTTGTCTCTCTCTCTCTGTCTCTCTCTGTTTCCCTCCTTCCCTCTCTTTGTGATTTCTTCAGTTTGAAAAATAAGAATAAAGTATCGTTGTTGTTATCTTTGTTAGTCTGTCTGCCTGTCTCTCTTTGTCTCTCTCTGTCTCTCCGTCTCTCTCTCTCTCTTTCTCTCTCTTTCTCACACACACACACACACTTACATACGTTTACACTCACACACACTTAACACATAGAAAGAGAGAAGAGAGAGAGAGAGAGAGAGAGAGAGAGAGAGAAGATTGAGAGAGAGAGAGAGAGAGAGAGAGAGAGAGAGAGAGAGAGAGAGAGAGAGAGAGAAGAGAGAGAGAACTGAACTGAAACTGAAAATGGTTTATTGCCATTGACATTTTTGTCCTTGTGGCAAGGAGCATAAAACAAAGTCATTAAATTTTACGGCGACGTTTTCGCGAAGTAAAGATTTATAAATATAGTCATGTCTGACATTACATCCATTAAATTTTTTTTCCTAGTGATGAAGAAAAAATGTGAAGGAAAAAAGCTGAACAAAATGTTGAACAAAAAAATGTTGAAGAAACAGTTGACCACCCGACGTAATTAGTCATATAAGTAAGAGGAAGGCCCAAATCCGGCAAATAAACATAAGAACAATAAAAAGTGGTATCCTCACTGGAGATAAACTTACATTAATTTATTACTGTGTTGTTTTCTTTCTCCGACTTTCCCAAGTAAGGGCGATAAATTTAGCGAGGGAATTTGAGAGAGAGAGAGAGAGAGAGAGAGAGAGAGAGAGAGAGAGAGAGAGAGAGAGAGAGAGAGGGAGAGAGAGAGAGAGAGAGAGAGAGAGAGAGAGAGAGAGAGAGATTTACACAGGCTGGAGGAATCCGCGACAAAATTATCGGCGGATTTGAGGGGGGTGTGGGGTGGGGTGAGGTGCATGTGGAATCGTCTGATAGTGATGGCTCCTTCTTGAACAAGCTCCATACTCCGAACTGCCACAGACACCTACACCACTCACCAAGACACATCACCACCACCACCACCATCATCATTACCAACACTGGCACCACCTCCATGAGTATCTCCACGACTACCGTTAATTAAGATGGTAAAAGTCATTATTGTAACAAGTTTCCTTTCGCCTACCGTCTGTGTTCAGTCTCCTTCATTTGTGTGTGTGTGTGTGTGTGTATGTGTGTGTGTGTGTGTGTGTGTGTGTGTGTGTGTGTGTGTGTGTATGTGTGTGTGTGTGTGTGTATGTGTGTGTGTGTTTGTGTGTGTGTTTGTTTGTGTGTGTGTGTGTGTGTGTTTGTGTGTGTGTGTGTGTGTGTTTGTTGTGTGTGTGTGTGTATGTGTGTGTGTGTGTGTGTGTGTGTGTGTGTGTGTGTGTGTGTGTGTGTGTGTTCTTTTCTTTCTGTCTTTCATTTCTTTCTTTCTTTTCTTTTCTTTCTTTTGTTTCTTTGTTTCTTTTCTTTTCTTTCTTTCTTTCTGTCTGTCTTTTTTTCTTTGCTTTCTTTCTTTCTTTTTTCTTTCTTTCTTTCCTTCATTCTTTCTTCCTTTTCTTTCTTTTCTTTTCTTTCTTTCTTTCTTTCTTTCTTTTTTCTTTCTTTCTTTCCTTCTTTCTTTCTTCCTTTTCTTTCTTTTCTTTTCTTTCTTTCTTTCTTTCTTTCTTTTATTCTTCTTTCTTTTCTTTCTTTCTTTTCTACCTTTCTTTCTTCTGTCTTTCTGCCTTTCTTTCTTCCTGACTTTCTTTCTTTATTTTTCTCTTCTTTTTCTTTTTGTTCTTCTTGTTCTCGATTTTTTTCTTCTTTTCAAAGGAGATGTTTGATATCGAACGTACGTGTGTGTGTGTGTGTGT
This sequence comes from Monoplex corrugatus, assembly GCA_030674185.1. Lineage (NCBI taxonomy): Eukaryota > Metazoa > Mollusca > Gastropoda > Littorinimorpha > Ranellidae > Monoplex > Monoplex corrugatus. Next base: position 40,520,020 of record JAPXFY010000029.1, read on the forward strand.
GTGTGTGTGTGTGTGTGTGTGTGTGTGTGTGTGTGTGGTGTGTGTGTGTGTGTTTGTAGTGAGTGTGTGTGTGTGCGTGCGTGCGTGCGTGTGTGTGTGGTGTGTGTGTATATGTTTCTTTCTCTTTCTTGTCTGTCTGTCTGTATCTCTGTCTGTCTTTGCCTCTGTCTTCTTTCTCTGTCTCTTTCTTTGTGTCTGTTTCTGTCTCTGTCTGTCTGTGTGTCTGTCTGTCACTCTCTCATCCCTACCTCCCTCCTTCTCTTTTTTCTCTTTTATTTCTCTGTCGCTGCCTCTGTGTGTGTGTATTTGTTGTGTGTGTGTGTGTGTGTGTGTGTGTGTGTGTGTGTGTGTGTGTGTTCGTTCGTTTCCTTCCTTGATTTAACGTCTTTTTCACTGTGAGTGTGTGTTGTGTGTGTGTGTGTTTGTTTGTGTGTGTGTGTGTGTGTGTGTGTGTGTGTGTGTGTGTGTGTGTGGTGTGTGTGTGTGTGTGTGTGTGTGTGTGTGTGTGTGTGTGCCTGTTACAAGAATGTATGAACACGATTTTCTCAATTCTGCATGGATCGATCTGTACGAAATTCTGGTCACAGCTGTGGACCACTATGGATTCACGAAAGCATAAGTTTGGAAAGTCGAAATCAAGGCCACATTAACTTAAACAGTGCTTAGAATCAGCATTTATTTATTTATTTATTATTTATTTATTTATTCATCTATTTATGTATTTATTTATGTATTTATTTATGTATTTATTTATGTATTTATTTATCTATCTATTTATGTATTATTATTCATTTATTATTTATTTATTTATTCATTCATTTATATATTTATGTGTTTATTATCTATATTTATTTATTATTATTTATTTATTTATATATCGTTTATTCGTTTATTTATTTACCTTTTTTAAATTTTTTTTTATCTATGTATAGTATATAAAAGATGGTATAGGCGTAGGGAACTGACCATTAAGTCGTTAGTCTGGCTTTTCCTTGACCGCTTATGTTTGTCCCCATTTCATGTTTACTGTTTCCTTAACAAAAGGTGTTTTGTTTCTATTTTCAGAACAATTATTGATATGATCCTGATGATGCCATTTATTGGCGAAAATTACACACTGCAGTGGTAATTCGAAAAAACATCGATTTGGTTCACACCAGCATCGATATTTATACTATTTATTATTATTACGTTATTTATTTATTTATTTTTATTTATTTATTTATTATTATTTATTTTTATTTATTTTATTCATATTTATTTATTTTATTCGTTTATTCGTTTATTTGTCTTTTATTTTTGAGGAATGCGTGTGACCAGTACTTTCTTGGAAACATCGGACAATACCCACATTCTGTTTTCACGTTGTGACAGTACACCGATGTCCTCGCTTCATGGCCGATTTTATTTCATCTGATGCTTTTTTAAAGGTCACAGTGACCATGAAAGAACAAAAGCAGGATTTCTTTGTCGTAACATTTGTGTAGAAAAAGAATGGAGTAAAGCGCAGGCACGTTGTGTGCACAACCCTAAGAGAGGGAAAATTATGATTGTCTCCGGTCATTTTTTTTTTGTTTTTTTTATATAATGAATATAAAAGGGAGATTGTTAGAATGGCTTGACTATCTTAAAGTTTCTTTGTTTGTTTTTTTGTTTTTTGTTTTAATCTTGTCCGCCTTTATCTGTCTCTCTGTGTTCCTTTCGTCTTTGTTTCTCTGTTCCTTCGTCGTGTTTATGTGTGGTATTATGGCTTCTTGTGGAATCAGTAATAATGTTTGTTGTTGTGTTTCCTCCGAGTGTGTGTTTGTTCGTGCGCGTATGTGCGTTGTGTGTGTGGTGAGGGGAGGGGGTAAGGGGGGTGTGTGTGTGTGTTTGTGTGTGTAGTGTTTGTGTGTTGTGTGTGTGTACGTGTGGTTGTACGTGGTTGTGTGTTGTGTGTGTGTGTGTGTGTGTGTTGTGTGTGTGTGTGTGTGTGTGTCTGTGTGTGTATGTTTGTATGTTGTGTGTTTGTGTGTGTGTGTGTGTGTGTGTGTCTTTTGTGTGTTTATTTGTGTGTGTGTGTTGTGTGTGTTTTTGTTTGTTTTTGTTTTGTGTTTGTGTGTCTGTGCTTGTGTGCTGTGTTTGTGTGTGTGTGTGTGTGCTTGTGTTGTGTGTGTGTGTGTGTGTGTGCTGTGTGTGTTTGTGTGTTTGTGTGTTTGTGTTTGTGTGTATGTGTGTGTGTGTGAAAGTGAGAGCGAGACAGATACATAGATAGATAGAAGACAGATAGAGAGAGAGAAAGTGAGAGTGAGAGAGAGAGAGTGAGAGAGAGAGACAGACAGACACAGACAGACAGAGAGAGAGACAGAGAGAGAGAGAAAACCCTCAATCAAAACAAACAAACAAAGCAAAACACACAAAACAAAACAATACTTCATAAGAGGATTATACGAAATGAAAATGAGACTTACAGTGTGAGAGACGACGTACGGGGAGCACATGCATAAAGATTATTTGTCTTGAGAAACAAACAAACAAACAAACAAACAACAACAAACAAAACAAAAAAAGACAAAAAATAGGTATGTCAAATATTTTGCATCGTGAACCAGGCAGAAGAGAAAGGAATGATAACGATTCAGTTATAAGCAGACACTTGGAGGAAGAGACTGACGAAGACAGGGTGCCAGAACACGCTCCAGTTTCGCTGTGTCTGTCGGAACAATTATTCTCTTTGCTGTCGTTTTGCTAAAAGGAAGGAATCTTTTATCTAATGTCTGTTCACAATAGTGATTTTTAGACACACACACACACACACACACACACACACACACACACACACACACACACACACACACAACACACAACATACAACACACAACATAACACACACACAACACACACAACACACACACACACACACACAACACACACACCACACACACACACACACACACACAACACACACACACACACACACACACACACACACAAAGGGAAAAAATGGGTGTGGGATGGGGAGGGGTAGTAGAAGTTTGAATGTAAGTAGGGGAACAATACAATTATTAATTCAGAACAATGAATTAACATTGTCAAATAATAACATACAACAGTTAATTAACTCTTCATAAAAGTCTGCCAACAGGGAATCTGAGAATCAGCTGGACTAACGAGAGTAAGATCATTATTTTTGTTGTAAAGATATCTCTATCGTCAGTACATGAAAAATCAAGATTGTTACTTCTATATGTCGTGAGTAAGATAGGACATTCAAATAGCAGATGGTGGACCGATGATGCTTTTGAACAAATACATACATTTTGTGCATATTTTGTTTTCAAAGAGTTAAATAAGCCTTAGTTTGGTCTTGTCAGCGAAAGTTGCGAGATTCAGTTTTAGTTTAGTTTCAGTTTCTCAAAGACTGCTCGGAACGAATTCCATATGCACTAACATCACAGGTGCTATGTGTATGGTGATCATGGCACAAGCCTTAAGCCTGCGCATAAACCCATGAGCTGGCCAGGCCCTGAGGTCCTACCGAGATTCAGCGTGGGTTGACTGACTGGCTTTTTTGTGATAAACGTCCGTAGATATCTCGAGTTCAATCCTAGCCACACAACATGAAGAATTTGCTTGTTCGTTGTTGTCCGTCGTTTATGTTCCAGTCATTCTGGTGGTGCCACGTGTTTCGTAAGTCCCGTTCCCTACCCCCACCCTCTGCCCCCATCTCCCCGTAATGTTCTATTTGAAGACCTTGCTGGCGCGTAAGGTTTGGCGCAGGATCAAGGAATCTGCCAGATTATCGCTGGAGGAGTTGGATGGAGCGTATATGGAATTGCCCGAGTGGATGAATCGTTTGTGAGTCATTGAACTCCAAATTTCGCGAGCTCTCCTGTAATTTAGAGCATTCGACTCCGTAACTGTGTGTTTGAGCTCCAAATTTCGAATTCCGTAAAACTTCTCGTTTGTGTTTGAACTCCAAATTTCGAATCCGTAAAACTTTCTCGTTTGTGTTTGAGCTCCAAATTTCGAATCCGTAAAACTTTCTGTTTGGATGCTTCAATTGAATCGTAACTTTCGTTGTGGTGAGCTCCAAATTTCGAATTCCGTAAAACTTTTCTGTGTATCTAAATTGAATCGACTCTCACTAAATTTTCGAATCCGTAAAACCTTGTTGGTCATTCGTCGAAAGCTTCCTTTTGTGGTTAGCTTCAAATTTGAATTGAAAATCCGTTTAAACTTTTCATTCCCGTTCTGGTTGAGATCCACATTTCAAACTCTGTAAAACTTTCTCGTCTGTAACCAGTTATGCTCCAAATTTCGAATCCGTAAAGCCTTTTGTTTCTGTGTTGAAGATAATTTCGACTCTTTTTTTTTCGTTACTGTTCTACAGATACATCACAGTTAAACATAAATTTTGACAGTTTTTTTGGTTACTATTTTTCTGTAGATAGATCCGTACAACTTCTGGCAGTTATAGCCAAGACTATAGATAGAATGCACAAACACCTTGAAGAACTATGTAGTTTTTACTGTTGTATAGATAGATCCTTAAAACTTCTGGCATTTTGAACCAAGACTATAAACAGAATAATGTACAGACACCTTGAAGAACTGTGACGGTTTTTACTGTTGTATAGATAGATCCGTACAACTTCTGGCAGTTATAGCCAACACAAAGATAGAATGCACAAACACCTTGAAGAACTATATGGTTTTTACTGTTGTATAGATAAATCAGTCAACAAGCAAAGCGAGAGCAAGATTGAGGCAGCCGAGATGTGGTTTCTAAGAAGGAGTGTTGAGAGTTCCATGGACAGCAAAGAAAACAAACGAGACAGTCTTGATGGAGGCACACAGTAGATCACTCTAAGAAGATTAGGAAAAGACAGGCAACATTTATAGCCATTTTATGAGGAAGGGGATTTGGAGCACCTGGTCACAACGGGAAAGCTGGAGGGAAGGAGAGCACCGGGTAGACCCAGGGAGAAAATGCTGGACGGACTTGCAGAGTGGCTGGGGACGAGGAGGTGGGGAGATGCTAGGGGCAACGAGAGATAGAGACAGATGGAAGTCCATAATCGCCAACGCCATGCGGCAGGGCACCTGATGATGATGATAGATAAATCCGTACAACTTCTGGCATTTTGAGCCAAGACCGTAGATAGAATGTACAGACACCTTGAAGAACTATGATAGTCAGACACATGGGGGGGGGGGGGGGGGGTGCCGACGACAAGTTAACTGCCTGGTATACAATCTTGTTAGACGGATGTTTTGCCTGAAGAGCAGCTTCTCTGCCGGCTGGCTGTCGCTCAATGTAATTACAAGTTCTTGCACCCAACGAACATGGATTTGTCTTCGTCTTTCTGTCCTTCGCCAATTTTCTGCTTCTTCTGTTTCTTCCGAATCCTTCATTCCTCGTCTCCCGACTCTTTTGCATTTATCTTTCCTTTTTTTTCTTTCTTTTCATTTGTTTTCTTTGGCATTTTTCTCTCTCTCCTTTTCTCTTTCCTTCTCCTCCTCTTCCAACTTCTGTCTGTCCTTTTTTTTTTTCTTTCTTTCCATTTTCTCATCTTTCTTCCTTTCGTCCTTTCTTCCTTCCATCCGTTTTTCCTTCCTTCCTTCGTTTCTTTCGTCCTTTCTTCCTTCCGTCCTTTTTTCCTTCCTTCCTTCGTTTCTTCCTTCCATCCGTTTTTCCTTCCTTCCTTCGTTTCTTTCGTCCTTTCTTCCTTCCATCCGTTTTTCCTTCCTTCCTGTCTTTCTTCCGTCCTTTCTTTCTTCCATCCGTTTTTCCTTCCTTCCTTCGTTTCTTTCGTCCTTTCTTTCTTCCATCCGTTGTTCCTTCCTTCCTGTCTTTCTTCCGTCCTTTGTTCCTTCCGTCCGTTGTTCCTTCCTTCCTTCCTTTCTTCCTTCTGTTTTTCCTTCCTTCTTTCATTTTTTCCTTTCTCTCACCCTTCCTTCCTTCCTTTCTTTCTCTATTTTTTGTTTGATATCCCTTTCAAACGGAAATGAACAGGAGTACAATTTTTCCCATAAACCGGATGGAGAGGTGGGTGTCTGTGATAGACATGTGTTAACAGCAATTTTTTTTCAGCTGTTTTCGCGTAGATGGTTACCAAGTTTGTTTGAAAGATATTGACTGTTTTGTAGTCACGAATGCATAAGTTTGGAAGTCGTGGTTCCAAAATCATAGTCAAGAAACTTATTTTTTTATAATGTCAGATAATATTTAAGGTCTGTTTTTGGTGTTATGACCGTCTGCCATTATTCTCGCTTCACGTCACATGTTTTTTATTTGCTGTCTCAGGACCGTCAGCCTGGAATAGACTTCCGTTCTGCCTTCGCTTAACACCTCTGCCCTTTCTGCTTTTAAATCCAGTTTGAAAACACACCTCTTTTCCCAACAATGAATTCTACAATTACTTCTTTCCCTCATTTTGTGTACCTTTCTATACTTATTGAATATTGCAAGGTGGTCTTTGTCGATTTTATGCGTATGCCTGGTGCGTGACTGCGTTTTGATATGAATTTTGTCAAGATTTGGCACCGTCTAAAAACTGTAATTGATGTTATTATTGTTCTTTTTCTTTTTCCTCTTCTTGTTTTTTTGTTTTTGTTCTTGTTGTTGTTTTGTTGTTGTTCTGTTTGCTGCTTCTTCTTCTTCTTCTTCTTCCTCTTCTTCTTTCTGTTTCTTCAAAACCACGTGATCTTGAGAAGTATAGAATCTGGGTATTTGTAATATGTTTTGTAGAAAAAAGGGAGATTCCTAATATGACTTGACCGTCTTGTCTTTTCTTCATTTCCCGCTTTTCTTTCTGTCGCTTTCTTTTTGTTGTTGTTGTCTTTTATCTTATTTTTGGTTTGTGGTGTATTTATTCTACATTCTTTGTCACCATCTTCCTTCCCTTCTTCGTTTGTTTTCCAATTTATTTTTCTGTCTTACTTTTTAAGCACTATTTTCACATTTATTATTTGTCTGTATTTTCCATTTCATTATCCTCGCGTTTTCTTCTTGTTTTTTCTAATTTTGTTCTGTGGTTAGTTTTTCATCTTCTCAGCGTCCTTGTCATTTGTTTGGATTTTATTTTTGGTCTGCTTTTTTCCTTTTCCATTTCTGTTATTTTATTTTCTATTTCTTTCTTTCTTTCTTCTTCTTTTTTTCTTTTACTTTCTTGTCTTTCTCCTAGTCTTTCTTTATGTTTTTCTTTCCTTTGGATTTTAGCGTTGGTTTAATGTCTTGGTTTTGTGATGGATGAAGTGTTGGGATTTTGTAAAACATGTTTTTAAGCTAGCAAGAAACACTGTTTAAGGAATCCAAGATGGTCAAGGCATACTCATGAACTTCTTTGCCTACGGACGGGGGCGGGGGGTGGGGGTGGGGATGGTGACCGAGTGATTACATGATCGTGCGTGCGTTTGTGTGTTGTGTGTGTTGTGTGTGTGTGTGTGTGTTTTGTGTGTGTGTTTGTGTGTGTATGTGTGTGTGTGTGTGTGTGTTTGAGTATGCACGCCTGTCTGTGTGTATTTGTTTGTGAGTGCAGATTTTATGTTAACCTGGCAAATTGTGGATTATGATGGTGTGTGTGTGTGTGTGTGTGTGTGTGTGTGTGTGTCGCGGTGTGTGTGTGTGTGTGTGCGCGTGCGTGCGTGCGCTCGTGTGTATTCGCACGTTTGTGTGTGAGTATACGCGTCGCACCTCTGTCTCTGTCTTTCTATCCGACTGTCGATCAGTCAATCAGTCTGTCTGTCTGTCTGTCTCTCTCTCTTTCTTTCTTTCTTTCTCGCCACCCCCACCCCCCCCCCCGCCCCTATGTGTGTGTGTCGCTCTCTCTCCATCTGTTTTTGTCTGTCTGTCTGTTTCATCTCTCTGTCTGTCTGTCTCTGTCTCTCTCTTTCCCCAGGTGTTTCATATCAGTAATCTGTTAATGTGTCTAGCTACTGAAGTAATTTGTCAAAGGCTTAATATAAAGACAGAGAGAGAGAGACAGAGAGAGAGAGAGAGAGAGAGAGAGAGAGAGGAGAGAGAGGAGAGGAGAGAGAGAGAGAGGAGAGAGAGGAGAGGGAGAGAGAGGAGAGAGAGAGAGAGGAGAGAGAGAGAGGGAGAGAGAGAGGAGAGAGGAGAGAGAGAGAGGGAGAGAGGAGAGGAGAGGGAGAGGGAGAGAGGAGGAGAGAGGGAGAGGGAGGGGAGAGGAGAGAGGGAGAGAGAGAGAGAGAGGGAGAGAGAGGGAGAGAGAGGAGAGAGAGAGAGAGAGAGGAGGAGAGGAGGAGGAGAGAGGGAGAGAGCGAGAGAGAGAGAGAGAGAGGAGAGGAGAGAGAGGAGAGAGAGTAGACAGGAGAGGTACTGTGCTTGTATGTGTGCATGCGCGCGATTTTGTGTCTCTGTCTGTCTCTTGTCTCTTCTGTCTGTCTTTCATTCTCTCTCTCTTTCTGTCTCTGTCTGTCTGTCTTCTATCTGTTTGTCTGTCATCCTCTCTTCTCTCTCTCTCTCTCTTTTCTCCTGACTCTTCTAGGTGTTTTATATTAGTAATTTATCAATGTGTCTGGTTACTGAAATAACTTGTCAGACGCTTAGCGGAGGAGAGAGAGGGAGAATGGTGTGTGTGTGTGTGTGTGTGTGTGTGTGTGTGTGTGTGTGTGTGTGTGTGTGTGTGTGTGTGTGTGGTGTGTGGTGGTCCTTTGATTTAATGTCTATTCACTAAAGTGATTTTAGACAAAAAAAAAAAACAAAAAAAAAAAAAATCCCCATGTGTGTGTGTGTGTGTGTGTGTGTGTGTGTGTTGTGTGTGTGTGTGTGAGTGTATGTGTGTGCGTGCGCTTCGTGCGTGTTGTGAATGTGTGCGTCAGTGTGTGTTTGGTTTGTGTGATTTTGTTTGTTTGTTTGTAGTATTATGTTGTGTGTGTGTGTGTATGCGCGTGCGCGTGCGCGCGTGTATATGGTGTGTGTTTTGTGCGGTTGTGCGCGTGCGTGTACGTGTGTGTCTGGTGTATATGTATTTGTATTTGTACGTGATGTGTATGCGTGACTTTGACAAGCAAAAATCAAAAGGAGTTTATCTGCTGTTGATGCTAGAGGGGTATCTTGTAGCCTACCACATTTGAAGTTACGAAAGGAGGTATAGTGACTGTCTGGGTCAGAGAAATGAACAAAAGTTCAGTAGCCTCCCTGTCTATGACCTAACTTGTTTGATTTTTTGTTGTTGTTGTTGTTGAAAGTCATATGTATATGTACAGACACACACGCACGCACGTGAGCGCGCGCACACACATACACACACACACACATGCGTGCGTGCGCAGACACCACACACACACACACACACACACACACACACACACAACACACACACACACAACAAAAAGACAGAAATACAAGCACTCACGCACACGTTCGCGCACACGCACAAAACACACACATACACACACACGCACGCACCCACACGCACAATTACACATATATACACGCGCACAAACACACAACACGCACAAACAACACACACACACACACACACACACACAGACACACACACACCACAAACAGACGAACTCATGCTCGCACGCGTACACACACACACACACACACACACACACACACACACACACACACACACACATACACACACACACACACACACACACACACACAGAAAGACACAGAGAAAGACACACACATGCGCGCACGCACACACACACACACACACACACACTCACGCACAAACGCACCAGGCAGACCGACAGACACAGAAACACAAACACACACGCACACCAGACATACATACATACAGACAGACAGGCACACAGACAGACAGACAGACAGGCACACAGACAGAGAGACAGGCACACAGACATACACACTGACAGACTGACATAAATCCAGTCTAACGCAAACATACACGCAGACTGTATCCCATAAATCTCACCACTAAGGCTCTTAGTGTTATGAAATGACTTCACCGGCCAGACACACATTCGTAGGATAAAAAGGAACTTACCCGGGCATCAGCTCCATGAATGTATGAGAACTATTGGTTTCGCTCTTCCTATCCATTTGTGTCATTTGTTTCCTGTCTATTAGTATCATTTGTTTCTTGTCTATTAGTATCATTTGTTTCTTGTCTGTTAGTATCATTTGTTTCTTGTCTGTTAGTGTCATTTGTTTCTTGTCTATTAGTATCATTTGTTTCTTGTCTATTAGTATCATTTGTTTGGTTCCTGTGATTAGTATCATCTGTTTGCTGTCTGTTAATATATTTTTTTCCCTGTTGATTACTATCGTGTGTTTCTTAAGTATTCCTTGTAGTATCGTTTGTTTCCTGTCTGTCAGTAATATCGTTTTGTTTCTATGAGTATCATTTGTTTCCTTTTAGTATCATTTGTTTCTTGTTTATTAGCATCATTTGTTTCCCGTGTGTTAGTATAATGTATTTCTTCTCTGTTACTATTTTGTTGTTGTTGTCTATTAGTACCTTTTGGTCTTTTTTGTCTATTAGTGTCATTTGTTTCTTATTTGTTAGTATCATTTGTTTCTTGTCTGTTAGTGTCATTTGTTTCTTGTCTGTTAGTGTCATTTGTTTCTTGTCTGTTAGTGTCATTTGTTTCTTGTCTGTTAGTGTCATTTGTTTCTGGTCTGTTAGTGTCATTTGTTTCTTGTCTGTTAGTATCATTTGTTTCTTGTCTGTTAGTGTCATTTGTTTCTTGTCTGTTAGTGTCATTTGTTTCTTGTCTGTTAGTGTCATTTGTTTCTTGTCTGTTTTGTCATTTGTTTCTTGTCTGTTTTGTCATTTGTTTCTTGTCTGTTAGTGTCATTTGTTTCCTGTCTGTTAGTGTCATTTGTTTCTTGTCTATTAGTATCATTTGTTTCTTGTCTGTTAGTGTCATTTGTTTCTTGTCTGTTAGTGTCATTTGTTTCTTGTCTGTTAGTGTCATTTGTTTCTTGTCTGTTAGTGTCATTTGTTTCTTGTCTGTTAGTGTCATTTGTTTCTTGTCTGTTAGTGTCATTTGTTTCCTGTCTGTTAGTGTCATTTGTTTCTTGTCTGTTAGTGTCATTTGTTTCCTGTCTGGTACTGTTATTTGTTTCCTGTCTGTTAGTGTCATTTGTTTGTTGTCTGTTAGTATCATCTGTTGCTTGTCTGTTAGTATCATTTGTTTTCTGTCTGTTAGTGTCATTTGTTTCTTGTCTGTTAGTATCATTTGTTTCATGTCTATTAGTGTCATTTGTTTCTTGTCTGTTAGTTTCATTTGTTTCTTGTCTGTTAGTGTCATTTGTTTCCTGTCTGTTAGTGTCATTTGTTTCCTGTCTGTTAGTGTCATTTGTTTCTTGTCTGTTAGTGTTATTTGTTTCTTGTCTGTTAGTGTCATTTGTTTCTTGTATGTTAGTGTTATTTGTTTCTTGTCTGTTAGTGTCATTTGATTCTTGTCTATTAGTGTCATTTGTTTCTTGTCTGTTAGTGTCATTTGTTTCTTGTCTGTTAGTGTCATTTGTTTCCTGTACTCCTGTCTATTAGTATCATTTGTTTCCTGTCTTAGTATCATTTGTTTCCTTCTATTAGTATCATTTGTTTCCTGTCTATTAGTATAATTTGTTTCCTGTCTATTAGTATCATTTGTTTCCTGTCTATTAGTATCATTTGTTTCTTGTCTATTAGTATCATTTGTTTGTTGTCTATTAGTATCATTTGTTTCCTGTCTATTAGTATCATTTGTTTCCTGTCTATTAGTATCATTTGTTTCTTGTCTATTAGTATAATTTGTTTCCTGTCTATTAGTGTCATTTGTTTCTTGTCTATTAGTGTCATTTGTTTCCTTCTGTTAGTATCATTTGTTTCCTGTCTATTAGTATCATTTGTTTCTTGTCTATTAGTATCATTTGTTTCCTGTCTATTAGTGTCATTTGTTTCTTGTCTATTAGTGTCATTTGTTTCCTTCTGTTAGTATCATTTGTTTCCTGTCTATTAGTATCATTTGTTTCCTGTCTATTAGTATCATTTGTTTCTTGTCTATTAGTATAATTTGTTTCCTGTCTATGAGTATCATTTATTTGTTGTTTATTAGTCTCATGTGTTTTCCTGTCTATTAGTATCATTTGTTTCCTGTCTATTAGTATAATTTCTTTCCTGTCTATGAGTATCATTTATTCTTGTTTATTAGTCTCATGTGTTTTCCTGTCTATTAGTATCATTTGTTTCCTGTCTATTAGTATAATTTGTTTCCTGTCTATGAGTATCATTTATTTCTTGTTTATTAGTCTCATGTGTTTTCCTGTCTATTAGTATCATTTGTTTCCTGTCTATTAGTGTATTTGTTTCCTGTCTATGAGTATCATTTATTTCTTGTTTATTAGTCTCATGTGTTTTCCTGTCTATTAGTATCATTTGTTTCCTGTCTATTAGTATAATTTGTTTCCTGTCTTTGAGTATCATTTGTTTCCTGTCTATTAGTGTCATGTGTTTCTGTCTTATTAGTATCATTTGTTTTATGTCTGTTAGTGTCATTTGTTTCCTGTCTATTAGTATCATTTGTTTCCTGTCTGTTGAGTATCATTTGTTTCCTGTCTATTAGTGTCATTGTGTTTCCTGTCTATTAGTATCATTTTTTTTGGTCATGTTGTTGTCTTTGTTTCATGTCTTCTTTAGTATACATTTGTTTCTGTCTGTTAGTATCATGTTGTTCCTGTCTTTAGTCCATTTGTTTCTGTCTATTAGTATCATGTCTTTCCTGTCTTTAGTACCATTTGTTTCCTGTCTGTTAGTATCATGTCTTTCCTGTCTGTTAGTACCATTTGTTTCTTGTCTGTTAGTATCATGTCTTTCCTGTCTGTTAGTACCATTTGTTTCTTGTCTTTAGTATCATGTCTTTCCTGTCTATTAGTACCATTTGTTTCCTGTCTGTTAGTATCATGTCTTTCCTGTCTGTTAGTCATGTTCTTGTCTGTATTCAGTTTCCTTTGTTAGTTACCATTTGTTTCCTGTCTGTTAGTATCATGTCTTTCCTGTCTTTAGTACCATTTGTTTCCTGTCTGTTAGTATCATGTCTTTCCTGTCTGTTAGTATCATGTCTTTCCTGTCTGTTATTACCATTTGTTTCCTGTCTGTTAGTATCATGTCTTTCCTGTCTGTTAGTACCATTTGTTTCCTGTCTGTTAGTATCATGTCTTTCCTGTCTGTTAGTATCATGTCTTTCCTGTCTGTTATTACCATTTGTTTCGTCTGTTGATAGTCTTCCTGTCTTTAGTTCATTTGTTTCCTGTCTGTTAGTTCATGTCTTTCCTGTCTGTTAGTATCATGTCTTTCCTGTCTTGTTATTACATTTGTTTCCTGTACTCTGTTATAGTATCATTTGTTTCCTGTCTGTTAGTGTCATGTCTTTCCTGTCTGTTAGTATCATCTCTGTTTGTACATTGTTTCCTGTCTGTTAGTAAGTCTCTGTCTGTTATTCATGTCTTTCCTTCTGTTAGTATCATTGTGTTTCCTGTCTGTTAGTACCATGTTGTTTCTGTAGTCTGTTATTAGTATCATTTGTTTCCTGTCTGTTAGTGATAGTTTTCGTGTCTGTTAGTATCTGTGTTTCCTGTCTATGTAGTATAGTTTGTTTCCTGTACTTCGTCTAGTGTATCGTTTGTTTCCTGTACTTCCTGTCTATTAGTATCATTTGTTTCCTGTACTTCCTGTCTATTAGTATCGTTTGTTTCCTGTACTTCCTGTCTATTAGTATCATTTGTTTCCTGTACTTCCTGTCTATTAGTATCGTTTGTTTCCTGTACTTCCTGTCTATTAGTATAGTTTGTTTCCTGTACTTCCTGTCTATTAGTATAGTTTGTTTCCTGTACTTCCTGTCTATTAGTATCATTTGTTTCCTGTACTTCCTGTCTATTAGTATCGTTTGTTTCTTGTCTATGGTTGACTAGGTGAGTGAAGAAGCACCGCAGCCATAGTAGTTATCACAGACATTGGCAGCAAAAGCACAAAAGCACTTGTATTTGTTGACATATATTCAGCCCTGTGATCAGTGGTCTTGGTGTAACATCTCAGCAGAGCGACAAAATGTCATTGCCTCAGAATGTCTGAACACTGTTGACTGTCAAAACATGATGGCGGGCGTGAAGAGCACGCGCCAGTGGCACACGCTTTTTTGTGTCGTCATCACTGGTGATCCACTTGGCGTCGTCAAATCGACGTGATCTGTTTATGGACAGGGCCAAGTAGAGTTTGTTCCCTTTAAAAACACAGTAGGGTCTGTGATGGGAAGACTGTAGGTTTTTATAGATCTACGTGACGTGGATTTCAGCTGGAAAATAACATGGTGTTTAGGACTGATGTCATGGTGTGGGATTATTTATCAGTCTAAAGGATCATGAGGACTAGGCAAATATGGGAATTAGGAAGGCTAAGGCTGATCTGTGAAATGGAAATTTGGACTTCGTTCAAGAGAGGATCAAAATGCAGGGACATTCTTGACTCTGCTGCACTTAACTTTACCAACAGTAGGACTAACAGAAAACGGATTAATGGTCATTGATATTGAATCATGGATTTTACTAATTGGACCACAAACATTAATCAAAGTTATTGAATATTTAAGAATTTTTATGTCTTTTTGCTTTTTTTTTAAATGATTATATTTATTTTGATTTCATTTCATTTACGTTGATTTTCTCTGCCTTTAACAAATGTGATAAATGGCAGTAGAAAATCTGGCAGAAAATAGAGCTGATACATTTGATATTGAAAATATGTGTGGTACATTCATGAAATGTTCATTTTAGATGTGGCATATATTAAAAATTGTTAGGTGTAGCATACATCAAATACAAACAATGACAACAACAAAAACAAAGTCTGTCATATCCGCCATACACGTAAAATGCAAGCATACAGGCAAACAGTATCAAGGTAGATGAAAAAGTACTGCAGCACTTGTATTTATGGCGTCCATTCAGAGCCCTGTGATCAGTGGTCTTGGTGTAACATCTCAGCAGAGCGACAAAATGCCATTGCCTCAGAATGTCTGAACACTGTTGACTGTCAAAACATGATGGCGTCGGCGTGAAGAGCACGCGCCAGTGGCACGCGCTTTTTGTGTCGTCATCACTGGTGATCCACTTGGCGTCGTCAAATCGACGTGATCTGTTTATGGACAGAGCCAAGTAGAGTTTGTTCCCTTTCAGAACTTAGTAAGATCTGGGATCATAGGGAAAGTGGTAAGTTCTTAGTGATTTGTACAGTGTCGTTTTCAGCTGGAAAGGCGTGGGTCTCAGACTGATGTTTTGAGATGGGATTGTATAATAATATCAGGTTCACAAGGGCTACACAAATATGGTAGGTAAGAAGATGAGTTGTGATCAAAGAGATGGATGTTCTCAAGTTATCCAAGAAGAAACCACCACACCAGCACACTGCAATGGTGATACACTCAAATCTACCAACAGTAAGACTGGCAGAGGGCAGATCATTTGTAAGTTTACAGGATCGGACTGAATTTGAGATTATTGAATTACTGGTTTTATCAACTGGATCACGCACATCATTCAAAGTCATTCATTACTTATGTGTTTCTAATATATCTATATATATCTATATATATATCTGTATATCTCTGTATATATGTATATGTATGTATATATATATGTATATATATATATCTGTGTATATATATGTGTATATATATATACATATATATATATATGTTTGTTTGTTTGTTTTTATGAGCGCATTTATTTTGAGTTTGTTTGCGTGTTTTCATGAGCACATTTATCATATTTTATTTCATGAACATATTTGATTTTCTGTCTTTGACAGACATGATCGATAGCAGAAGAAGATCTGACAGAAAACTGCACTGGTAGATTTGGGATACATTGAAAATACGTGTGTGGTACTTTCGTGGATGTTATCGTTAGATTCGCATACATTTAGAAAAAAATAAGGGAAGTCACATCTAGTATACATGAAAAGATGACTCAGATTAAAGCAAATACGAAAACATTAAGGGTGGACTAGGTACATGAAAAGGTACAGCAGCACTTGTCTTTTATGACACCCATTCAGCCTTGTGATCACTGGTCTTGGTGTAACATCTCAGCAGAGCGACAAAATGTCATTGCCTCAGAATGTCTGAACAATGTTGACTGTCAAAACATGATGGCGGGCGTGAAGAGCACGCGCCAGTGGCACCGCGCTTTTTTGTGTCGTCATCACTGGAGATCCTCTTGGCGTCGTCAAGTCGAAATAATCTGTTTATGGACTGGAGCAAGTGGAGTTTGGTCCCTTTAGGAATACAGTGCGATCTAGGATAGAAAACGATAGGTTCTTAAAGATTGCAGTGGTGTCAGTTTTGTTTGTTTTGTTTTGTTTTGTTTTGTTTTTCTGCTTGAAAACTCATGGATTCCAGGACTGACGTTTTGGTGTGGAAATGTGTAAAATATTGATGACAAAAAAGGCTAAACAGAAATAGCAGTAAAGAATCTGCAACTTTTAATGAAAGGAGTGTATTGTATGAAAATAAACCTAATCCCAGGTTAGAAAAAAAAATTCGGACTTGATTATGTTCCATGCAAAATTCTACAATTACAAATGCAAAAACATACAAAAATAGTACACCATAGATAAGTTGCTTGAAAACGTCAAACAGTACTTAGAGCAGTAATTGATACCCAAAAACGCATGTTAGCAAATGTAACATGTATAAATAAAAATGAACCGTTTCCTTACAGAAACATGAATATGAACATGAATATGAACATGAGGTAATAGATATGTAGATTTGATGAATATGTTATGCTTATTGTTGATACAGAGACATTTTCATGTGAAGTATTCTTGTAAATGTGTTATTTTCTTCATGTATGGTTCCAACACGAGTCTTGTCATCATTATCAACAGCTTTCTGCCACATAATATGTAATGTATATGAACATATGATACTGAGACATAAACATGCTAGTATATATATCAGTTTGTTTTAATTGTTTCTCAATATAATACAAACCATAAATTAATTATAGAAAAACATTTTAATAGGAGGGGAAAGCTTTGAAAAGAAATGTAAAGTTAGAACTTGTTTAAGAGGAATGTTGAGAGTTCCATGACAGCAAAGAAAATACACTAGACAGTCTTGAAGAAGGTTA
>JAPXFY010000029.1:40544620-40549620 GCA_030674185.1 Monoplex corrugatus
GAGAAAATCGTGCTGACAAAGTTTTGTCGCAGACACACAGACAGACAAGCAGCCAGCAGACACACAGACGCACATCTTTCTCCAGGCGATATGAAGCAGTTTCTCCTTTTTGTGTAATGTAAGGGAGATTGAAAGAGTGTTTAAACAAAGCTAGAGAAAACAAATCCCCAGGTCCCTTAGCGTCTGATCCGATACTGAGCACATAAATGATCGCTTGACGTAAAAAAAAACACGTGTGTGTGTTGTGTGTGTGTGTGTGTGTGTGTGTGTGTGTGTGTGTGTGTGTGTGTGTGTGTGTGTGTGTTGTGTGTTGTGTGTGTGTGTGTGTGTGTTGTGTGTGTGTGTGTGTGTGTGGTGTGTGTGTGTGTGTTGCTGTGTTGTGGTGTGTGTTTGAGTGTTTGTGTGTGTTGAGTGTGTGTGTGTTTGTTGTGTTGTTGTGTGTATTTGTGTGTGTGTGTGTGTGTGTGTGTATTTTGTGTGTGTCTGTTTGAGTGTGTGTGTGTATATGAAAGAGAGAGAGAGACACGGAGGGAGGGAGGGAGAGAGAAACAGAGCGCGTTAGATAGATAGATAGATAGATAGATAGATAGATAGATAGATAGATAGACAGACAGACAGTCAGACAGACAGACAGATAGATAGATAGATAGATAGATAAACAGACAGACAGATAGATAGATAGACAGACAGACAGACATATAGATACAGATAGATAGACAGACAGACATGGAGATAGATAAAGAAAGAGAGAGAGAGAGAGAGAGAGAGAGAGACGGACAGACAGACAGAGACATAGAGACAGACACACACACACACAGACATAGACACACACACACACACACACACACACACACACACACACACACACACACACACACACACACACACACACGCACACACAGACAGAGAAAGAGACATGGAGAGAGAGAGTCAGTCAGTCACTGTTTCACAAATAACATTGCGCAGATTGTTGTTGCGTGGAATGGAAAGTGCTTCAGCTTGTCTTCAGTCAGAGATCAAAGAAATTTCAAGAACAGAAAACAGACTATTTGGAGGGAGAATATGGAATTATGTGATGGACAAAATATGATATGTTTATTGTTGTTGTTTTGTTGTTGTTGTTATGAGTAATCAGGGAACGAGGAAAGGTTCGGAGTGGTTAACACAGGATCGTCTCCTAACTTATGTGCGCGAATGCATTGATATCTGTATTTAATTTTATTTTCCTTTCGTTTTCCTGTTGATGTATTGTGTATGTTATGAAATGGTTATAGCCGTGATATGTATGGCTCTGCGCAGTCTGCTGGGCTTTCATCATCATCAGGTGCCCTGCTGCATGGCGTTGGCGATCATGGACTTCCATCTGTCTCTATCTCTCGTTGCTCCTAGCATCTCCCCCACCCTCCTCTTCCCCAGCCATTCTGCAAGTACGTCCAGCATTTTCTCCCTGGGTCTACCTGGTGCTCTCTTTCCCTCCAGCTTTCCCGTTGTGACCAGGTGTTCCAAATCCCCTTTCCTCATAAAATGGCCTATAAATGTTGCCTGTCTTTTCCTAATCTTTCTTATGAGTGATCTACTTGTGTCTGCCTCCATCAAGACTGTCTCGTTTGTTTTCTTTGCTGTCCATGGAACTCTCAACATTCTTCTCAGAAACCATGCTGGGCTTTAGACAAAACTAACAATGACAGAGGAGGGAGTTGAGAAAACTAGGACGATCGTGGACCATAATTAACTCGTGTTGATAAGTGGACGGGGCATGTGTACCGTGATTTCTGGAGGAAGGTTTTCTGCGTTGCAGTCGTGTAGGATGGTGATGCATTCAGTTCATACTGCCGGGTCAGAGGTGTTTTAGTCCACTTCCAGGGAATTACAATATAAAAACTTTGCAGACAGAGTAGTGTACATTTCCTTCCAATATAGCCGAAGTTGCTCCTTACGTAGGGCTTGTGAGCAGGCTTTTGACTTAGAAATGCGTGATCATTTTGATCTTCTCCGTCACATGGCATGAGTTATTTCAATGTATGTGGAATTTGTTCCTAGAGCGCAGACGCCATCTGGAGAAAATGCATCAGAAAGTCTGTGAGTGCGTGAGAGAGAGAGCGAGAGCGAGCGAGCGAGCGAGAGAGAGAGAGAGAGAGAGAGAGAGAGAGGTGTCAGAGAGAGTGAGAGAGAGAGAGAGAGAGAGATGGAGGGAGACTAAAGGAGAGAGAGAGGGAGGGAGAGACAGGGAGGAAGAGTGAGAGGGGGGGAGAGAGTGGGAGAGAATGAGAGAGGAAGAGAGAGAGTGTCAGAGAGAGAGAGAGAGAGAGAGACGGAGGGAGACTAAAGGAGAGAGAGAGGGAGGGAGAGAGAGGAAGAGAGAGAGAGGGGGGGGGGGAAGGACAGAGAAAGCGGAGAGGGGAGAGGGAAGTAGAGAGAGGACGTACAGGGAGAGAGAGAGAGGGAAAGATCGAGAAGGGGAGAGGAGAGGAAGAGAGAGAGAGAGAGAGAGAGAGAGAGAGAGAAGAGAGAGACAGACAGACAGACAGACAGAGACAGACAGAGAGACAGACAGAGAGACAGACAGATACAGAGAGACAGACAGAGAAAGAGACAGACAGAGAGGCAGAGAGACAGAGAGACAGAGACAGAGAGAAACAGAGACAGAGACAGACAGACAGACAGAGACAGAGAGAGAGAGCGGGGGGGAGAGAGAACTTGACACATTGATGCTGGGGTAGGTTGACAGAAGCCTCAGACAAAACACAGTTTGGCCGATGCAGAGTTTTAGCTGAAATCAAATCAAATGCCAAAACTTCGACACAGAAACCTCTAAAATTTTGAACAACATGAGAGCTTTCTGAATGTTTTACTTTTTATTTTTTTAAAAAGTTTTTTAAGTCAGTTGCGTTCATTGATTTGTCGTTTGAGTTGTGATAATCTTTCGTTGAAATTGAAATCAAAGTGACTGTCAGCGTTCATGCCAATAGAGACCAGAAACATACGAAAACATAGTGGGAGTGAAGTTTGATAATAAATAAAATATAATAAATAAATAAATAAATAATAAATAAATAAAATAAATAAATATAAATAATAAATAAAATGAATGAATGAAAATGAATGAATGAATGAATGAATGAATGAATGAAGATATGAATAAATAAAATAAATAAATAAATAAATATGATAAACAAATAAAAAGGCGCAAATTTTCGACCAACTGGCTTTTGTCAAGAAAACACACAATATTAGACAACAAAGACAAAATACACAAAACTTTATAGGGAAAAAACAACAACAACAACAACAACAATAACAACGAACCTTTTCTGACACTTCGTTGAACAGAAGAAGAGAAAATGACGGATATATGCTGTTTTCGGTGGATCAACTCGCATCATCATTATTGTAATCATGATAACTACATTATGATAATTGTCACGATCATTACCGACGGCACCACCGCCTTGTATTGACTGGCAATATTTGTAATATGACTTATTATGTTCATTGCTGGTTGATATTAGGTCGCTGACATACCGATTCGCCTCTTCCTGTTTCGCCACATGACAAAAATGTTACATTTATTGGTTGAGTAAGCAAGTTTGGCTTTTGAGATCAATTCGCATTTCCATCAGTACCATTTCGCCACTTGTCATCAAGAATGATGTCGCCGACAGGTAACAGGTTTTCTTATTGTTGCTTAAAGCCCAGCCGATTGCATAGAGCCATATCAGGGCTATAACCGTTTCACTATACTCACAGTACTTCAACAGAAAAAAGGCACAGATAATTAAGTACACACATAAAAATACATTCGCGCACATAATCTAAGGAGATTCACTCCTGTCCGGTCTTCCTGCCTCCACCACTCACATCCTACAGCGCATTCAAAACAATGCTGCACGCCTTGTACTCAAAAAGAAAAAAGCTGACCACATATCTCCTCTCCTGGCACAACTTCACCGGCTCCCTGTATCAAAGCGCATACAGTACAAACTAGACACCATGTGCTACAAAAGCCTCAATAACGCAGCCCCCGATTACCTGTCAAGCCTACTTGAGATCTATGTTCCCTCACGTACCCTCCGCTCTGCCTCCGATCCTCTGACTTTTTCGCTTTCCACGCACTAAGCTCAATACCTATGGTCCACGAGCCTTCTCTGTTTCTGGTCCGCTCTCCTGGAACAAACTTCCTCTCTCAGTCTGTCAGCAACCTACTTTTGTCTCCTTCAAGTCCGCTCTCAAAACTCACCTTTTCTCCTCTGCATAAAATCCTGACCTCACTCAATCCCCTCTGCAGCCTGTCTCCACTCGGAGGGGAATCACATTGCAATATATAATTGTATATAATATGCTCTCTATAATTTTCCATTGCTTTTATTCTTTCTCCCCATTT
Source organism: Monoplex corrugatus (assembly GCA_030674185.1). Taxonomy (NCBI): domain Eukaryota; kingdom Metazoa; phylum Mollusca; class Gastropoda; order Littorinimorpha; family Ranellidae; genus Monoplex; species Monoplex corrugatus. The sequence continues at coordinate 40,549,002 of JAPXFY010000029.1, forward strand.
ATAGCCGTGTGCGTGTGTGTGTTTGTGTGTGTGTGCGTGAGTGCGTGTGTGTGTGCGTGCGTGCGTGCGTGCGTGTGTGTGCGTGCGTGCGTGTGTGTGTGTTTCAGCGCTTAGATTTGATTTTATCAAGATTTTGCGCTATATAAATATTGTAATTATTATTATTATTATTATTATTATTATTATTAGATGCCCATATTCAACCGTTGGACTGCAAGCTCCTTATCTGCCTCTCTTTTCTGCGGCGCTGTGATTTATGCAAAAAGATATTGGGATGGGGAATGCAGAAATTGTTTGCAAAATGCTTCATAAAGACCAGATATTGTTCGTTTGGACCAAGTCTTCGTCCAAATTTATGAAACAACACCAACATATCATGGGTCTCGTGTCGTCAGTATGTCTTAACCAAGTAGTTGTATAGCTCGTCAGTACCTTGAAGTTCAGTAAGAGTTGAACCATGAACCAGCAACCGAGCGTCGTTGATGTTTTATCGCGGTGCCAATGGCATACATGCACGGTCAGACATCTAATGAAAGTTCTCAATTCATGATGTTCAGGGCACAGAACCGATAGGCGCGTGTAACGTTGTCTGATCAGTCCTAACGGGACAGACGCCGAC
>JAPXFY010000029.1:40554620-40569620 GCA_030674185.1 Monoplex corrugatus
TTTGTTTGCCTGGACGCTGGGCAGTCCCTTTGATTCAGAGTTCAGCAGCAAGAACAGGGGAGATGCAGCAACAACCACAACAACAACAATAATAACAGCAAGGCAGTTGGAAAGAAGAGAGTGGGGAAGATGGAAGGATTGATGGAACGGGAGGCAGAAGCTGTGGGAGTGAAGCTGAAGGACGAATGAATTGGAAGCGTATACAGACCACAAAATATCTATTTGTTTGTGGATTTGGGCGGTAGTTTGCTTGTGGGCCGGATTTGAGATAAACCGATTTTAGGATTCCATTCCAGAGAGCGGGGGGACCTTACGTGATGTGGACATTTGAATGGATCACACGTCTTCCCACTTCTCCGCCATTGCTTCACTTTCAGCTGTGAACAAAAAAACAAAACAAAAAAAACACATCCCTTCTAAACCATGTGTTTCTATCACTCTTGCTTTTCTCTGTCATTTTCGTCTTTTTCTTTCATTCCTTTTTCTTCTTCTTTTTTTATCTTTGGTCAGATCAAACCAAGGCGACTCTCCCTGTGTCTCTCTGTCTGTCTGTCTGTCTCTGTCTGTCTGTCTGTCTGTCTCTCTCTTTCTCTGTCTATCTCTCTTGTTCTCTCTTTTTTCTCTGTCTCTCTCTGTCAGTCTGTCTGTCTCTGTCTGTCTCTGTCTGTCTCTTTCTCTCTCTTTCTGTCTCTCTCTCTCTCTTTCTCTGTCTCTCTTTTCTTTCTGTCTCTCTCTTTCTCTCTCTCTCATTCTTTTTCTGTCTCTCTCCTTCTCTCTCTCTCTCTCTCTCACTTTCTCTCTCCTTCTCTCTCTCTTTCTCTTTCTGTCTCTCTTCGTCTTTCTCTTTCTCTCTCTCTGTCTCTCTCTCTCTCTCAACACAGTTCTCTCTCTTTTCTGTCTCTCTCTTTGTCTCTGTCTCTTTCTCTCTCTCTCTCTCTTTTAAATTTGGATTTCGGATTTAAATGCTGATTTCCATTCTGTTTGTTTGCCTGGACGCTGGGCAGTCCCTTTGATTCAGAGTTCCAGCAGCAAGAACAGGGGAAGATGCAGCAACAACCACAACAACAACAATAATAACAGCAAGGCAGTTGGAAAGAAGAGAGTGGGGAAGATGGAAGGATTGATGAGAACGGGAGGCAGAAGCTGTGGGAGTGAAGCTGAAGGACGAATGAATTGGAAGCGTATACAGACCACAAAATATCTATTTGTTTGTGGATTTGGGCGGTAGTTTGCTTGTGGGCCGGATTTGAGATAAACCGATTTTAGGATTCCATTCCAGAGAGCGGGGGGACCTTACGTGATGTGGACATTTGAATGGATCACACGTCTTCCCACTTCTCCGCCATTGCTTCACTTTCAGCCGTGTGAAAAAAATTCACATCCTTTCTAAACCATATGTCTCTCTCTCCTTCCCTGTAAACATAATTCTCTCTCTCTTTCAACACTGTTCTCTCTCTTTTTCTACTTCTCTCTTTGTCTCTATCTCCCTCTGTCCCTCTGTCTTTCCCCCTTCCCGTAAAACAATATTCTCTTTTTGTATCTGTCTGTCTGTCTCTGTCTCTGCGTCTTTCCCCTTCCTCGTATCTGTCTCTCTTTCTCTTTCTGTCTGTCTGTCTCTCTCTTCCTCTCTTTCTTCGTCTTGACACAATTCTCTCTTTGTGTTTGTTTCCGTTTCTCTGCCTGTCTGTCTGTCTCTCTGTCTCTTTCTCTCTCTGTCTCTCGCTCTCTCTCTTTCTCCAATAAACACAGTTTTCTCTCTCTTTCTGTCTTTCTCGCTCTCTCTCCCTCTCTCTTTCTCTCGAGACACAATTCTTTGTCTCTGTCTCTCTGTATCTGTCTGTCGTCTCTATCTCTCTCTGTCTGGCTCTGTTTCTCTGACTGTCTGTCTGTCTGTCTGTCTTCCTGTCTGTCTGTCTGTGTCTGTCTGTGTCTCCTTCCCTCTCTCTCTCTCTCCCTCCCTCCCTCTCTCCTTCTCTCTCCTTCTCTCTCTCTCTCTCTCTCTCCCCCTCTCTCCCTCCCTCTCTCTCTCTCTCACTTGTTCGGTGGCTCGCTGGCTTGTGTAAATAGAATATGCCCGCGAGGAGATTTCGGCCGTTGGTGTTTGATGAATGTTTTCCTGCTCTTCGGATTCTTGTGTCCGTTCCAGACGGGAATGGCTTGTCATTTGCATGCATGTGTATGTGCATGGCTCGACGGCATTGACTCAGAAGTTGGCTGTTTCCATTTAAAACGAAGTGCTCGGCAAGTGGAAGGGGTCGGGGGGTTGGGGGAGGTGGGGGGTTGTTGGAGGAGGAGAGGTGGGGGCAGGTCACACCAACACTACACAACATTGCATACAATGAAAAGCATATGCTAGAACGAAACCCAACAACAACAACAAAACATAAAAGAAAACAAACAAACAAACAAAAAAACGCCTGCGCAAGAGCGCGCACACACACATACACACATGCACACTCACTCTGCCACGAGAGAGAAGTAGAGAGAGAGAGAGAGAGAGAGAGAGAGAGAGAGAGAGAGAGAGAGGAGAGAGAGAGAGAGGAGAGAGAGAGAGAGAGAGCCGGCCAGCCAGCCAGCCGGACAGACACAAACACACACACACACACACACACACACACACACACACACACACACGCACACTTAAATACAGACTCATCCCCCCCCCACACACACACACCACGCACGCACGCACGCATGAACCCAAGCACTCGCACACACACACACACACGCGCACACTCAAATACAGATACATCCTAACACACACACACACACACACACACAGATAGAGAGAGAGAGTGAGAGAGAGAGAGAGAGAGAGAGAGAGAGAGAGAGAGAGAGAGACATCCCACCACACAGACGCACACATTCACACACGCTTTGACACAAACAACTTAAGGCTACAAAGCACATGCACACCTAAAGCATTAGGAGAGCAGAAAACATCCTTTAGGCTCAGCCCCTCAAAAAAAAAAAAGAGACCACAGCGTTTTAAAGACTCTTATTATTAAACTTTTGACATGCTGCTCTTCGTATGCCAAAAAAATGGAAGACAGGGATGGGGTCTCCTACACAGTCTGGCATACTTCCTCTTTGCTGAACGTGCATGTTGTGTGTCTTCCTGTCTCCGATGCCACCGAACACTGACGTGACTTTCAGGATCTTTCACGAGCATACGTGATATTCCGCGTGTGTGTACATCTCACCAGACGGCAGAATGCACATAAGAAATAGCCAGCAGACTCTGCCAAGCCAAAAACAGCATTCAAAGAAGATGAAAAGCGTTTTTAAACAACAAATGCCTATCAATTAACATCAGGAAGAGAGTTTCTTTAGTGTTAGATAGAACCGATAATGTTATACGGTTGTGAGGCGTCGACACTCAAGACGCAAAGTCAGAACAAAATTGAGGCAACTGAAATGTGTTTTTTTAAGTAGAATGTTGAGAGTTCCATGGACAGCAAAGAAAACAAACGAGAAAATCTTGAAGGAGGCGGGACACAAGTAGATCATTAATGAAGAAGATTAGGACAAGACAAGCGAAATTTATGGGCCATTTTATGAGGAAAGAGAAATTAGAGCACCTAGTCGCAACAGGAAAGAGAGCACCAGGTAGACCTAGGGAGAAAATATTGGACAGACTTGCAGGGTGGCTGAAGACAGAGAGGGTGAGAGATGCACCAGCAGCGACAAGGGATAGATTCGTATGGAGGGCCATGATCGCGAACACCCCGCGGCAGGGCACATGATGATGATGATGATGATGATGATGACGACGACGACGACGACGATGATGATGATGAAGATGATGACGATGATGATGATGATGCATTTGAAGGGATGAAGGGTGGAGAAAAAGGGGTGACGGGTGGGAGGGTGGGGGTGCATGAGTAGGCATTATAACAGGCCTGAACACGTGTTGACCTGGGAGATCGAAAGACTCTCCATCTATTACCCATCAGGCAGGAGGTACCCAGACAGGACCGAACCCAGGCCTTCTGGATGGAAGTCTGGCATCTTTCCCACTGGACTACCATGCCCGTAGAAAGGTTCATTTAATTCAGCGGGTCGTTGTGGTGACTGTTTTGCTCTCTGTCTGTCTGCCTGTCTGTCTGTCTGTCTGTCTGTGTGTGTGTGCCCTCTCTCTCTGTCTTTCTCTCTCTGTCTTTCTCTCTCTGTCTTTCTCTCTCTGTTTCTTCTCTTTCTGTCTCTCTACCTCTGTCTCTGTCTCTCTGTCTCTTTGTCTCTCTCTGTCTCTCTGTCTGTCTTTGTCTCTGTGTGTGTGTGTCTCTCTCTCTGTCTCTCTTCCTCTCTCTGTGTATGTTTGTCTCTCTCTTTGTCTCTCTCTCTGTATCTCTTTCTCTCTGTCTCTATCTCTGTCTATCTGGTCTCTCTCTCTCTGTCTCTCTCTCTCTGTGTATATATCTATCTCTGTCTCTGTCTATATCTCTATCTCTGTCTCTCTCTTTGTCTTTATGTCTGTCTGTCTGTCTCTCTCTCTCCTCTTACTCCTCTCTATGTCTATCTAATCTCTCTCTGTCTCTGTCTCTCTCTGTATATATATATATATCTCTCTGTCTTCATGTCTGTTTGTGTCTGTCTCTATCACTTGTCTGTCTGTCTGTCTGTCTCTCTCTCTCTCTCTCTCTCACTCTCCTCTCACTCCTCTCTTTCTTCTTGTGCCAGCGTGTGTTATTTGTTTGCTTTTTGTTTTGTTTTGAGGGTTAAGAATGAGTCATTTCCTTCGGAGAGAGAGGTCTTAAACCTGATCGTGTGTGAGTAGCTGCCAATAAGGTCGGCATCGACGGACACTCGCGGAGAGTAAATGAACGGGACGTGCGGACGAACGGGTTTCGAGAGCCAAAGCCATTCACCACATCGGAATCGATCATGAAGTTGATCGGTGGGCGAAAACCCTTTGCCTATCGATCGATTTCAACCGCTGTATTTGGCCAAGGGAAGCCACCGAAGCGCGAGTGATCTCCCTTACTCTTTCAAAAAGGTGGTGGGGGTGGGGAAGGTCGAAGGGGGGGGGGAGGGGGAAGGTTCTGCGCCTTTATACGGGGGCTGGACTTGGACGGGGGGGGGGGGGGGGAGGAATGACACGGTTTGTTGGTTTACAGGGCGCGGTGATTGATTGCATCTGCTGATTGAGTCATTCCTGCCATCGATCACTTTCTCTCTCTCTCTGTCTTCTCCTCTCGACTCGATCGATCGGGTTTGATGCTTGGTTGAGAAAGATCGAAGCGGCTGGCCGTTTGAACTTATTTTGCGTCGTGAGTGATGCGGAACTGAGCGGAAACGGGAACGGGAACGGGAGGGTGTGTGATAAGGCACAAGGCTTCTCGTTTGTTGGTTTGTTGGAGCTGCCGGTACCCCGGGCCGTGTTTGGTTGGGTTCGGCCCCGTGAAAGGCCTCCATCATAGGTTGTTCGAGTAAATACACCGTGAATTGTGCGAGTAAGATACTCCGGTTATTGCTCGATTTTTCACAGGCCGTTGAGTTTGCCGGGGCTTGCTTAACGGGAGAGAGAGAGAGAGAGAGAGAGAGAGAGAGAGAGAGAGAGAGAGAGAGAGAGAGAGAGAGAGAGAGAGAGAGAAAGAAAGAGAGAGAGAGACAGAGAGAGAGAGAAAGAGAGATGTGTGTGTGTTTGTGTGTGTGTGTGTGTGTGTGTGTGTGTGTGTGTGTGTGTGTGTTTATGTGTGTGTGTGTGTGTATGTATGTGTGTGTGTATGTGTGTGTGTTTATGTGTGTGTGTTTGTGAGTGTGTGTTGTGTGTGTGTGTGTGTGTGTACAGAGGGGATTGGGGGCTGGTTACGAAACACTTTTGCAATACAATGCTGTACAATAACCAGTACAGTGCTATACAGTAAATGTCAGCATAGTAGAGCACGACTCAATACAGTACAATTTAGCATTTATTTTCTGAGTTTACAGCAATACAGGAGGATTTGGAGCACCTGGTCACAACGGGAAAGCTGGAGGGAAAGAGAGCACCAGGTAAACCCAGGGAGAGAATGCTGGACGGACTTGCAGAGTAGCTGGGGATGAGGAGGGTGGGGGAGATGCTGGGGGCAACGAGAGATAGAGATGGTTGGAAGTCCATGGTCGCCAACGCCATGCGGCAAGGCATCTGATGATGATGATGATGACAGCAATACATTTCTGATTCAAAAAGGAATTGGAAGTAACCGTACTGGTCTTACCGCTCCCCCACCTAAACAGTTTATAGATGGAAAATAACTGCCAGATCCGACATTGCCAAGTAAAGTAAACGCAGGTACGTTGTTAAAGACCCAGAAGAGGCAACACAGAGTTGACTCCCTTGCGGTGATAAGGACAAACAGAAAGACGAAAGACCAGCAAACGACGTAGCCTTTTTAGTTTACAAAATTAACTGTCTCGTTTGAAACACAAAACAAAAACAAATATTTGAGGGAAGCAAGGCTGTAACAGAACAAACAGAAATTGTTGGGGTGTTGGGGAGCAGCCTAATATAAGGTAACCCTTGTGGAACGCTCTGTCGGTGTTCAGGTCCTTCAAAGGGAAGGTTCTGATCACACACCTGAAGCATGTGACGATCGTTCATTTCTGTGTAGAATCTCGTCGGATCTACTTCCTGAGATAGGAAGAGGAGAGGGGCATCCACACGTAATGTAGAGCGAGCCACTTAACACTCATCATCATCATCATCAAGTGCCTTGCCGCATGGCGTTGGCGATTATGGACTTCCATCTGTCTCTATCTCTTGTTGCCTCAAGCATCTCTTCCACCTTCCCTGTCTTTAGCCACTCTGCAAGTCACTTTAACACTCAAGTTAGTAGAACTCCATAAAATGTAGGGGACATCACCACCAAAACGACTAACAGAGCCTCTTGGGCGTAAGGGAGGCAACCTTACTTTCTCTTGGAGACTAGGTACTGTTTCTTTACTGTAACCGTGACAACTGTACAGCAGCAGTTTACTCTACCTTTAAAGTATCTTGACATAGAGGTACACCCAAATAAATGTTCCTGTTGCCAACACGTACCTAAAATCGAAAAATCAAAGCAAAAAACAACAACTTACAAACACACAAAACAAAACAAACAAACAAAAAAAACAACTAAAAACAAACAAACAAAAACAAAAACAAAACACACACACACACACACACACACAAACAAAACAAAGAACAAAAACCAGAAAAAAAATTAGGAGAAAAGATTGAAGCTGCTCCGTCCAGTGTGATTTTGTATCTAGTGTTTGTTTGTTTGTGATCTTACGCTTGACAAAGGCCCCAGTTGGCCGAAAATTTGCGTCTGTCTTGTCTTGTTGTATTAAATGAAACACGCGTTCTTGTTCTTTTTACGTGTTTTTCTGGTTCCTGTTTGCTTGAACGCGGGCAGTCACACTTGTTTTGGAAAACAAACAACAACCAAAACAAAAAAAACAAAACAAAAAAAGAAATAAACGGGACAGAGAAGAAAAGCGAAAGTAAAAGCAATAGACAAGACCAGAATAGAAGAAGAAGAAGAAAGAAAAAGAGCAAAGAAGAGGCTGTTACTGGAGTTAGTACATCTTGTTTTTCTATCCTTACGTGAAAATGTTGTCAGTGGCTAATTGCGAGGTTGCCAAGCCCAGACAGGTCTATTGTTGTATCTTCCCTTATGGCGTTTGGGGAGGCAGAATGGGGGGGGGGGGGAGTTAGTGTGGTGGGGGAGGGGGGAGGAGGAGGGGAAGATCTGGTGGAGGGAATGGTACAAGAGTTTAAGATGGTGGAGGGAAGAAGGAGAGAGACTGGGGGTAGAAGATGGAGGTTGGGATCTACGGGGTGTTTATCTAGCAGTCTAGAGAGTTGCCAGTGTACACTGACCAGTGTTGGGTGGCTGTTTGCTTTCCCGGTTTGTGGCCTCGCCTGTTCTCGGGCACAAAGCTCTTTTGGCTTTTTGCTCCCCCTCTTTTTTTGGGGGGAGGGGGGTCCTCACCCCCCACCCCCACCCCTCTGCTCAGGACTTGGGAGTTCGCAGCTCCTTCTCAGTTGCTTTTTCTTGATGGTCTTAGTTCATAGGTTGCACGGCACTCTTGATAAGAGTGCTCGACCTGGCACGTGCGCTCGTGATTCATCCAGCTTTGTGGTTAGACCGGAAATAGTACAGAGAAGGGTGTTGAGATGTTAATTGATTTATTATTGATTTCTTATACACTGTTTGTTTAGCCCCATTTCAGGTAAGGGTTAGATGTGAAGAGAGAGAAAGAGAGAGAGAGAGAGAGAGAGAGAGAGAGAGAGAAGAGAGTGAGAGAGAGAGAGAGAGAGAGAGAAACGCACGCAGGTGCTTATCTATTACCATGCTTAAATAAAGTGTTGTCTTGTCTTGTATTTTGGTGTGGTGTGTGGTAATGCATTTTTATCAGTGTCAGTTTTGTGTGTGTGTGTGTGTGTGTGTGTGTGTGTGTGTGTGTGTGTGTGTGTGTGTGTATGTATGCATGTGTGTGTGTGTGTGTGTGCGCGCGCGTGCGTGCGTTTTCATATATGTTTAAGCGCTCCGATTGTTCTTTCTTGGATGCGTGAATGCACGTTGTTTTTACCCAACAGTGTGCAGATGATATCTGCATGAGCCGGCTGTGATGGGTGTGCATGCTGTGTTTTTTTTTTTTTTTCATGTTTCCACAAACCACCCGGACACTTGACACGACTTACATAATCTTTAACGTGCAAGTTTGACGTCCTGCGTGCGTATGCACATGAGGAGGGATCAGAAACTGAATGGACTGCATACTTCCGGCCCCGAGAGAAGTTGAGTTCTCTCCCTTTTCACTCTCCTAGAACCTTCGAGTTACAGGACGTTCTTTACTATAACCTTCTTTTTTTTTTTTAACTCTTTGACTCCCTGCACTCTATCCAGCAACTGCAAAAACTTAAAGCTTTGGTTCCCTCACCCTATCCACCAGATCTCTGCAGGAAGCTGGTAGATAGGATGAGGGAATCAAAGGGTTAAGTTTTTGCTTTTCTAGCATGGTTGGCAACGCAGGAAGCTGGTGGACAGGATGCGGAAGTCAAAGGGTTAAACCAGATACATGTACACTGTACACTGTACACTGATAAAGCTGGCATTTAGTGTTTGAATTAAGGTGGGTTTTTTTCAAATGTCATATTGGTTCTGCAGAAAGCATGATATTGTAGGTACTGAAATAAACGCGATACCTAAATTCCTATTCTTATTCTTATTGTTTAAGAGCCCAGCCGACTGCACAGAGCCACATCAGGACTGTAACCATGTCAGAACGTACACAACGTTTTTGTGCTTTGTATCTGCTTCTATGCTAGCTGAATGGGTAGTGCAAACTATGTTAGATTTGAGAAGTTCCACAACATGGGAGATAATTCCTACGTGACTCTCAAGAGTTATGTCCTTTGGTTGATATGTACACAACATCTGGTTGAAAAAAAAGCTGAAAAAAAATTAAGTATACATATCGAGCATGCCCGCACATAATCTAAGGATATGCCCCTTCGTTGACCACTCCGTCCAATTCATAGACAAAGGATTCAAAACACAAACCTGAATACAAGTGCGTATAACTAAGGACAGTAAAGTATACATTAAAAAGGCCAAAATTACCTAAAATTGTTTCTGCACGCACATTTCCGTAGAGACAAACATGCACCCAATACATGTACCTAGTTATCAATCGTGAGAGAAAGTGTGCAAGACTTTATAAAACAATACAGGTGAATGGACCAGGTAAGGCAGAAAATGTTAGGAAGAGATGACAGAAAATAAAGGAGTAAGGAAGAAAAAGAGTGAAAAAAGACTTTCAGCCAGTAATTCCCAAAGGTTGGAATAATACTGAAAGAGCCCCCGGCATCTCCCAGGGGTGGGGGACGGTGGGTTAAGTGGACACCAGAGAAAAACGGCAGAAGAACATCTGGCGACTAACAGTAAGAGGAGATCTTAAAACACAGGTGGGGTTGTATACGGAAACTAGCCATGAACAGACAGAAGTGAAGAACCTGCGTTGCTACCCCACAGACCAGTGGCATAATGGACAGCAATGGCAAATGAGTGAGGAGGACGTAAGTAACTTGATTAGTTATCAAAATTGAAAACATGTAAGTCTGTCATTCGATACTTGCTGTGAGCTGTTGGTAATGAAGACATACAGGTACAATTACCGTAGTCACTGGACAAGGCAACTGCGCGTACAGCAGTGTGATACGACATGTAGGCTTGAAATTAGATGGTTCTTTTTATTTTCTTCCATCTGAGTGTTAGTTTGTTGTATGTATGTTGTTGTTTGTGTTGTTGTTTTTGTTGTTGTTTGTTGTTGTTGTAGTTGTGTTGTAGTTGTTGTTATTGTTGTTGTTAGGATCATCGTACTCAGGGAGATTACCTTTACGCTCACATTCTTTTTTTTTTTCGTCCCATTTTCTACGCCACCTTAATGGCCACAGAAGCTGGAACAGTTTTTTTTTATATAATGCGATGATGATGATGTCGATGAGATGATAATTATGATGCTATGGAGTTCCTTCGAGGATTGAGACTGTGTGACAGGGTTGTACTCTACGCTTACTATCATAATATATCCTGGCGTCAACCAGGCCCGAGAGATACAGACGCCTGGTCAGAAGAAATTAGCAACACCATCAATGACGCGTCCGTGAGGTGGACGAGACACAGCTGTGTGGTCCCATTCTTCCCAATGAGCCATAGCACGCCCAACTCTGGGTAGGAGCCGGTTAGAGCCGAAAAATCCCGGAATGAATTTTGAAGGGACTGATGGGGATTCGAACCCACAACCTTCCAGTCGGTAGTCCATTGCGCTAACCACTACACCACGGCGACTGGTTCCATTTATTGTTTTTATTCATTCATTACAAGGATCATAATACATACGCGGTTTATTTGTGCTGAACTTTCTTTCTTTTTTTCTTTCTTTCTTCTGTCTTTCTGTCTTTATCTCTTTTCCTACATTTTTAAGGCTACAGAAGCTGGGAATATTTTTACAATGCCATGATGATGATGATGATAATGGAGATGATAACCATGATGCCATGCAGTTCCCCTTGGGATAGAGACTGCACGAGAAACGTACATGTATACTCTGAAACACCGTCATAATAATTCCTGGTGTCAACCAGGCTCGAGAGGGGGCGGGTGTTGGTCAGGAAATTTGAGCAAACGCCCTAAGTGACGCATTAGTGAAGTAGATGACACTCGAACGTGTGGTTCTTATAGTCCTCCCAGTCAGCGTACAGCACACTCAGCTCTGGGTACGAAGCCGGGTGGGGCCGAAAAATCCCACACTGATTTTTGACAGGACTCGTGGGCATTACGAACCCATAATCCCATCCTGTCGTGGACCGGTGTGCTAACCACTACACACCACATACAGCGACTGATGAAATTAGACACGTGGTTAATGTACGTAGACGTGAAATCCACATGTGAACCTGCTGCTTGAAAACCTAATACTGTGAAGAAGTGTTGGATGGAAACAGGAGACATTGTCTGACATTAGTAAGGCGTATGAGATAAACCTGGCGGCAGCTTTTTACCTTCCATGATTACAAATGTTCATTTCTTTCTTGGTGGGGAAAACAGTTTCATGTTAAAACAAAGTGACAACGTGTAAGACAATCCCTTGATATGCTCTACATTTCAGTCTAGTTTCCACGTCCTAGCAAAAACAGACAAACAAACAAACAAGAAAAGAAAAAAAATAGGGGGGGGAGGGATGGTGTGCAGTGTGTGTGTTATTATGTTTATTAGTAGTATTTATATGTGTGTGTGTATGTGTGTGTGTGTGTGGTGTGTGTGTGTGTGTGTGTGTGTGTGCGTGTGTGTGTGTGTGTGTGTGTGTGTGTGTGTGTGTGTGTGTGTGTGTGTGGTGTGTGTGTGTGATTTGAGAATGAATGAAATTTGGATTTTTGTGCTGCTGCTGCTGATAAAGGACTATCGTCATCATCATCATCATCATCATCATCATCATCATCATCACATCTCATCATCATCATCATCATCATCATCATCATCTCATCATCATCATCATCATCATCATCATCAAAATTGGATTTTTGTGCTACTGTTGCTGTAGATATGGTCAATCATCATCTCATCATCATCATCATCACACATCGTCATCATCATCATCATCATCATCATCATCATTCATCATCATCATCTTCTTCCTTGACTTAGCGCTACCTTGCATGCGCTCAGGACATGTTCCACACTGTTTGCCCTGGCAGACCGGGCAACAGGATTATCTGATTCCCCCCATTTCACCAGATTAGCATTCGAGGGCAGAAGGTCATACACAGATCTGAGGATGAAACTGATTCTGAGAGGGGCCATATGCCACAGGTCATTCCAGCTTAGACTTCTTTGGAGTGCATTTTTCCAAGTCGTCCACTGCCTCTGTTGACCTTGCTTAACTGCCTTCTGAAATCGTGTGGCATCCTCTTCTTTCGTCATCTCTTGTATTCATCATCAGGTGCCCTGCCGCATGGCGTTGGCGATCATGGACTTCCATCTGTCTCTATCTCTCGTTGCCCCTACCCTCCTCGTCCCCAGGCACTCTGCAAGTCCATCCAGCATCTTCTCCCTGGGTCTACCTGGTGCTCTCTTTCCCTCCAGCTTTCCCGTTGTGACCAGGTGCTCCAAATCCCCCTTCCTCATAAAATGGCCTATAAATGTTGCCTGTCTTTGCTTAATCTTCCTTATGAGTGATCTACTTGTGTCTGCCTCCATCCAGATGTCTCGTTTGTTTTCTCTTGTATTACCATATCGCTTTTCGCCTTCCTGTTGGCCGTTGACCACCATTCCATTTTTGTTGATCCCAGTCCCTGTTCGTTCGTTCTTTGATTTAACGTCTTTTCACTATAAGTGATATTAGACCCAGTCCCTGTCTGTTGGTCTGCGTGTGCCCTGTTATTTCTCTGAACATTTTCTTTCGCTGTGACCAGCGCCTCCTGGACTTTTCCATTTCCTACCAGTCCTCAGCTTGGGCTGGACTGATTTCACAACCTTGTCTCTAGAGTCTTCAAATATGCTAAAAAGCCTGACGTGGCTCTTAATGGCAGTTTTAGTTTTGCCTGGTCACAATAGCGCGCAGCGTCAGTAAGCCATTTCCTTGTGCATTTGTTGATTTTGGCCTCCATTGAGTCCACTGTGCTAGTGCAGATATTGTATACCAACAAATGCCAGAGGAGCTTTGAAATCAGCATGAAGTGCAGGCATCATGCTTTGTGTTTGCCAAGAAGGCCCCAGCGGTCTATTACCTGTAAACTTTCTTTTGCCATTTCCTTGGTTTCCTTACCCATTTGGTATCTTTCAAGGAGTCGTCACACCACCTTCCGAGGCTTTTCACTGGTTCTTCTGTCACTATTGGAACGGACTGATTGGCGACAGTAAACGCTACGATTTCCTCTACTTTGCTTTTCCTCAGTGAGAGGCTCCGTGACTTTCTCGGTTTGAAATTCATCTTTAGATGAGGCGAAGACTTTGTTCAACGGCTTCAGCATCCCCCGTGTCTCTTCTTCTTTTTATTGGAAGCATGGCGTGTCGTCCGTGAAGACTTTTAGAGGGGTCATTTGTTATCTGTTTCCGAGGTCAACTGGGCCTGAAGTCCTCACTGCTTCTTTCAAGATGGCCTCCATTGCTAACACGAACAGTATTGAACAAATTGCGCAGCCCCTGGCTATATCTACGTCCAGACTGGTCCAATCTGTAGTGTATTCTTTTTGTGGAAAACCGTATCGAGAAGCCATGGAAATACGTCTTCAGCTTTTCTTGGATGTTCTTTGGGACATGATACATCTCCAGGGCCACATTAATCATTTTAAGCGGGACTGATCCATACGCATTTGCCAGATCGAACCACACCAGGTCGAGGTTCTTCTTCTCTGTTTTATCTCTTTGGATTGCTTCCCAAGTCATCTTGGCATGCTCTGCACGGTCTGACACTCCTGGGATGCCTCTTTTTTTGACTAATTAGGTAGGCTATTTGGTCAACCTTGCTGCCATGACGGAGAAAAAGGTTTTCCTTTCGACGTTCAGAAGTGACATTGGCCTGAACTGGCCGACGTCACTTGATTTTTGAACAGTTTTTGAATGATGAAGCCATAGCGTATATGGATGAATGAATGTGAGTAAATATAAGACTGTTCTACCAACATCATAAATGTTCTTGTAAATGCACTACCGTCAGATGGAGGCATGGTCATTTTTGAAATATGATTTGTGTTCGTTCTCTGACTGTCTGTCTCTTTTTTTTGTCTGTTTCTGTGTCTGTCTGTCTATCGTGGTCTGTGTATTTGCGTGTGCGCGTATGCGTGTGTGTATGTGTGTGTGTGTGTGCGTGTGTGCGGGCACGTGCGTGCCTGTGTGTGTGTTGTCTTTCTCTCTCCTCTCTCTCTGTCTGTCTGTCTGTCTCTGTCTCTCTGCCTATGTGTGTCTCTCTCTGTCTCTGTGTCTTTGTCTGTCTGTCTGTCTGTCTCTCTCTTTCTCTCACTCAGTCTTTCTGTCACCTTCTCAAACACAGACATACCAGGAAAGTCTGTCTAGTTTATTCCTTTTATATTCTCCTTATGACAGGAGAAGTAGAATGATTCATCATCGGGTCTACGAACAAGAAACACACTACCTCTGTCTGTCCGTCTGTCTGTCTGTCTCTGTCCGTCTTTTTGTCTCTGTCTCTCTCCGTCTTTCTGATTCTGTATGTGTGTGTGTCCCTCTGTCCGTCTATCTGTCTGTCTGTCTCTCTCTCTCTATCTCTCTCACCCCATTCTCTCTCTTTGTCTCTCTCGTTCTCACTCTGTCTCTCTTTGTCTCTCTGTCTCTGTCTCGTTCTCTCTGGCTCTTTCGATTTTCAATAGACGAGAGCTTAAAATAAAGAAAATATTATTCTGCTTAAGTCGCGCGCTCTCTCTCTCACACATTCGCTCTCTCTCTCTCTCTCTCTCTCTCTCTCTCTCTCTCGGTCGCTCGCTCGCTCGCTCTGTCTGTCTCGACCTTC
>JAPXFY010000029.1:40574620-40582120 GCA_030674185.1 Monoplex corrugatus
CAAAAGCCTGGCGGTGGGTCTGAATGGAGAGACGGGGGGAACTTAGGAAGAAAAGGGGAGTGGGGTGGGTGAGAGGAGGCAGTAAAATGGAGGAGGTGAGGTTTGGGAATCCTTTGACGTTGCGACGGCAGAGACGAGGAGAAAGAGATGGGTACCCTACTGTGCGGCGTGTGTCTGTGTGTTACTAAAGAGTTGGGCACATTACTCTTTGGCAGTAGTCTGTGTGTCACTATAGAGTTTGACACATTACTCTTTGCCACTAGTCTGTGTGTCACTATAGAGTTTGACACATTACTCTTTGCCACTAGTCTGTGTGTCACTATAGAGTTTGACACATTACTCTTTGCCACTAGTCTGTGTGTCACTATAGAGTTTGACACATTACTCTTTGCCACTAGTCTGTGTGTCACTATAGAGTTGGGCACATTACTCTTTGGCACTAGTCTGTGTGTCACTATAGAGTTTGACACATTACTCTTTGGCACTAGTCTGTGTGTCACTATAGAGTTTGACACATTACTCTTTGGCACTAGTCTGTGTGTCACTATAGAGTTGGGCACATTATGGCACAAGTCTGTGTGTGACTATAGAATTTGACACATTACTCTTTGGCACTAGTCTGTGTGTAACTAAAGAGTTGGGCACATTATGGCACTAGTCTGTGTGTCACTATAGAGTTGGGCACATTACTCTTTGCCACTAGTCTGTGTGTCACTGTAGAGTTTGACTCATTACTCTTTGGCACTAGTTTGTGTGTAACTAAAGAGTTGGGCACATTATGGCACTAGTCTGTATGTCACTATAGAGTTGGGCACATTACTCTTTGCCACTAGTCTGTGTGTAACTATAGAGTTGGGTACATTACTCTTTGCCACTAGTCTATGTGTCACTATAGAGTTGGGCACATTACTCTTTGCCACTAGTCTGTGTGTCACTATAGAGTTGGGCACATTACTCTTTGGCACTAGTCTGTGTGTCACTAAAGAGTTGGGCACATTACTCTTGGCACAAGTCTGTGTGTCACTAAAGAGTTGGGCACATTATGGCACTAGTCTGTGTGTCACTAAAGTGTTGGGCACATTATGGCACTAGTCTGTGTGTCACTAAAATGTTGGGCACATTATGGCACTAGTCTGTGTGTCACTAAAATGTTGGTCACATTACTCTTTGGCACAAGTCTGTGTGTCACTAAAGAGTTGGGCACATTATGGCACTAGTCTGTGTGTCACTAAAGTGTTGGGCACATTATGGCACTAGTCTGTGTGTCACTAAAATGTTGGGCACATTATGGCACTAGTCTGTGTGTCACTAAAGTGTTGGTCACATTACTCTTTGGCACAAGTCTGTGTGTCACTAAAGAGTTGGGCACATTACTCTTTGGCACTAGTCTGTGTGTCACTAAAGAGTTGGGCACATTACTCTTGGCACAAGTCTGTGTGTCACTAAAGAGTTGGGCACATTATGGCACTAGTCTGTGTGTCACTAAAGTGTTGGGCACATTATGGCACTAGTCTGTGTGTCACTAAAATGTTGGGCACATTATGGCACTAGTCTGTGTGTCACTAAAATGTTGGTCACATTACTCTTTGGCACAAGTCTGTGTGTCACTAAAGAGTTGGGCACATTATGGCACTAGTCTGTGTGTCACTAAAGTGTTGGGCACATTATGGCACTAGTCTGTGTGTCACTAAAATGTTGGGCACATTATGGCACTAGTCTGTGTGTCACTAAAGTGTTGGTCACATTACTCTTTGGCACAAGTCTGTGTGTCACTAAAGAGTTGGGCACATTACTCTTTGGCACTAGTCTGTGTGTCACTAAAGAGTTGGGCACATTACTCTTTGACACAAGTCTGCGTGTCACTAAAGAGTTGGGCACATTACTCTTTGGCACTAGTCTGTGTGTCACTAAAGAGTTGGTCACATTACTCTTTGCCACTAGTCTGTGTGTCACTAAAGAGTTGGGCACATTACTCTTTGGCACTAGTCTGTGTCACTAATGAGTTGGGCACATTACTCTTTGGCACTAGTCTGTGTGTCACTAAAGAGTTGGGCACATTACTCTTTGGCACAAGTCTGTGTGTCATTAAAGAGTTTGGCACATTACTCTTTGGCACAAGTCTGTGTGTCACTAAAGAGTTGGGCACATTACTCTTTGGCACTACTCTGTGTGTCACTAAAGAGTTGGGCACATTACTCTTTGGCACAAGTCTGTGTCACTAATGAGTTGGGTACATTACTCTTTGGCACTAGTCTGTGTCACTAATGAGTTGGGCACATTACTCTTTGGCACTAGTCTGTGTGTCACTAAAGAGTTGGGCACATTACTCTTTGGCACAAGTCTGTGTGTCATTAAAGAGTTTGGCACATTACTCTTTGGCACAAGTCTGTGTGTCACTAAAGAGTTGGGCACATTACTCTTTGGCACTACTCTGTGTGTCACTAAAGAGTTGGTCACATTACTCTTTGACACAAGTCTGTGTGTCACTAATGAGTTGGGCACATTATGGCACAAGTCTGTGTGTGACTATAGAATTTGACACATTACTCTTTGGCACTAGTCTGTGTGTAACTAAAGAGTTGGGCACATTATGGCACTAGTCTGTGTGTCACTATAGAGTTGGGCACATTACTCTTTGCCACTAGTCTGTGTGTCACTGTAGAGTTTGACTCATTACTCTTTGGCACTAGTCTGTGTGTAACTAAAGAGTTGGGCACATTATGGCACTAGTCTGTATGTCACTATAGAGTTGGGCACATTACTCTTTGCCACTAGTCTGTGTGTAACTATAGAGTTGGGTACATTACTCTTTGCCACTAGTCGATGTGTCACTATAGAGTTGGGCACATTACTCTTTGCCACTAGTCTGTGTGTCACTATAGAGTTGGGCACATTACTCTTTGGCACTAGTCTGTGTGTCACTAAAGAGTTGGGCACATTACTCTTGGCACAAGTCTGTGTGTCACTAAAGAGTTGGGCACATTATGGCACTAGTCTGTGTGTCACTAAAGTGTTGGGCACATTATGGCACTAGTCTGTGTGTCACTAAAATGTTGGGCACATTATGGCACTAGTCTGTGTGTCACTAAAATGTTGGTCACATTACTCTTTGGCACAAGTCTGTGTGTCACTAAAGAGTTGGGCACATTATGGCACTAGTCTGTGTGTCACTAAAGTGTTGGGCACATTATGGCACTAGTCTGTGTGTCACTAAAATGTTGGGCACATTATGGCACTAGTCTGTGTGTCACTAAAGTGTTGGTCACATTACTCTTTGGCACAAGTCTGTGTGTCACTAAAGAGTTGGGCACATTACTCTTTGGCACTAGTCTGTGTGTCACTAAAGAGTTGGGCACATTACTCTTTGACACAAGTCTGCGTGTCACTAAAGAGTTGGGCACATTACTCTTTGGCACTAGTCTGTGTGTCACTAAAGAGTTGGTCACATTACTCTTTGCCACTAGTCTGTGTGTCACTAAAGAGTTGGGCACATTACTCTTTGGCACTAGTCTGTGTCACTAATGAGTTGGGCACATTACTCTTTGGCACTAGTCTGTGTGTCACTAAAGAGTTGGGCACATTACTCTTTGGCACAAGTCTGTGTGTCATTAAAGAGTTTGGCACATTACTCTTTGGCACAAGTCTGTGTGTCACTAAAGAGTTGGGCACATTACTCTTTGGCACTACTCTGTGTGTCACTAAAGAGTTGGGCACATTACTCTTTGGCACAAGTCTGTGTCACTAATGAGTTGGGTACATTACTCTTTGGCACTAGTCTGTGTCACTAATGAGTTGGGCACATTACTCTTTGGCACTAGTCTGTGTGTCACTAAAGAGTTGGGCACATTACTCTTTGGCACAAGTCTGTGTGTCATTAAAGAGTTTGGCACATTACTCTTTGGCACAAGTCTGTGTGTCACTAAAGAGTTGGGCACATTACTCTTTGGCACTACTCTGTGTCACTAAAGAGTTGGTCACATTACTCTTTGACACAAGTCTGTGTGTCACTAATGAGTTGGGCACATTACTCTTTGGCACTAGTCTGTGTGTCACTAAAGAGTTGGTCACATTACTCTTTGCCACTAGTCTGTGTGTCACTAAAGAGTTGGGCACATTACTCTTTGGCACTAGTCTGTGTCACTAATGAGTTGGGCACATTGCTCTTTGGCACTAGTCTGTGTGTCACTAAAGACTTGGGCACATTATTGCACTAGTTTGGGTGTCACTAAAGAGTTGGGCTTATTACTCACTGGGACTAGTCTGTGTCACTAAAGAGTTGGTCACATTACTCTTTGTCACTAGTCTGTGTGTCACTAAAGAGTTGAGCACATTACTCTGTGACTAGTCTGTGTGTCACTAAAGAGTTGAGCACATTACTCTTTGTCACTAGTCTGTGTGTCACTAAAGAGTTGAGCACATTACTCTTTGTCACTAGTCTGTGTGTCACTATAGAGTTTGGCACATTACTCTTTGTCACTAGTCTGTGTGTCACTATAGAGTTGGGCACATTACTCCAGGGCACTAGTTTGTGTTCTGCTAAAGAGTTGGGCACATTACTCTCTGGCACTAGTCTGTGTGTCACTAAAGAGTTGGGTACATTACTCTTTGGCACTAGTCTGTGTGTTGCTAAAGAGTTGGGCACATTACTCTTTGGCACTAGTCTGTGTGTTGCTAAAGAGTTGGGCACATTACTCTTTGGCACAAGTCTGTGTGTCACTATAGAATTTGGCACATTACTCTTTGTCACTACTCTGTGTGTCACTAAAGAGTTGGGCACATTACTCCAGGGCACTAGTTTGTGTTCTGCTAAAGAGCAGAGCGCCGCTGGCGCAAATCCAAACTCACTGTACACAGGCAACTTTTCCAAGCCTCTAAAACAAAAGTATCCACCCTCATTGCATCAGCAAAAACAAGCTATTTCCAAACCAAAATCCTGAATGCCTCTTCTTCAAAAGAACTCTTTACAACCATGAATCATCTCCTTGGCACACGAAAAGATTTACCTCTCCCAACAAAACATACAAATGAAGAACTCCCATCTGTATTCTCCAACTATTTCACCACCAAAATACAAACTCTTCGTGACAGGCTTGACAGGACACCCTGTCAACCATGCCCACCTGACCCTTCCTTCTCTGGCACACCTCTTACTACTTTTACCCCAGTCTCACAAGAAGAAATTCTCAACACAATCAGATCCATGTCGTTCAAAACCTGCGAACTAGATCCTCTTCCAGGTTCTCTCTACGCCGACTGTCTCCCTACTCTCCTCCCATTCATCACTGACATCATCAACACTTCTCTTCAAACTGGAACTGTCCCAGATTCTTTCAAGTCTGCTATTGTTCACCCTCTCCTCAAGAAACACAATTTAGATCCAAATGAACTGAAAAATTACCGGCCTATCTCTAATCTCTCTTTCTTGTCAAAACTCCTTGAAAAAGTCGTCCTCAACCAGCTGAACTCTCACCTGTCTGCCAACAATCTCCTCAATCCTTTCCAGTCAGCCTACCGCCAGTGCCATAGCACTGAAACTGCCCTACTACACATTCTCAACAATCTCCTCCTTGCAACTGATACTGGCAAAGTCTCTCTCCTCACACTCCTTGATCTGTCTGCAGCCTTTGATACCATTGATCATGGTATTCTCCTTTCTAGACTTCATCATACTTTTGGCATCTCTGACATTGCTCTGTCTTGGTTCACTTCATACCTATCCAACAGAAAACAAACCGTTCTCATCAATGGCACTTACTCTCAACCTGCATACCTGACCTGTGGTGTTCCACAAGGATCTGTCCTTGGCCCTGTTCTTTTCACTCTTTACACCTCCCCCCTGTCCACCATCATCAACTCCCATTCTATAAAACACCACTTCTATGCTGATGACACCCAACTTCAAGACAGTGACTCACCTGATAATATACAGCGCCTGTTGACTCGCACCACTGAGTGTTACTCGGACATTAAGAACTGGATGACACACAATAGACTTCAGCTTAATGACGACAAAACAGAAGCTATCCTCATTGGCACCCGTCAGAAACTTTCTCAGCTGCCTCCTCTTTCTCTCCCATTATGTAACACATCAGTCCCAATTTCTGATTCAGCTAAAAACCTTGGTGTCTGCATTGACTCTACCCTCTCCATGAACAACTTTGTTTCTCAAACTGCCAGATCCTGCTACTATCATCTCCATCGTATAAGGCTGATCAGGAAGTATCTCTCTGTCGAAACAACTGCAAAACTCGTTCTCTCCTTCATAATGTCTCGCATTGACTATTGCAATTCACTCCTGTCTGGTCTTCCTGCCTCCACCATTCACATCCTACAGCGCATTCAAAACAATGCTGTACGCCTTGTACTCAAAAAGAAAAAAGCTGACCACATATCTCCTCTCCTGGCACAACTTCACTGGCTCCCTGTATCAAAGCGCATACAGTACAAACTAGACACCATGTGCTACAAAAGCCTCAATAACGCAGCCCCCGATTACCTGTCAAGCCAACTTGAGATCTATGTTCCCTCACGTACCCTCCGCTCTGCCTCCGATCCTCTGACTTTTCGCTTTCCACGCACTAAGCTCAATACCTATGGTCCACGAGCCTTCTCTGTTTCTGGTCCACTCTCCTGGAACAAACTTCCTCTCTCAGTCCGTCAGCAACCTACTTTTGTCTCCTTCAAGTCCGCTCTCAAAACTCACCTTTTCTCCTCCGCATAAAATCCTAACCCCCCTCTGCAGCCTGTCTCCGCTCGGAGGGAATCACATGGTTATAATATATAATTGTATATGCTATGCTCTCTATAATTTTCCATTGCTTTTATTCTTGCTTTTATTGCTTTTATTCTTTCTCCCCATTTATAGCCATGCGTGTGTGTGTGTGTATGTGTGTGTGTGTGTGTGTGTGCGTGCGGTGTGTGTGCGTGCGTGCGTGCGTGCGTGCTTGCGTGTGTGTCTGCTTCAGCGCTTAGATTTGATTTTTTATCAAGATTTTGCGCTATATAAATATTGTAATTATTATTATTATTATTCTGCTAAAGAGTTGGGCACATTATGGCACTAGTCTGTGTGTCACTATAGAGTTGGGTACATTACTCTCTGGCACTAGTCTGTGTGTTGCTAAAGAGTTGGACACATTACTCTCTGGCACTAGGCTGTGTGTTGCTAAAGAGTTGGGCACATTACTCTCTGGCACTAGGCTGTGTGTTGCTAAAGAGTTGGGCACATTACTCTCTGGCACTAGGCTGTGTGTTGCTAAAGAGTTGGGCACATTACGCTCTGGCACTAGGCTGTGTGTTGCTAAAGAGTTGGGCACATTACTCTCTGGCACTAGGCTGTGTGTTGCTAAAGAGTTGGGCACATTACTCTCTGGCACTAGGCTGTGTGTTGCTAAAGAGTTGGGCACATTACTCTCTGGCACTAGGCTGTGTGTTGCTAAAGAGTTGGGCACATTACTCTCTGGCACTAGGCTGTGTGTTGCTAAAGAGTTGGGCACATTA
>JAPXFY010000029.1:40587120-40589620 GCA_030674185.1 Monoplex corrugatus
GCTCTCATAGTCATACTGATCTCAGTTTCACTAGGTTTGGAGGTGTGGTTGGAGAGCCGACATCAGCGGACGGGGGAAAGTGGCACAGGAACTCTGCAGAAGATGGGGCAGGAGGGATGGGAGGTGGGGTGGTGGTGGGTTAAACCAAAGCAAAGAAAATGCCTTCTGCTAATGGTAGTAATCGTTCAGTCGCGGTGTGAGACTTGGCGAAGGAGCAGTTGGTAAGAAAACCGCCATCACGTCCCTCCAACGACAGGCAGGCAGACTCCCACGGAAGGAAATCTCCCACCGACACAAAAAAAAACAAAAAAACCCGACCCTGAATTGAGGACAGACACGGAAAGTAACACACAGATAGATATATACATACACAGACAGAGAGAGAGAGAGAGAGAGAGAGAGGAGAGAGAGAGGAGAGAGAGAGAGAGAGAGAGAGAGAGAGAGAAGAGAGAGAGAGAGAGAGAGATGCATGCACGCACGCACACACACACACACTCACAATCATGAGTCACATACACACACGTCACAGGCAGACAGACAGACACTCGCACATCGCAGATACACCGGAGGCACGCACGCACACACACACACACACACACCACACACATACACACACACACACACACACACACACACACACAGATAAACACACACAGAAACATACACAACCCACAGACTCACACAAACACACCACAGACACACACAAACAAATACACACACACACGCACACACAGACACACACACACACACACACACCACAGCCATACACATATACACACACAGACTTACACAAATGCACACGCCTCAGACACACACACACACACACACACAACACACACACACACACACACACACATAGACACAGACACACACCTCAGATACAGACACACACACACACACACACACACACACACACACACACCACAGAGAACCACGTGCACACACGCAAACTCCATATTAACACACACACACACACACACACACACACACACACACACACACACACAACACACACACCACACACACACACACAAGAAGATCATTAATAAAGAAGATTAAGAAAAGACAAGCAGCATTTATGAGCCATTTTATGAGGAAAAGACAAGCAACATTTATAGGACATTTTATGAGGAAAGAGAAAATAGAGCACCTGGTGGAAGGGAAAGAGACCACCAGGTAGACCAAGGGAGAAAATATTGGACGGACTTGCAGAGTGGCTGAGGACTGAGAGGGTGGGAGATGTACTTGCAACAAGAAGGGATAGATTCGTCTGAAGGGTCATGATCGGGCCATGATCGCCAAGGTCATGCGGCAGGGCACATGATGATGATGATGATGATGTTGATGATGATGATGTTGATATATAAATAATGAGACAGAAAAGAAAATGCCTGAACGCCTGCGACACAATTTCTGACGAAGACAGAGACACAGTTTGAAGAGGGCGTCGAAACTGTGGAAACGCCAGTGGATCGAAAATTGGCCAATTACGTTTTTCTCCGGAATGGTGGAAATGAATATTGTTTTGCTCTTTAACCCTTTGACCCCACACTCCATCCACCAACTGCAAAAACTTAACCCTTTGACTTCCTTACCCTGTCGACCAACTTCCTGCAGGAAGCTGGTGGATAGGGTGAGGAAGTCAAAGGGTTAAGTTTTTGCTTTGCTAGCACATTGACAATGCATGATGCTGATGGACAGGATGCGGGAGTCAAAGGGTTAATATAAACGCTTAGCTCGATCAGCCTGGCTGTGCCAGTTTATGACGTCCTCACCCTCTATCCACGAGCTTCCTGCAGGAAGCTGGTGGACAGGGTGAGGAGTTAAAGGTTAAGTTTTGCTTTGCTATTACGGTGACAATGTTTGATGCTGATCGACTGGATGTGGGAGTCAAAGGGTTAATATATGTGACCTCCCACCACCAATTCAGTCTTAACTCGCAGTCAGTCGAACAGCGCTAGGAGCTGAAAAGGTGACTGAGGGTCTATCTGGGTGTTTTGACTTGTTCTCAAAATTGATTTCTGTAGACTAGAATTTCGTTTCTTGAAAAAATATTAATCAATTTAAAATGGTATTTTAATGCACTGATCGCAGCAGAAAGAACGCAGTTTCCTACCAAAAGTACCTATTTTTGTCTTTTGTTATAAACCGTAACCTGTGCAGTACCGACATGTAATATACTGACAGAAAGCTCTTTGATGCACCTTTCAGATAATGACAGCGAAAATTAGAAACAGACTGGGTCAAAGCCACCAAATAAAGAAATTTAAGGAAAATGTCTAGTAGAGCACACAAAAACTTTAGAGGCCATTTTCTCAAAATAGCCGTCATACAACTTAATGACTTTAAACATACATAACTTGTACACTTTTCTGAATACAAGCTTTATTCAAGTACCAAATAATCAGCAGAATGTACACTTTCCAGTGATATGTATATCTCAAAATGTCCAAAATGCTAGTTAAGACTGATTTCGTGGTGGGAGGTCACATATA
Source organism: Monoplex corrugatus (assembly GCA_030674185.1). NCBI lineage: Eukaryota > Metazoa > Mollusca > Gastropoda > Littorinimorpha > Ranellidae > Monoplex > Monoplex corrugatus. The sequence continues at coordinate 40,589,616 of JAPXFY010000029.1, forward strand.
TCCTT
>JAPXFY010000029.1:40594620-40604620 GCA_030674185.1 Monoplex corrugatus
ATCATTAAACGATATGATTTACGTTTCTTTTCGTACAGTCTCAGTATTTTCTTTTATAACAAAAGCCCTGTAGTGTTATGGTTAACAGTTTATCCCTACCGGAACTTGATGTTTGTTGATACACCTTGATATCATAAGCACATTATCATCATCATTGTTAAATTACTCGCTGTCGTCTATGGGTCTCAGACAGGCGGGATTGTGCCACTTTGACGATTGTCTCTTTGATTCTGGTTCACAGCTTCTGATCCAGGTTTCGTCGATGAGAACTGTCTGGTTTAAAAATCTGTGCAGCATGTCTTACATATCAGAATCGTTTATACTGATCTGCGACTAATACCAGCTTTCACCCGAGATGGGTTTACAGAGAGAAAGAGAGAGAGAGGGGGAGAGAGAGAGGGGGGAGAAGGAGAAAGAAAGAGAGAGAGAGGGAGAAAGAAAGAGAGAGAAGAAAGACAGAGAGGGGGAGAACGAAAGGGAGGGAGAAAGGAGAGAGAGAGGGAGAAAGAGAGAGAAAGAGAGAAGAGAGGGAGAGAGAGAGGGGGGGAGAAGGAGAAAGAAAGAGAGAGAGAGAGGGAGAAATAAAGAGAGAAAGAGAGAGAAAGACAGAGAGGGGGAGAACGAAAGGGAGGGAGAAAGAAGGAGAGAGGGAGAAAGAGAGAGAAAGAGAGAAGAGGAGAGAGAGAGAGGAGAGAAGAGAGAGAGAGAGAGCGAGTGGAGAGAGTGAGAGAGAGGGGGAGAGACAGAGGGAGAGAGAGAGGGAAGGGAGGGAGAAAGAGAGAGAGGGGGGGAGAAAGAGAGAGAGAAAGAAAGAGAGAGGGAGAGCGAAAGAGAGGGAGAAAGAAGAGAGGGAGAAAGAAAGAGAGAGAGGGAGAAAGAGAGAGAGGAGAGAGAGAGAGAGAGCGAGAGAGAGAGCGAGAGAGAGAGGAGAGAGAGAGAGAGAGGAGAGAGAGAGAGAGAGAGAGAGGTGTTATTCAACTGTATTCATTGAAACATTCTCCAACCTCTTGAACCTTTTTCTCATGAGTAGCTTCAACTAAACAAGAAAGGCCACAAAAATCCTTCATGGACATCATCGCTGAAGCCTGCAAACCTGGGCTCGATGACATCATACACAGGAGCAGAGACCGTGTCGCCTGGCCATCTTTCGTGACAAAGAGTGGAGCTCCCACCGTCGTCCACGGCGATGGAGACAGACGAGATGAGATGATAAGCTTCAACTGGCCACTCTGGACTGTGTTTGCTTTTAAAGTTATTTCGTCCATTTTCAAAAAAAAATGTAACACCCACCTATGATCTACAGCCTGCGAAAGAGTTTTAGTCATACATGCACTCCTGCTGTGTTTTCGATTATCTGAGCCATAACTTACTTTATACAATTCAGTTCAAATATAAGCGTGCTGTTCTTCAACGCTAAACGTGGCTGGATAAGGAACCAGAAAAAAACACGAAAGAAGAATACGAACGCGTATTTAATACAACAAGAGAAGACAGGCACAAATTTGGCCTTTGACCTCAAGCGTGAGATTACAAACAAACAAACACCAGATACAAAAATTTTGAGAAAAAGACTGAAACTTCCCTGCTGCTGTGTCCAATATGAGAAAAGGAATAGTAAACTGTTGAACGCGGGCACTCACACTTGTTTTGTGGCTGGCTATGACTCTTTGGATGACTGTATCCAACTTGACGTCATAACAAATGACGTGAAAATGTTTGTATGTAATTTCGTTCTTAGATTGCGGAATATTTGGACCAGATGTATGTAAAGGTCCAAAACACTACGACAATTTTAAGATACGTTTTTCTCTATTTATTGGAAGATACAGTATTCTGATACAGTATTCTGCATGCATATAATAACGAAGGGTGATTTGGTACGAGAGAGAGAGAGAGAGAGAGAGAGAGAGAGAGAGAGAGAGAGAGAGAGAGAGAGAGACAGACAGACAGACAGACAGACAGACAGAGAGAGAGAGAGTTCTTATTTCTAGCACTTAGAAAAAAAAACCTTTAAATCTTTTTTGTACATATTCAGTCTTTTCTTATTTAAGAGAGAGAGAGGACGAGATGAGATGAGAGAAGAGTAAGAGACGAGAGAGAGAGAGAGATAGACAGCAGAGATGGCAGAGACAGAGACAGGAACAGAGACAGAGCGCACAGAAAGTAGAGAGAGAGAGAGAGGACAGACAGAGACAGACAGAGACAGAGACAGAGAGACAGAGACAGAGACAGAGAGTCACAGAAAGAGAGAGAGAGAGAGAGAGAGAGAGAGAGGTGAATGTTCTTATTTCTTGCACTTTTAAATTCTTTTTTCGTACATATCAGTCTTTTGTTATTTAAGAGAGAGAGAGAGAGAGAGAGAGAGAGAGAGAGAGAGAGAGAGAGAGAGAAGAGACTGAGACAGAGAGAAGAGATAGAGAGAAGAGAGAGAGAGAGAGAGAGAGTGAATGTTCTTATTTCTTGCACTTTTAAATCTTTTTTTCGTACATACTCAGTCTTTTGTTATTTAAGAGAGAGAGAGAGAGAGAGAGACAGAGAGAGAGAGAGAGAGAGAGAGAGAGGAAGAGAGAGAGAGAGAGAGGAGAGTTCTTATTTCTTGCACTTAGACAAAAACAAAAACAAAAACACTTCTTACCTTACCCTATTTTTTTCTTATATATTCAGTGTTTTATTATTTCTTGTTTGCTTTTTTTTTTTTATATTATTATTAACAAGATTTATTTTGTTTTGGGTCATGTTGTAACAAGACAAGTAGGTAGATGGATGGCAGCCCTTAGCCTGTGTTGGGCAGAAGCCAGATTGAAAATGGGATGAGTGTGCGCGCGTGTGTGTGTGTGTGTGGTGTGTGTGTGTGGTGTGTGTGTGTGTGTGTGTGTGTGTGTGAGTGTATGTGTGAAAGTGTGTGTATGTGTGTGTGTTTGTGTGTGCGTATGTGTGTGTTTGTGTGTGTGTGTCAATGTGTATGTGTGTGTGTGTGTTGTGTGTGTTAGAGAGAGAGAGAGAGAGTGTGTGTGTGTGTGTGTGTGTGTGTCAGTGTATCATGTTTGTAGTATGTTGTGTTGTAGCAGATTGCGTGAGTGCTGTGTGTGTGTGTGTGTGTGTGTGTGTGTGTGTGTGTGTGTGTGTGTGTGTGTGTGTGTGTGTGTGTGTGTGTGTGTGTGTGTGTGAGGAGAGAGAGAGAGAGAGAGAGAGGAGGCAGACAGATAGACAGATAGAGAGACAGACAGACAGACAGAGACAGAGAGAGAGACACATAGGGACAGAGAGAGAGAGAGAGAAGAGAGACGAGAGAGAGAGAGAGAGAGAGAGAGACAGAAGACAGACAGAGAGAGCGAGCCAGCAGACAGACAGACAGAGACAGACAGAGAGAGAGAGAGAGAGAGAGGGGGTGGGTGGGGGTCTAGCCATAAATCGTGTCGCTCGCCTCTTGTTAGCCCGAGGGGTCTGCATCAGGTGCTTCCCTGGACGCGGCTTCGGCCATTGTGCAGCTTGGTAATTTATGGCTTCATTCCTTCCTTTCGCCTCTTTTCCACACACACACACACACACACACACACACACACACACACACACACACACACACACACACACACACACACACCACACACACACGCACGCACGCACAGCACGCACCCACAGACACACCACACACCACAAGACCACTACACCACCACCACCACATACGACTGACAGACCACACACACACACATACTCACATCACACACATACACACACACACACACACACGCACGCACGCACGCACCCACACACACACACACACACATGCACGCACGCACTCACTCACACACAGAACACAATTTGAACTTGAACTTTCTGGCCAGTGCATGCCGTAGATTAATAAACGAATAAAAAGAAAGAAAGAAAAGAAAGAAAGAAAGGAAAGAAAGAAAGAAAGAAAGAAAGAAAAAAAAGAAACATAAAAAGAAAGAAAAAAAGAAAGAGAAAAGAGAGAAAGATAGAAAGGAAGAAAGAAAGAAAGAAAGAAAAATAAGACAACTAACCCCTCCACCCCAAATAAAACCAAACCAAAACAAACAAACAGAAACAGAAAAGAAAAAGGAAACAACAACAGCAACAACAACAAAAACAACAACAACAACAACAAGAAAACAACGAACAATTGTTGTTGAAAGAAAACGAAACAATGTGATCAGTTTCTTCTCATCATTCCACTGTGACGTTTTGGCTTCATCAGAATGTCTGGCTGATGACGGCTCATGACCCTTCAAAATACTATGATAGAGAACGCTTTCTACTTTATTAATGGTTTTGATTTGGATAAAAGCCCAACAACAATCATCGATGACATGTTGATAATAAACTACGGCCCTTTGAAATCTAATAATGCTGGACTCCTTTTTCGCTCAATACGATGGCCAGAATTTGATAAAAGGCCCGACGACATTCGTCGATTGCATCTTTCTATTTTTGCAAGTCACTTTGACTGCCAAATACGTCTGTATCCATCGGAAGATTATGCCTTCGGGAGTTCCGTCCGTGCCCGCTGTATGCCCTAAGATTGCTTAATATGTCCCTCCCCCCCCCCCCCACCCACCCACCCACCCACTTCCCACTCCTGCCTCCAAACAGTTGAGAAATCAGAATGAAAGAAGCCGACTGCGTTCAAAGAAATTAGGAAAAGTAATGCTGGCTATACGAATGAAAGACATCTGACGCCAGGATAGATTTTGCACAAGCCTTTGAATAAAAAAAAAAGAAAAAAAAAAAGAAAAAAAAGAAGCAACACACATTCATAGTCACGCTTCAATCCTACGTTTATCCTGCCATGATTATTAGTAATCTTCTTTTAGATTATCACACGACCATCTGGACTGGCCAAGACCGTCTTGCAGGGAACAGTTCAGGGAGGGAGACGAAGAGGCAGACATAGAAAAAGATGGGAAGACAATATCAGAGAGTGTACTGGCCTTGAATGGAACATCACTCTGCGGAAAGCTGAGGACCGTGAGGAGTGGAGGAAGTTGGTTGCAAAATCTTCAGTGGTGCCCCAACGGTCAACCAGACTACGGGACTGATGATGATGATGATGATGATGATGATGAATTATTAGTGTTCTTTCTGCCCCTCGGGGATACCGGGGAGCTCTTTAGGTATAAATAGTATCCCCCCTTCTGGGAATTCTGTGGGAGAAATGTCCTCTTTTTTTTGTAACTCTCTTTGTTTTCTTTCTTCTTTCTTTGCTTTCTGTCATTTCTTCCTATCACTTTCTGCCTTGCTGGTCCATTCACCTGTACGTGTTCGATGAAGTTTTACGTATTTTCTCTTAGGATTGACAATTGGGTACATGTTTTTAGTCCATTTTTGGCTGTAGGGAGCTGAGAAGCAGTTTTAGGTAATTTAGGCCCGCTTTTTACATATGTTTTAGTGTCTTTGTTTATGTTTGAATTTGTATTCAGGCTTGTTATTTAAATCCCCAATGTGATAAATGTTAATAAATTGGACGGAGTGGTCAGCGCCAGAGGTTTATCCGTAGATTGTATGCACGAATGCATTGATATGTGTAGTTAGTTTTCTTTTCCTTTTTTTTCCTGTTGAACTGTTTTGTGTATGTTTTGAAACGGTTATAGCCCTGATATGCCTCTACGCAGTCGGCTGGGCTTTAAACAAAAATAACAATCACAATTCACGTTCTCTGTACATATCAACATGTAACACTTCACACCAGTCAGTCTCTCTTTCTCTCTCCTCCTTCCCCACCCTGTCTTACACACACTCTCTCTCTCCCTCTCACTCTGTCTCTCCCTCCCTTTCTCTCTTTCTCTCTCTTCCCCACTCTCTGTCTCTCTCGCTCTCTATCTGTCCCTCTCTCTCTGTGTCTCTGTTTCTGTCTCTATCTGTCTGTCTCTCTCTGTCTCTGTCTGTTTGTCTGTCTGTCTCTCTCTATCTCTCTCTCTCTCCCTCCTTCCCTCCCTCTCTCTCTCTCTCTCACTGGGTAAATAAATTTTGCTAGTGCAATCTTCAGCAACTAAGCACAATTACCTATCAGAATAACAACCACATCAGCATCTCTCATAGGTGATACTTACGTTTTGCAAACCAAGCATGTTATAGAAACATGTGTCCCCCTTCTCTAGTTGCCATGATCATTTTTTTTCCAGTTGGCATAAGCTGATAAAAAAAAAAAGCTGTAAAATCACTAAACGCTGTTCTTCCAACTTTGATTGGCGACGCATTCGTTAGTGATCTGATAAGATCGCCATTTACAATGGTCTGTAACGTTACTGACCCAGATAATGCCCTCACATGTTGGCATGGTACTTGTACAACTGTATAGTCACGAGTATGCTCGCTATATAACCAGAAGAGTTAGTAAATAAATGAATAAATAAATAAATGAATAAATAAATAATAAATAAATATAAGTAAATAAATAAATAAATAAATAAATAAATAAATAAATAAATAAATAAATAAACAAATAAATAAATGAATGGATAACAGCAAACTATAGTATTGACTTCGAAAACTTCAAGACCCTAATTTTTTCACAGGCTTTCTTAGAAGAAAAGAAAATTAAATAAAACTATCATGATCAATCAGAAAATTTAAGAAAAGCAATAAATTCACAAAAAAACAGAAAAAATGATCCAGAATTAATGAGAAAAAAACATAACTACAGGACAACCTTGAATGCGATAAATCAGCTCATCAGCAAAACCACCAAACAAATTGTCATCAGGGACATAACACAGCGAACTAAACGATCCTTTCTCAGCTATAATTCCAAAATCCTCATCACCAAAGTTGAAGAAAACAACATCCAGTCACTTAAAAGAATTCTGCCTGCCAAAAAACATTCAGTCTGAATTATCGTTTCCACCAGTGACGATGCATGAAGTTTTTGATACTCTGGTGCACATCTCTCTTTGTCTCTGTCCCTCTGTCTCTCTTTCCCTCTATATGTCTGTCTGTCTGTCTGTCTCTGTCTCTGTCTGTCTGTCTGTCTGTCTGTCTGTCCCTGTTTCTCTCTCTCTCTCTCTTCCTCCCTCCTGTTCTCTTGGTATATCGTTTGCACTAAGCACTCTCTCCTGTCTTTCATGCAGTCAGCTCTCAACACAATTCATCCATCAGAGACAGAATATAATTATCTGTAACCTCTCTCTCTCTCTCTTTCTCTCTCTCTCTCTCTCTCTCTTCTCTCTCTCTCTCTCTCTCTCTCTCTCTCTCTCGCTTGCTCGCTCTCAATCTCCCTAACAACCACCCTTGCCTACAATAATATTTACAAACTAATTTTCGTCTTTCTCTGTTTCATATTACGTACACTGGCGTATTCTGGAATCCAGGTGAGTGTTAGATTTCCTGTTTTCCATCCTCGTATTTCTCTCATTTGTCTCTTTCGTCTCTGTCTGCTCTGTGTCTCTCTGTGCCGTCTGTGCTTATGTCTTGGATTCTTTGGTTGTCCTGTCTGTCTGTCTGTGTGTGTCTCTGTCTCTCTTTTCTGCCTGTGTTTATGTCTCAGACTGTGTATCTCTGGGTTTCTGTCTGACTGTCTGTCTCTGTCTGTCTGTCTCTCTTTGCTGCCTGTGTTTATGCCTCACTGTGGATATCTCTGTCTTTCTGTCTGTCTGTCTGCCACTGTGTGTCTGTCTCTCTTTGCTGCCTGTGCGTGTGTCAGACTCTGTGTATCTCTGTGTTTCTGTCTGTCTGTCTCCCATATTTATGTCTTGGACTTTTGTGTCTTTATATGTCTCTTTGTCCGTTGATATTCATGGATCAGACTCTGTGTCCCCCCCCCCCCCTCTCTCTCTCTCTCTGTCTCTCTCCAGCAATCTTTGTGATTAAGTCTCGGAATATGTTATCTGTCTGTCAGAGCTGGTGTGTGTGTGTGTGTGTGTGTGTGTGTGTGTGTGTGTGTGTGTGTGTGTGTGTGTGTGTGTGTGTGTGTGTGTGTGTGTTTTCTCTGTGTGTGTGTTCTCTGTGTGTGTGTTCTCTGTGTGTTCATGTCTTCAACTCCGTGCATCTCTCTTCGCTTCTCTCTCTCTTTCTCTCTCTCTCTTTCTCTCCCTCTCTTTCTCTCTCTGTTTCTCTCTCTTCGTTTATCTCTCTCTCTCTCTCTCTCTGGCTCTCTGTGTGTCTGTGTCTGTCTGTCTCTCTCTCTCTCTGTCTCTGTCTCTGTCTCTCTCTCTCTTTCGCTGTCTCTTTCTGTCCCTCTCTCTCTGTTTCTGCTGTCTGCGTTTTTGTTTGGGATTGTGTGCCTCATGGGTATAGAAGATGGAGGGACCAAAACAGTGTCCCTTGTGAGCATCTTGCCTTTTGAAGTGCTTACCGTGATATAATATACATGATATGGAGCACACACATTATGACAACCTCGTTAGCTATCAAGGCACAATTGATACTCGTATTACGGCCAATGCATCCTATTGTTGATTTTCTAACATCAGTTAACCGTATGTTCTGAATCTATTTTTAAGCAGAAGGGAAATTGTTATATCAACACGAAATTGTCATATCAACAGGGTGCTTTGCCGCATGGCGTTGGCGATTATGGACTTCCATCTGTCTTTATCTCTTGTTGCCTCAAGCATCTCTTCCACTCTCTTTGTCTTCAGCCACTCTGCAAGTCCGTATGGTATCTTCTCCCTGGGTCTACCCGGTGCTCTCCTTCCCTCCAGCTTTCCCGTTGAGACCAGGTGTTCCAATTCCCCTTTCCTCATAAAATGGCCTATGAATGTTGCCTGCCTTTTCCTAATCTTATGAATGATCTACTTGTGTCTGCCTCCATCAAGATTGTCTCGTTTGTTTTCTTTGCTGTCCATGGAACTTTCAACATTCTTCTTAGAAACCACATCTCGGCTGTCTCAACCTTTTTCTGGCTTTGGTTGTTGACTGTCCAAGCCTCACAACCGTGCAACAGTATTGGTTCTATATAACATTCAAGAACTCTCTTTCTGATGTTAATTGATAGGCATTTGTTGGTAAGAATGCTTTCCATCTTCTTGAATGTTGCGGCTTTGCAATACGAAATGTGTGTGTGTGTGTGTGTGTGTGTGTGTGTGTGTGTGTGTGTGTGTGTGTGTGTGTGTGTGTGTGTGTGTGTGTGTGTGTGTGTGTGTGTGAGAGAGAGAGAGAGAGAGAGAGAGAGAATATCTGAACTGTGTTCTCACCTCAGTATAAATGTATCTTACCACAGTTTGGTAAAAAATATGGAAAGTCTAGGAGTCTCAAAATGATGCGTTCGGAAATTAAAGCGCCAGGGTCGAGGTCACACAGAACAAAAAACCAAAAATAAACAGAAAAAAACTGCCTAAAATTCATTACTTTTCAAGGAAGGTTTGAGAACAGTATTTTCCCAAGAACTTGCGATATTATTTACTTATTGTTTTTCACTGTTGTAACAGTTTACCAATGTCTTCACCACTCGTGAGGATTAGGATCTGTGTGCATATGAAGTTTCTTCAAGGTCACAGTGACCGATATTGAAGGTCATCTATATTTATGTACATGATTATACTGTAGGAAAGAGAAGAGTGTTAAACATTGAAGGAATCGATCGTCAAGTTTGGAAGGAGATAATGATGTTAAGTGTGGCTTTTTATCTATCTATTTTTATTCGTTATTCAGTGTCTTTTGTGCAACGGTTTGGCCTCAGCAGCCAAGAGAATATTATGAAAGTATAAAAACAAGATGGTGAAGCCATTTTGAAAACATTCTTTATTTATACAGAGAGGTAGGGAGTGAGGGAGGGAGGAGAGAGAGAGAGAGAGAGAGAGAGAGAGAGAGAGAGCGAGAGAGCGAGAGAGAGAGAGAGAGAGAGACAGAGAGACAGAGAGAGACAGAGAGACAGAGAGAAGTATTTAACGAAACGTTTATAGCAGACTTTTCATATTGCAAAACCCCATCCCACTGAGAACCCACAACAGCTAAATTATCACAAAAAACAAAACAAATAACAACAAAAAAGCGAAAAACAAGCAAACAAAAAACAAACAAACAAACAAACAAACAAACAAACAAA
>JAPXFY010000029.1:40647120-40667120 GCA_030674185.1 Monoplex corrugatus
GCGGACGCTGTGACTGGGGTAGGAAAGGGGGAAATGGTTAAGCCATATAAATAGGTTCTTTTTGTTCGCGAAAAAAAAATGTACACTTGTTTCTCATTTTTTGAAATTAGATAACTGACACACACATGAGACACACTCGCGTGCGTGCGCACAACACAGACACAGAACACAGACACACAGAACACACACACACACACACACACACCACACACACACACTAACACACACACACACACACACACACACACACACACTCGCGCGCGTCGCGCAAAACACACACACACCACACACACACAACACACACACACACACACACACACACACACACAAACACACGTGCGCGCGACACACACAGAGCACGCACGCACATACACATAGACACACACACACACACACACACATACACACACACAAGCAAAGACGCAGACAGACAGACACACAAGAATATATACAAGAACACACACACATACACACACGTGCGTACGCACGCACACACACAAACACACACAATACAGGAGCAAACACTCACACACAAGAAACACACTCAAACGCAAGAAAAAAACACACACACACACACACACACACAACACACACACATACAGATACACATAAAAGAACACGCACAGACGCGCCTGCGCACACACACAGACACACACAGACACACAGACACACACACACACACGCACACACACACACAAAAGAACACACGCACATCACAACCGCGCGAGCATGTGTGTGTGTGTGTGCCCGTGCGTACACACACACACACAACACACACAACCACAACAAACCACAACACCACATTAAAGAACACATGCACACACACACGCGCAAGCATGTGTGTTGCGCGCGCGTACACACACACACACACACACACACACACACACACACACACACACACACACACACACACACACACACACACACACACTTGACAGACTCACACCAGAGAAATCTTACTGACACATTGTTAATGTTGATAGTTGTTGTTGTTGTTGTTACTGGTATTGTTGAACAACAGACGTACTTACAAACACACGATTCGCCTTGTCGATATGAACCTCCCATTGTATTTTCTGAAATGGAGATTAAAAACGAAAACAGCAACGTCGGTACGTCATGGAGTTGTCATCGATGCGGACCTTAGGGACCGTCGCTGCTCTTCTAGTCTCATCTTCCCTCTCTTTCTGTCTTCAAGGCTGTAGCGCCCCGCAACGGGAATTGGTTGGCGTTTTGAATAGCGATGAGGATGGCGATGAGGAGGAGGAGATGGAGATGGAGGGAAGGAGGAGGATATGTGTGTGTTGTGTTGTGTTTGTTGTGTGTGTTTTGTGTGTTTGTGTTGTGTTGTGTTGTGTTGTGTTGTGTTGTGTGTGTGTGTGTGTGTGTTGTGTGTTTGTGTTTGGGTGATTGTGTGTGTGTTGTGTGTGTGTGTTTGTGTGTGTGTGTGTGTGTTTGTCTTTGTGTTGTGTATGTGTGTGTGTGTTGTGATATGTGTGTGTGTGTGTGTGTTGTGTGTGTGTTTGTCTTTGTGTGTGTATTGTGTGTGTTTGTGATGTGTGTGTGTGTGTGTGCATGTGTGTGTGTGTATGTGTGTGTTTGCAGTGTGTGTGTTGTGTGTGTGTGTGTGTGTGTGTGTGTGTGTGCGCGTGCGATGCCTTTTGGTGGGCTAGTATTTTGATAATTACGATATGATGATGATGATGAAAATGATGATAGTGATGATGATTATGTATAGAGGGCATTCTTGCGTGATTTGGCTAGTGTTTGAATGATGATGATGATGATGTGATAGTGATGATGAAGGTGATGGTGATGATATGTATTACTCCTTATGATGGGATTTGGCTAATAATTTAAGAATGATAACGACGGTGATTTTTGATGAGGAGAATGTATTGAAGGCTTAGAATGATGAGGACGATGATGTTGATGATGATAACGTACAGAGGGCCTTCTGACGGGATTTGGCTAGTGTTTAAATGACGATGTTGATGAAGATGATGGTGGTGGTGATGGTGGTGATGATGATATGACGATGATGATAATGGTGATGTACACTGGGCCTTCTGGTGAGATTTTGCTAGCATTTCGAATGATTATGATGATGATGACGACGACGACGACGATGATGACGATGATGATGATGATGATGATGATGATGTGTATGGGGCCTTTTCGCGGAATTTGGCTAATATTTTGCATGATGATGATGCGCGCGCGCGCGCGCGCGGTGTGTGTGTGTGTGTGTGTGTGTGTGTGTGTGTGTGTGTGTGTGTGTGTGAGAGAGAGAGAGAGAGAGAGAGAGAGAGAGACTATATTTGCTTTCTTTTTCTATTGTAGAAAATAATATTATACCTACTTATATATCTGTCAATCTATCTGTCAATCCATCTGTCAATCTATCTGTCACTTTATCATCTATCTATCTACTATCTATCTATCTATCTTCTCTGTCTGTCTATCTATCTATCTTCTTCTATCTATCTATCTGTCTGTCTGTCTATCTATCTATCTATCTATCTATCTGTCTATCTACCAGTATGTCTGTCTGTCTATCTATCTACATGCATATCTTCATGTATATATTGAGATGCAGATGGATAGATAGAGTGAGAGAGAAAGAGAGAGAGGCAGACAAACAGCAGACAGACAGACAGACAGACAGACATCATTAGAAAAACAACAACAACAAAAAACAGAACAATCTCGTTAATGGTCTGAATTTCATGCCAACAGTGTGAAACTAGGCAAAGAGAGGGGGGGGGGGGGGGGGGGGGGGAGGGAGGAGGGGGAGAGAGATGGGGGCCGGGTGAGGATGAAGAGGGGGAATCTCAGAATACTGCCGAGGGTAATTTTTTACACACACACACACCACACACACACACACACACACACACACACACACACACAACACGCGCACGCACACACATACACACACACGCGCACGCACACACACATACACACACACACACACAAACACACATACACATATGCACACATACATACACACACGCACGTTAGCACACACGTAGATACATCTACACAATTTAGCTCGTGCACGAGCACACCTACATACTTAAAAACAGACACACACACGCACGTACACACACCCAAATATATACACACGCACACACAACGCACACGTAGACACATATACAAATTAGCTGGTACACACGCACACATGCATACTTAAAAACCGACGTTCACACACACTTTCAGGCAGGCACAGACAAACATACATACATTTACAAACATTCACACACACACACACACACACACACACACACACACACACACACACACACACACACACACACACACACACACACATACGGAGGCACGTACACACACACACACACACACACACACACACACACATCTTTTCACACACATTTGACTTGTAAATATAGACACACACACACACACACAGAAGAGAGAGAGAGAGAGAGAGAGAGAGAGAGAGAGAGAGAGAGAGAGAGAGAGAGACACACACACACACACAAACACCCTTTCACACACATATTGACTTGTAAATATAACACACACACACTCACACACACACACACAACACACACACACACACACACACAAACACACACACACACACACACACACACACACACACACACACACACACACACACATACGCACTCTTTCCTCCGTCCTGCTTCCACCCTTATTTTATAACATTTTTAGAGTTCATTTGAGAGTCATTGCGCTCGGATAATCCCAACTGCAGTCCACCCAATTCAGTCAGCAATTATTTAGCAGACTCGTTCAACCTGCCCAGCAACATAAGGTCTACAAACGGGGAAGAGAATTGGGGGTTCAGTTCAGTTCATATCGCTTATAGCCCAGCCGACTATTAAAGCCGTATCAGGGCTAAGAGGATTGGGGTAAAGCGAAGGCAAGGGCATAGGAAACACTGAACTAACACCACCAAACTGCTGCTCTGTCTGTTTCTCTGTCTCTGTCTCTCTCTCTGTTTCTCGCTGTCTGTCTGTCTGTCTGTCTGTCTGTCTATCAATCTCTCTTTCTCTCTCTCACTTTCTCTCTCTTTCTCTCTTTCTCTCTCTCTCGCTTTGTCTCTTTCTCTCTCTCTCTCGCTTTCTCTCTTTCTCTCTCTCTCTCTCTCTCTCGCTCTCTCTGGCATTATCTCCTCGCTTGCTTTCTCTCTCTCTCTCTCCCTTTCCCTCTCTCTTTTTCTCTCTCGCACTCTCTCGCTTGCTTTCTCTGTCTCTCTCTCTCTGCACTCTCTCTCTCGCTTGCTTACTTCTTCTCTGCCTCTCTCTCTCTCTCTCACTCATCTGCACGATCATTGCATAACTGGAAGGGTCACGTTGAACTTCCAAGTTAGGGTTAGGGTGGTGAAGGCGAAGGCAGGGCATAGAAAACACTGAACTGACACCACCAAACTGATTTAACCCTTTGACTCCTTACACCTATCCACCAACTGCAGAAACTTAACCCTCTGATTCCCCCACCCTATCCAGCAGCTTCCTGTATAGGGTGAGGGAGTCAAAGGGTTAGATTTTTGCTTGGGAAGCTGTTTGATAGGGTTAGGGAACCCAAGGGTTAAGTTTTTGCTTTGCTAGCATGGTTGAGAATGCAGGATGCTGGTGGACAGGGTGCGGGTGTCAAAGGGTTAAGGCGAAGGCAGGCAGGACATGGGAAACACTCACGTAACTCCTCGAAACTGATTTAACCCATTGACTCCTGCACCTATCCACCAAATGCAAAAACTTAACCTTCTGACTCCCTCACCCTGTCCACCAGGTTCCTTCAGGAAGCTGGTGGATAGGGTGAGGGAGTCAGAGGGTTAAGTTTTTGGTTTGCTAGCAGAGTTGACAATGCAGGATGCTGATGGACTGGGTGCGGGAGTCAAAGGGTTAAGGCGAAGGCAGGATATAGGAAACACTGAACTAGCACCACCAAACTGATGGAAACATTAACCCTTTGACTCCTGCACCTTACCAACCAACTGCAAACACTTAACCCTTTGATTCTTGCGGGAAGCTGGTGGATAGGGTGAGGAAATCAAAGAGTTAGGCTTTTGCTTTGCTAGCATGGTTTGCAATGCAGCATGCTGGTGGACAGGATGCGGAAGTCAAAGGGTTAAGGCTGGCATCGAACAGGCCAGTGTTTGTTCTGCAGACTGGATTTGAACTCAGGACGTATCATCTTGAATCCACGGGTTTATCACAAAGGCAGCCAATCCTGGACAATAACAGCAACAATAACAACAACAACAACAAGAACAACTACAACAGCTGCAACAACAACAACAACAACAACAACAACAAAACTGAAAGCTCGAATGGTACGCTGTGTGACCGTAGAGGCAGTATATGGCAGACACGGGATTTGTTGACAAGTAAAGATGTTAAGCGCTAGCTGTCCACTCTCTGGAGATAGCGAAAAGACGTCTCCTAATGTGCTAACGTTCGTTTCGTCAAGCCACATGTCACTTTGCTCTACCGTCTTCAGAGACCTTCCGCTAAATAAACACACAACAGACTGGCGGCAGTGATCCCATTGGTTTAGTTGACCAGGGGCTGGATCTATGAAGAGGGCACGAGGCGTACTTAGCGATTTATGCACTGCACAAGCTATGCCCTTTTCATAGATCTGGCCACAGAGCACTATGCCGATAAGACAGGAGGTATGGGTTCTATAATCAGGCGAACCATAGTTTTTACCTCCCCAGCGCACAGAGTTTACGTGCTGGCTTATGGCTGATGCCGCGATCATTTTGGATCGTCTCCATCTTATGAATGAATTGTATCTGCACTGAAGCTACCGTTGACTTGAGATGGAAAAGATCCGAAATAATCATAGCGTAAAGGTAATCCTGCATATAAGCCATGTGTGTTGGCAAAGTTTTGAGACAGAATAAAGATTGAGGCAGCTGAAATGTGGTTTCTTAGAAGAATGTTAAAGAGTTCCATGGACAGCAAAGAAGACAAACGAAATAGTCTTGAAAGAAGGAAATATAAAAAGAGCAGTATAGTATTGAAGAAGGTCAGGAAAAGAAAGCAACATGTATAGGATATTTTGTAAAGTAAGAACATTTTGAACACCTAGTCACAACAGGAAAGCTGGAGGGGAAAAAACCACCAGGTAGACCCAGGAAGGAAATATAAGACAGTTTTGCAGAGTGGATGAGAACAGAAAGGGTAGGAGATATACTAGCATCGTGAAAAGATGGATTTATTTAGAGGGAGATGATCGCCAACACCATAAGGCATGGCACCTGATGATGGTGATGATGACGATGCTGCTGCTGCTGCTGCTGCTGCTGATGATGATGATGACGACTTAGGATTAAAGTGTGGCTTTCCTGAGGACCAAACCCACGACTCCTGCCTTGTCGATGTGAGCTAACGGGCCACACACAAACAGACGGCCTAATGGCAACAGGGAATCAGAGATGGCCCAGCAAATGTAAACGTCTTCCCAAACGCACAAGCGAAGCGTCAAGACATCAAAAGCTATGTTAACATCTTTGTCAAAGATCATGATGTCGCCTTAGATTTAGGACAAAATGGCTTGCTCGTCATCTAGAATTGAGAACAAAAATGACTTCTTTGTCACATTAGATTGATGACCTAATGGCTTTCTTGGCATCTAGAATTGAACACAAAATCGTTTCCTTGTCACTTTGTACTGAGCAAAAGTTCACCGAGGACTGAGAACAACATCGTTTTCTTGTGGCAGAAAATGGCTTTCTTGTCGCGTAAGATTAAAGACAAAATCGTTTCCTTGTTGCTTAAGATTTAGGACAAAATCGCATCCTTTTTGCCTAATAGTGAAAACAGAATGGCTTTCTTGTCGCTTTATTTTGAAAACAAAAACGCTTCCTTGTCACTTAGAATTCAGAACAAAATCGCTTTGTTTTCATCCATTATTAAGAACAAAATGGATCCTTTGTCACTTAGGATTGATAACAAAATGGCTTCCTTGTCACTTAGGATTGATAACAAAATGGCTTCCTTGTCACTTAGGATTGATAACAAAATGGCTTCCTTGTCACTTAGGATTGAGGATGAAATGGCTCCTTCCTTTGTCACATAGAATTGAGGACGAAATGGCATGACTGTCATCTAGAATTGAGGATCAAATGGCATGACTGTCATCTAGAATTGAGGATCAAATGGCATGATTGTCATCTAGAATTGAGGATCAAATGGCATGACTGTCATCTAGAATTGAGGATCAAATGGCATGACTGTCATCTAGAATTGAGGACGAAATGGCATGACTGTCATCTAGAATTGAGGATCAAATGGCATGACTGTCATCTAGAATTGAGGATCAAATGGTGATTTTAATATCCATGTAAATGATACTTCTGATTTTAATGCCAGAAAATTTCTTGATCAGCTTGACATATACGGTCTTAAACAGACTGTTAGTGGACCCACGCAGAGCTGTGGAAATACTCTCGACCTTGTCATATGTAGAGATGACGATAACCTTGTTTTGTCAACTCGTGTCCATCATGATCTTTCTTCTGACCATTTTTCAATTTTGTCTTATCTAGCAGCTGAAAAGCCTAAACGTAAAGCAAAGCTTGTGTCCACTCGCTCTATTAGTAAAATTGACCAAGACAAGTTCGCTGATGATCTTTCTCAGTCTGTGACCACCGTTATGTCAGTGTCCGATTTGAACAGTTCCCTTGCCGCTGTTTTTGACAAGCATGCGCCTGTACGTCAACGAAAAGTCCGGGACGGAAAGCCTACCCCGTGGTACGGCGCTGTCGCTGATCAGCTTCGTCAGCTGAAGAGAGAGCGTAGGCGTGCCGAGCGCTGTTGGCAGTCATCACGGTTAACAGTACACAAACAAATCTATGACGCAGCAAAGCAAACGGTTGCAGATTGCGTACACGACGCGAAAACAGCTTTTTATTCTTCGCTAGTGTCCAGTTCTACCACTTGTAAACAACTCTTTCACAATATGTCCTCGCTTCTTGGAAAAATCAAACCTGTGTCTCTTCCCACTGTGTCCGATGTCAAACTGCTCCCACACATTTTTGCCGATTTTTTCCATAAGAAAATTCTCAAGATCCGTGACAGTTTTCCACCATTTCAAAGTACTGGTTCAAACACTGTGTCGTTTTCTGGCTCACCACTTGTAAATTTCATTCCAGTTTCTGAAGACCTTGTCCGGAAGACCATTCTTAAGACTCCCCCTAAATCATGTGAACTTGATCCCATTCCAACCAAACTTCTCTTTCAACATGTGGATCTTCTCTTGCCGACCATTACAAACATCATGAATCAGTCTATTACCACTGGAATTGTTCCCCGTGAATTTAAGACTGCCATTGTTAAGCCCTTGCTGAAAAAATCTAACCTCAACAAAAATGACCTGAAAAATTACAGACCGATTTCCAATCTTCCATTTCTTTCTAAACTGCTTGAACGTCTGATTCTAGACCAGCTTTTCTCCCATCTCTCATCCCATAACCTCCTTAGTCCTCACCAATCCGCTTACAGGCCAGGGCACAGCACAGAAACTGTTCTGCTTCGTATTCTCAATGATCTTTTGACCTCCCTGGATCAAAACAAAATTTCTATTCTTCTCCTTTTGGATCTTTCAGCTGCTTTCGATACTATTGACCATGAAATTTTGCTTTCCCGTTTGGAAAACAACTTTGGAATTCAAAAATCTGCTTTACACTGGTTTCGATCTTATCTTTCAGAAAGAAAGCAAACCGTACTTGTCGACGGAAACAAATCTTCTGAGCTGCCTTTGGATTTTGGCGTGCCTCAAGGCTCTGTTCTGGTCCTGTGCTTTTCATATTGTATACTTCTCCTCTGACCCACCTTATTGACTCACATTCCATCCGTCATGAAATGTATGCGGACGATACCCAGCTCAATCATACTGATTCTCCTTCTAACTACGATCATCTAGTTCAGTCTCTTCAGAACTGCGTTTCTGAAGTAAAATCCTGGATGTATGAAAATCGACTTAAGTTGAATGATGACAAGACTGAAGCCCTTCGTGTTTCTCCATTGCCTGCAGATCTTTCTTCTCTGCCTTCCACTATTACTGTCGGTAATACCGCTATTGCTTTTTCTGATTGCGTTCGTGACCTCGGTTTTGTCTTTGACCATAATCTCTCCATGCACCAGCACATCATCAAAACATGTCAGGCTGCATACATCGAACTTAGACGCATTAATTCTATTAGACACTACCTTACATTAGACGCAACCAAGACGTTAGTTACTGCATGCATTCTGTCTAGGTTAGATTATTGCAATTCACTCCTTGCGGGTTGCCCTCAGAAACATCTCAAACATTTGCAACAAGTTCAGAACTCTGCAGCTAAACTCATCTTCAAGGCACGTAGGTCACAGCACTGCACACCCCTGTTTCAGACACTGCACTGGCTCCCGGTTGAACAAAGAATAAAATACAAGATTTGCTGCCTTTGTTATCACATCATTTCTGGAACTGCTCCTGACTATCTCTCTGAACTCTTGACTGTCTACGTACCTTCTCGATCACTCCGCTCTTCTGTGGATGACAAGAAGTTTCGTGTGCCAAAATATAACAGAGAAACTCACGGTGGTAGAGCCTTTGCAGTTTTTGCTGTTCAGACATGGAACTTGTTGCCTCAGTCCGTCCGCCACTCTAAAACTCTACCATCTTTCAAAACAAGTTTAAAAACTTACTTCTTTAAACAGTGTTTTTCCTGATTTTGGCTAGTGGGTTGATCCTGCTTGACATTCTGGATGAAATTGTGCACAATGGGGTGTATGCCAGTGTGTGTGTGTGTGTGTGTGTGTGTGTGTGTGTGTGTGTGTGTGTGTGTGTGTGTGTGTGTGTCTGTGTGTGTGTGTGATGTGTGGCTGTGTGTGTGTGGGTGTTGTGTGTGTGTGTTTGAAAATGGGGGGAGAGGCGTGGGCGGGGAGGGGGTGAGAGGGAGAGAGATTATTTGGTGTGTCTGTGTGGTTGTTGATTTCCTGTGGATAGTTTTTGATGAGTTTGTTTGTATTGTAGCCTGTTATTTGGTTTATATATGTATGGTTTACTGATGTAAAGCGCTTTGAGGTTTCGGAAAGCGCTCTATAAATGCACTATTATTATTATTATTATTATTATGATTGTCATCTAGAATTGAGGATGAAATGGCATGACTGTCATCTAGAATTGAGGATGAAATGGCATGATTATCATCTAGAATTGAGGATGAAATGGCATGATTGTCATCTAGAATTGAGGATGAAATGGCATGATTGTCATCTAGAATTGAGGATCAAATGGCATGATTGTCATCTAGAATTGAGGATCAAATGGCATGATTGTCATCTAGAATTGAGGACGAAATTGCATGATTGTCACCTAGGATTGAGGACAATGGCTTTCTTGTCAACTAGAATTGAGGACAAAATGGCTTCCTTCTCATATAGGATTGAGGACAAAATGGCTGCCTTGCCATCAATGACTTTCTCGTCATCTAGGATTGAGGACAATTTGGTTTCCTTGTCATCTAGAATTGAGGACGAAATGGCATGATTGTCACCTAAGATTGAAGACAAAATGACTGATTGTCACCTAGGATTGAAGACAAAATAACTTTGATTGTCACCTAGGATTGAGATCGAAATGACTTGACTGTCACCTAGGATTGAAGACAAAATGACTTGATTGTCACCTAGGATTGAAGACAAAATGACTTGATTGTCACCTAGGATTGAAGACAAAATGACTTGACTGTCACCTAGGATTGAAGACAAAATGACTTGATTGTCACCTAGGATTGAAGACAAAATGACTTGATAGTCACCTAGGATTGAAGACAAAATGATATGAATGTCACCTAGGATTGAAGACAGAATGACTTGATTGTCACCTAGGATTGAAGACAAAATGACTTGATTGTCACCTAGGATTGAAGACAAAATGACTTGACTGTCACTTAGAATTGAAGACAAAATGACTTGATTGTCACCTAGGATTGAAGACAAAATGATATGAATGTCACCTAGGATTGAAGACAAAATGACTTGATTGTCACCTAGGATTGAAGACAAAATGACTTGATTGTCACCTAGGATTGAAGACAAAATGACTTGATTGTCACCTAGGATTGAAGACAAAATGACTTGATAGTCACCTAGGATTGAAGACAAAATGATATGAATGATATGAAGACAAAATGAGTTGATTGTCACCTAGGATTGAAGACAAAATGACTTGATTGTCACCTAGGATTGAAGACAAAATGACTTGATTGTCACCTAGGATTGAAGACAAAATGATATGAATGTCACATAGGATTGAAGACAAAATGACTTGATTGTCACCTAGGATTGAAGACAAAACCTAGGATTGAAGACAAAATGACTTGATTGTCACCTAGGATTGAAGACAAAATGATATGAATGTCACCTAGGATTGAAGACAAAATGACTTGATTGTCACCTAGGATTGAAGACAAAGTGACTTGATTGTCACCTAGGATTGAAGACAAAATGACTTGATTGTCACCTAGGATTGAAGACAAAATGATATGAGTGTCACCTAGGATTGAAGACAAAATGATTTGACTGTCACCTAGAATTGAAGACAAAATGGCTTGATTGTCATCTAGGATTGAAGACAAAATGACGACTGTCACCTAGGATTGAAGACAAAATGGCATGATTGTCACCTAGGATTGAGGACGAAACGGCTTCTTGTCACCTAGGATTGAGGAAAAAATGACTTGATTGTCATTTAGAATTGAAGACAAAATGACATGATTGTCACCTAGGATTGAAGACAAAATGACTTGATTGTCATTTAGAATTGAAGACAAAATGACTTGATTGTCACCTAGGATTGAAGACAAAATGACTTGATTGTCATTTAGAATTGAAGACAAAATGACATGATTGTCACCTAGGATTGGGGACGAAACGGCTTCTTGTCACCTAGGATTGAGGGGAAAATGGCTTGATTGTCACCTAAGATTCAAGACAAAAGTGATTTTCTTGTCGCCTTGGGCTGAACGACAGAATCGTTTTCCTGCCCGATCTTTTTGCCCTCGATCTCCAGCATCTCCACAGTTCACTCAAAATCCCATTAAACTTAGATCACCGAGCTTGGATGACTTGAGACAGCGTTCGGCATTCTAAAATATTGTGCAGCTCTCTAACACTGGGAAATCGTATTTGCCTTAATTTAATCAAGGCACGTCGCTTCTTTCTTCCGTCCTTCCTGCATATTTCAAGGTGCCATCCCCCACGATGTTTTCTTGCGCGATACTTTGGCGTGCAGTCACAGAGAAAATTGGAGGTGAATGGGGATGGATGGGGACAGTAATGAACGGAGGGAGGTGAGACGGAGAGGAACGAAAACCGAGGACAACAAAAGTGTTCAGAGTAATTTTGGAAAGGGAGATATTCAAACATACTTCTTGTGCAACTGAGGGACAACAAAACTCTTCAGAGTAATTTTGGAAGGGAAAATATTCAAACATACTTCTTGTGCAAACTGAGGGACAACAAAACTCCTCAGAGTAATTTTTTGGAAGGGAGATATTCAAACATACCTCTTGGGCATGTTTTACACACGACAATACTTGACAAAACATGATACAAATATTGCATCTTAGGAAGTAAAACGTACTGCTTGTGTACATGTCACTGCACTCCCAACAGGTATTTGTAAAACATGGTATAAATATTCAATCATAAAACAAGTAAAATAACATGCAGGGTATATTATACAAATACATCAAATATTTTTAAAATGATGAAAAAATAATGGAAGGACAGGCTGAGGAAGATAACGGAGCAAGAAGGCACATCATACAAATTAGGTTGGATTGCTGTACAGACAAATATTGTAGTCATTGTTTTAAGAGGATTATGACTGAGACTATGAGAGAAGGAGAAGAGAGAGAGAGAGAGAGAGAGAGAGAGAGAGAGAGAGAGAGAGAGAGAGAGAGAGAGAGAGAGGACATACAGACAGACAGCAGACAGCAGACAGAGACAGACAGAATATAAATCAATGCCATCGACAGATGCGCTTTGTTTTCCAAGGATAAAAGTTACGGACGAAAAGCTTGCTATTGATGCTCTCTGTGTATATCTGCCTCGAAATCACACAAAAAAAAGAAATACACCGATAAATGAACAGCGTCACTAAACGACAGAACAAGTATCATCAACATTACTTCTGATGTCTGTCTCTTTTTCTTCTTTTGATTCTCCATTCACAAAAAAGATAGAACAAGGATCATCAGTTTTATTTCTGTCTGTCTCTTTTTCTTCTCTTGTTTGTCCATTTACAAAAAGACAGAACAGGGATCATCAACGTAAAATCTCATGTCTGTCTCTTTTTCCTCTCTTGCTTTTCCATTCACAGAAAGACAGAACAAGGATCATCAACGTAACTTCTGATGCTTGTCTCCTTTTCTTTTCTTGTTTCTCCATTTACAACATTTTGATGTTTGTCTCCTTTTCCTCTCTTGCTTTTCCATTCTGTTTGTCTCAACATCTGCTTACCCCCCCCCTCACCCCCCCCCCCCCACACACACAGATCCTAATCTCCTTCCTTCTGTCTTTCTCACTCTGTGACCCATGTACATGTAGAAGTCAGGTCAGTCAGCCTCTAGGTGCTTTTTTCTCCTTCATGTTTGCGCCACTATAATGATCTTGATCTTACGCCGTTCCTCCTGGCTTTTCAACACACCACCACATCTTTTGTGGAATATGTGGCCTAATGGTTAAACACCTCTTTAGGACCCCAGAAACCCAGGTTCAGATCATGCATCAGAAAGGGTTTTTTTTTCTCCTGCCCCCCCCCCCCCCTCTCTCTCTCTCGTAAATCTTCCATTTGATTTGAACTGGTTTACCAGCAGTACCACTTGTGACACAGGTGACTGAGGTGAAGGAAACGGAAATCAAGATCACTACGAGATCACGGCATGAAAAGCCATAGAATCTGAAACACTTTTCGTGATACTGTGAAGATTGATGATTTAAAAATTAATGGGGATGATGATGGTCATGATGCTGTGGGTTTCCGTTGAGGATCGGTACTATCTGACCAAGGGTGTATTCTGTGCTCATGGTCATAATATATCCTGGCGTCAACCAGGCCTGAGAGGTACAGATACCTGCAATGTTGGTCGGGAATTTGAGCAGCACCATCAGTGGCGCATCCCTAATGTGGACAAAACTATAGGCTGTGTGGTGCCAGTCTGCCCAGTCAGCCCGCAGCACGCTAAACTCTCGCACACTGAACTCTGAGCACGCTGAACTTTGGGCACGCTAAGCTCTGGGCACGCTAAACGTCCTTGGTAACTCTGGAGCTAACTCTGGGCACGCTAAACTCTGGGCACGCTAACACTGGGCACGCTAAACACTGGGCACGCTGAACTCTAGGCACGCTGAACTCTGGGCACTGCTAAACACTGGGCACGCTAACTCTGGGCACGCTGAACTCAGGCTCGCTGAACTCTGGCACGCTGAAACTCTGGGCACTGCTAAACTCTGGGCACGTTGAACTCTGGGCACGCTGAACTCTGGGCACGCTGAACTCTGGGCACCTGAACTCTGGGCACAGCTGAACTTGGGCACGCTGAACTCTGGGCACGCTAAATTGGCACGCTGAACTCTGGGCACGCTGAACTCTGGGCACTAAACTCTGGACATGCTAAACTCTGGGCACACTGAACTCTGGACATGCTAACTCTGGGCACACTGAACTCTGGACATGCTAACTTGGGCACACTGAACTCTGGAGCATGCTAGCTCGGACACTGACTGGACAGCTAACTCTGGGCACACTGAACTCTGGGCATGCAAACTCTGGGCACACTGAACTCTGGACATGCTAAGCTCTGGGCACACTGAACTCTGAGACAGCTGAACTCTGGGCACGCTGAACTCTGGGCACGTTAAACTTGGGCACGCTGAACTCTGGGCACACTGAACTTTGGGCACACTAAATCTGGCACGTGAACTGCTGGCACTCTGAAACTTGGGCACGCTGAACTCTGGCACGCTGAACTCTGGGCACGCTGAAACTCTGGGCACGCTAAACTCTAGGCACGCTAAACTCTAGGCACGCTGAACTTCTGGCACGCTAAGCTCTAGGCACGCTAAACTCTGGGCACGCTGAACTCTGGGCACGCTGAACTCTGGGCCACGCTGAACTCTGGGCACGACTAGACTCTGGGCACGCTGAACTCTGGGCACGTTGAACTCTGGGCACGCTAAACTTTGGGCACGGTAAACTCTGGGCACGCTGAGCCTGGGCAAAAAAGCAACAATCGGTGAAATCCACACTATTTTTTTTTTTTTTTTTACTGATGGGACGTTTCGAACCCACGCTGAACTCTGGGCACACTGAACTCTGGGCACGCTAAATTCTGGGCACACTGAACTATGGGCACACTGAACTCTGGGCACGCTAAACTCTGGGCACGCCAAATTCTGGTCACACTGAACTCTGGACATGCTAATCTCTGGGCACAC
The DNA here is from genome assembly GCA_030674185.1 of Monoplex corrugatus. Lineage (NCBI taxonomy): Eukaryota > Metazoa > Mollusca > Gastropoda > Littorinimorpha > Ranellidae > Monoplex > Monoplex corrugatus. The sequence continues at coordinate 40,662,609 of JAPXFY010000029.1, forward strand.
TGAACTCTGGACATGCTAAGCTCTGGGCACACTGAACTCTGGACATGCTAAGCTCTGGGCACACTGAACTCTGGACATGCTAAGCTCTGGGCACACTGAACTCTGGACATGCTAAGCTCTGGGCACACTGAACTCTGGACATGCTAAGCTCTGGGCACACTGAACTCTGGGCATGCTAAGCTCTGGGCACACTGAACTCTGGACATGCTAAGCTCTGGGCACACTGAACTCTGAGCACGCTGAACTCTGGGCACGCTGAACTCTGGGCACGTTAAACTTTGGGCACGCTGAACTCTGGGCACACTGAACTTTGGGCACACTAAACTCTGGGCACGTTGAACTCTGGGCACTCTGAACTCTGGGCACGCTGAACTCTGGGCACGCTGAACTCTGGGCACGCTGAACTCTGGGCACGCTAAACTCTAGGCACGCTAAACTCTAGGCACGCTGAACTCTGGGCACGCTAAGCTCTAGGCACGCTAAACTCTGGGCACGCTGAACTCTGGGCGGCACGCTGAACTCTGGGCGGCACGCTGAACTCTGGGCACGATAGACTCTGGGCACGCTGAACTCTGGGCACGTTGAACTCTGGGCACGCTGAACTTTGGGCACGGTAAACTCTGGGCACGCTGAGCCCTGGGAAAAAAGCCAACAACAGGGTTGAAAAATCCCACCCTTTTTTTTTTTTTTTTTTTTTTTTTTTTTTTACTGATGGGAGTTTCGAACCCCCACGGCATACCAGTCACTGGTCCTTTGCGCTAACTACTTTACCACGTTGACTGGTTGCTGTATGTGGGTCTGTCTAGAACTACAAAGATAGATATCGATAAGATCACAGCGGAAGAGAAAAAGACAAACCATGAATCATCATCGTTACATGTGGTGCCAGCCGGTTTTCTTCCCTCTTCTGTGTGCTCCTTCGTTCTGTCTTGTCTTCTCCTAATCTTTTCTCCAGAATCATCGAGATTAAATGCAGCGCTAGTCTCTTTTTTTTTTTTTATTTCTTGTTCTTTTATTCTTCCCTCTGTCTGTCTTTATCTTCATTCCTCTAATCTCTTGCCCAGAATCATCCACAGTATATGTGATGTCGTCCTCGTTTCCTTTTTCTTTTTCCTTCTTCCTTCTGTCTGTTTCCATCCCCACTCCCTCCCCCCTCCCCCATTTTTTTTCACACTGTGACCCGTGTCAGATTTAGATCAATCTGCTTCTCCCTACTTGATTGTCATTTTACATTCCTTTACCTGCCATTATTGGATGTTCAGTTTGATAATGACAGTGATAAATGATACTGTATTTTCCAACGGTAGAAGTTATTACTAAAACCCAGTTTCTGCAAAATTTCCATTGCTTATATGTTATGTGTGATCATGTCTCCATATGCCACTCACTTACATGACTTACAGGATCTTGAATGTGCATATGTGGTTTCTGCAAGCGTACACACACATATACACACTGCTAGTGTTTGTATCCAAAACATATTCATTCTTATTCTGATATCTTTTCCATCAATATTGAGCTCTTCCAGTTGGTTGATCAATTTTTTGCGTCTTACCGATAAAAGCCTTGGTATAATCAACAAAACATACATATAAATCCTTATTCAACAGAATTGATCTTTTTATGAGAGTCCTCAGGATGTAGACATGTATGTGTATGGCATTAACAGTTCTTTCCCCTTCAGCAAATCCACATTGTTCTTCTGCTATTCCTGGTTTGATTCTATCCATTGTCCTTATCATGATTATTCTGAATATAATTTTTGTCACATGACTCATCATAGAATTCACATTCTATAGTCTTTGCTTTCTTTCGAAATGCAGTAAGCATTGACTTCGACGTATCTGTAGGGATTTTCCTGGAGTAATAATTTTCAGGAGGATTGTTACTTCTTCAAAACCAAATTCATCTAGAGCCTCAGTCATTTCTATAGTAATATCGTCTGGTTCTGGGGCTTTTCCTCGTTTCATCTTTTTCGTCGCTGCTCTGACCTCATCTTCGTAATTGGTGGTCTTTCGGAGTTCTCTCTTATGATGTGTTTTCCCTTCTGTCATCGTCAAAAAGGTCTTTGATGTACTCTTCCCATCTACCTAATACTTTGTCTTTTTCCATACTCTTCCCATCTACCTAATACTTTGTCTTTTTCCATACTCTTCCCATCTACCTAATACTTTGTCTTTTTCCATACTCTTCCCATCTACCTAATACTTTGTCTTTTTCCATACTCTTCCCATCTACCTAATACTTTGTCTTTTTCCATACTCTTCCCATCTACCTAATACTTTGTCTTTTTCCATACTCTTCCCATCTACCTAATACTTTGTCTTTTTCCATACTTTTCCCATCTACCTAATACTTTGTCTTTTTCCATACTTTTCCCATCTACCTAATATTTTGTCTTTTTCCATACTCTTCCCATCTACCTAATACTTTGTCTTTTTCCATACTCTTTCCATCTACCTAATACTTTGTCTTTTTCCATACTTTTCCCATCTACCTAATACTTTGTCTTTTTCCATGCTTTTCCCATCTACCTAATACTTTGTCTTTTTCCATACTTTTCCCATCTACCTAATATTTTGTCTTTCTCCATACTCTTCCCATCTACCTAATACTTTGTCTTTTTCCATACTCTTTCCATCTACCTAATACTTTGTCTTTTTCCATGCTTTTCCCATCTACCTAATACGTTGTCTTTTTCCATGCTTTCCCATCTACCTAATACGTTGTCTTTTCCATACTCTTCCATCTACCTAATATTTGTCTTTCTCCATACTCTTTCCATCTACCTAATACTTTGTCTTTTTCCATACTTTTCCCATCTACCTAATACTTTGTCTTTCTCCATACTCTTCCCATCTACCTAATATTTTTGTCTGTTTCCATAACAATCGTACGGGATACCATCTTTTAATGTAAGTAACCAAATGATGTGCATGTGTTTTTCTTGTGTGGGATTTCTTTGATATTTCTGTACATACACTTAGGATCTGTTTTGTGTCGGTCTTCTGTTTTTTGCACGTTGTTTCTAGTTGAGCTTCTGTGGCTTCTTTGCATCTATTCTTGATTTTTCTATCTGTTTTATTTTGCTTTGTTTTTGTTTTCTTCCTCTTTTCCATTTGTCTTCCTACGTTCATCCATCAAGTTTTAAATTTCTTTCTGTCATCGAGTTCCTCTTCGCCTTTCTTTCAAGTCTAGGGACTTTTTCACAAGCTTCATTTATTGAACTTTTTAAATTTGTCCATTGTTCCTGACTGTCCGTAATATTTTCAGAGTACTGAATTTGTTTTGAACAAATACGCTAAATTTTGCACGAGTTGACTCATCTGTCTTTAAGAGTCCAAGATGTGGTTTGATGTTATGTCTGATTTCTTTTCTCTTCAGTTTCAACCTGATTTTTTTCCCATTACAGGATTGTGGTCACTGTTGCAGTCTGCGCCTGGCAATGTTTTTGCTTTTAGTAAGGAATTTCCTTAATCTCTTATTTATCAGGATGTAATCAGTTTGATTTCTTGTGCTGTCTCATGGATTTATCCATGTCCATTTTGTTTTGTTAGTTTGATTAAACCAAGTGCTTCCCATTATGAATTCATTTGTGACCTACCACCACCAATTCAGTCTTAACTCGCAGTCAGTCGAACAGCACTAGGAGCTGAAAAGGTGACTTAGGATCTGTCTTGGGTGTTTTGACTTTTTCTCAAAATCGATTTCTGTGGACTATAATCTATCCCCCACAGAAATTTTTTTCTTGAAAAAATAGTATTAATCAGTTTCAAATGGTATTTTAATGCACTGATCGCTGCATAAAAAACGCAATTTCTTACGAAAAGTACCTATTTTGTCTCATATTGCAAACTGTAACACGTACAGAACCCCACATGTAATATACTGACAGAAAGCTCTTTGGTGTACCTTTCGGTTAATGACAGCTAAAATAGAAACAAACTGGGTCAAAGCCACCAAACAAAGAAATTTAAGGAAAATGTGTAGGACAGGACACAAAAACTTTAGAGGCCATTTTCTCAAAATGCCTGTCATACAACTTAATGACTTTAAACATACATAACATCTACATTTTATTTAATTCAAGCTTCATTCAAGTACCAAATTAATCAGCAGAATATACACTTTCCAGCGATATGTATATCTCAAAATACCCAAAATGCTTGTTAAAACTGATTTCGTGCTGGGAGGTCACATTTACTTGTGCCCAGTCAACACGTTTGTCTCCCCCTTTCATTTCGCGTGCCAAGGCCATGAAGTCCAGAACTATGTCATCTACTTATTCCTCTCAGACTTAAGCACTAAAGTCTCCCATCATGATTGTAACATCCTGTGATTTGCATTGAGCCTGAGCTGTCTCTTATTTCTACATAGAAGTTGTCGGATTCCTTCCTCAGTACCTGCGAATGTTGGTACATATACTTGGACGATGTTGATATCAAACGACTTGCCCTCCAATCTAACTAGTAAAACTCTGTGTGGACTATGGCACTGACAAACTTTTCATGC
>JAPXFY010000029.1:40692120-40697120 GCA_030674185.1 Monoplex corrugatus
TTAAAGATGCAGTTGTCTTGCATGGGTTTGGAATATACATTTTTGATACAAATCTCTCTGCTTTGTAAATGTTGTTTTTGTACCTTGTTAAAATGAATAAAAAGAAATCTGATAATCCGCACACACACGCACGCAGACACACACACACACACACACACACACACACACACACACACACACACACACACACTTACACACACATACACACACACATATATATATATATATATATGTATATATATATATATATATATATATACATACATATATACATATAATTATGTATTTATGCATATATTGTGTGTGTGTGTATACATGCATACACACACACAACACACTCACACACACACACACACACACACACTCACACACACACACACACACACATACACACACACACACACACACACACACACACACACACACACACACACGCCACACACACACACACACACACACACACACACACAACGACTTTTTTCTGTCTCTTCCGTTTAGTTTGTCTGTATTTTCATTTGTATTTAAGCTTTGGACGTTCTTTCCTCAGTGAGACTACAACAGTCGCTAGGGTTCCGCTGTTACGCACACATACTTATTTTACTACATACAGAGTACAGTGAAATATAAAAGCAATCTCTAGAAAAGTGCCAGATCATGACCCCAGTCCTACGAAAGTCAGAGAGGTCTGGAAAAATCTTGACCCCAAAAGTCATCCCAGTAAGTGGAATGGTCAAAAGTAAGCACGTGAAAAGATTTCTGTACAGACAGTAAGATGCTGTCCACTTTGTCAAAAGTGGCATCCCCATGAATTGACTCTCTGTCCAGACGAAAGCCCCAATGGAGGGAGGGCGGAGATGGAGTAGAAAAGTATTGGTATAAGGAGGGGGGGGGGGAAGAGAGAGAGAGGGAGAGAGAGAGGAAATAAAAGAAAGAGAGAGAGACACACACACAGAGGTGGTTCAATATTGCCACCGGTGAAAGAGAGAGAGAGACAAGAGAGAGAGAGAGAGAGAGAGAGAGAGAGAGAGAGACAAAGAGAGAGAGAGAGAGAGAGAGAGAGAGAAATTGACAGACAGACAGACAGAGACAAAGAAAGAGGCGGTTCGATTGTACACACAGTGGAGGGAGGGAGGGAGAGAGAGAGAGAGAGAGAGAGAGAGAGAGAGAGAGAGCGAGAGAGACAGACAGACAAACAGAGACACAGACAGACAGACAGAGACAGACAGACAGACAGAGATGGAGAGACAGAGAGAGGCGGTTCGATAGCCCCATCAGAGACTGGTGACTAGGACGGAGATGACTGTCAGAGATAACGGGGTATAGGGTTGGACTTGGAGAGACAGGTGACCGTTAACACCCAGCATGGATACAGTCACTGATAGACCGGACTGTGGGGTCTGTGGCGGAACTGGTGTGATGGGATGGACCACTTGTGACACTGACACCTCTTCCACTTGGTCAGTCTGACTGGTCTGGCCTTCGATGGTGAGATGATTCTGTATCTCAGATGACACGAAAGTAGGACTGTGATCGTTGTCTGTTCTCGTTGTGGTCTTTTCCACTAACTGCTCTACATATGTAGAGGATTTATTGTGTGCAGGGGATTTGATGGTTTTAGATATTTCCTAATGTTGATTTGTTTTACGCTGGTTGGTTCTTTTGGTAGAACCATGGACTCAAGATTTGATATTCTGAGTTTACTCCCAGCCTGCACCTTTCAAAAGTATCCATCTTAATTCTTCGATGGTGAGATGATTTCGGTCTCTCAGATTTCCCAAAAGTAGGACTGATTAGGAAAAGACAGGCAACATTTGTTGGCCATTTTATGAGGAAGGGGGATTTGGAGCACCTGGTCACAATGGGAAAGCTGGAGGGAAAAAGAGCACCAGGTAGACCCAGGGAGAAATACTAGATGGACTTGCAGAGTGGCTGAAGACGAGAAGGGTGGAGGAGATGCTTGGGGCAGCAAGAGATAGAGACAGATGGAAGTCCATGATCGCCAATGCCATGCAGCAGGACACCTGATGATGAGGAGGACTGTTATCGCTCTCTGTTCTCGTTGTAGTCTTCTGCTTATGGAGAGGATTTATTGGTGCAGGGGATTTGATAGTTGTCAAAAGTGGCATTCCTGTGAATTGACTCTCTGACCAGACAAAAGCCCCAGTGGAGGGAGGTCAGAGAAAGGGTACAAAATGGTGATAGAAGGAGGGGAGACAGACAGAGAGAGAGGAGGGATGCAGGGAGGGAGGTGAGGAGAGAAAGAGACAGAGACAGAGACAGACAGAGAGATACAGAGACAGGTGGTTTGATAGTACCACCAGTGAGAGAGAGAGAGGGAGGGAGATATAGACAGAGACAGAGGCTGTTCGATAGTACCACCAGTGACTGGTGACTAGGACGGAGATGACTGTCAGAGATAACGGGCTGTAGGGTTGGACTTGGAGAGACAGGTGACCGTTAACACTCAGCATGGATACAGTCACTGATAGACCGGACTGTGGGGTCTGTGGCGGAACTGGTGTGATGGGATGGACCACTTGTGACACTGACACCTCTTCCACATGGTCAGTCTGACTGGTCTGGCCTTTGATGGTGAGATGATTCTGTCTCTCAGATAACCCCAAAGTAGGACTTTGATCGCTGTCTGTTCTCATTGTGGTCTTTTGCACTAACTACTCTACATATGTAGAGGATTAATTGTGTGCAGGGGATTTGATGGTTTGAGAGATTGTCAAATGTTGATTTGTTTCACGCTGGTTGGTTGGTTGTATTGGTAAAGCCTTGGACTCAAAATTTGAGAGGCTGAGTTTACTCCCAGCCTGCACCATCCAAAAGTACCTATCTTAATTCTTCAGCAATTCTGGTGGTGTCAGCTTAGTGTTTCATAACTCCCTCTCCCCTCCCCATTTCAAGACCCGGCCAGTGCATTGGGTTTTGCACAGAGTCTGCAAGATAACTGCTGGCAGGTTTATGTGGAACACATATGGTATTGTCCAAGTGTTATGAATCCATCTTGAAGAAAAATCAGACTCGAAATTCCATTACTGGACTATAATAATAATAATAATAATAATAATAATGATAATAATAATAATAATGATAATAATAATAATTACAGTATTCGTATAGTGCAAAATCTTGATAGAAATCAAATCTAAGCGCTGAACATACACATACACACGCATGCACACACACGCACACACACACGCACACACACACACACGCACACACACACACACACACACACACACACACACACACACATGGCTATAAATGAGGAAAAATTATAGAGAACATATTATATACAAATATATATTACAAAATGTACTTTCCACACTGAGCGGAGACTATAAATAATATGAACGTGGACTTGAACTCGAAATTCCGTATAGGTTTAAGCTTTGAACATTCTTTTCTCAATGACAATACAATGATCGCTAGGGTTCCACTGTTTTACACACAGACTTATTTCACTACAAACACAGCACAGTGAAAACATAAAAGCAATTTCTGGAAAAGTGTCAGGTCAAGGCCCCACCCCAACAGAAGGCAGAGAGGTCTGGGAACATCCTGACCCCAAATTCATCCCAGTAAGTGGAATGGTCAGAAGTAAGCACGTGAAAAGCTTTCTGCACAGACAGTAAGATGCTGTCCACTTTGTCAAAAGTGCCATCCTCGTGAATTGACTCTCTGTCCATACGAAAGCCCAGTGGATGGAGGTCGGAGAAGGGGTAGTGAAATATTGGTAGAATGAGGGGAGAGAGGGGGAAAGAGACAAATTGAGGGAGAGGGAGAGAGAGGGAGAAAGAGAGAGAGAGAGAAAGAGAGAGAGGCAGTTGATAGTACCACCAGTGAGGGAGAGAGAGAAAGAGAAAGGGAGAGAGACAGACAGGGAGTCAGAGAGAGAGAGAGAGGCAGACAGAGACAAGAGAGAGAGGCAGACAGAGACAGAGAGAGAGAGAGGCAGACAGAGAGAAAGACAGAGACAGAGACAGAGAGAGAGGTGATTCGATAATACCACCAGTGAAGGAGAGAGAGAAGGAGAGAGGGACAGAGACAGAGAGACAGACAGGGAGTCAGAGAGAGAGAGAGATGGTTCGATAGTACCACCAGTGAGGGGAGAGAGAGAGAGAGAGAGAGACAGAGAGAGAGACAGAGAGAGAGACAGACAGAGAGACAGACAGAGAGAAAGACAGACAGAGAGACAAAGAGAGAAGTGGTTCGATAATACCACCAGTGAGAGAGAGAGACAGAGAGAGAGAGAGACAGACAGAGAGAGAGAGATGGTCAGAGACAGAGAGACAGAGACACAGAGAGAGGCTGTTTGATAGTACCAACAGTGAGAGAGAGAGAGAGAGAGAGAGAGAGAGAAAGAGAGGGTCAGAGACAGAGAGACAGGGACAGAAAGAGAGGCTGTTTGATAGTACCAACAGTGTGAGAGACAGACAGAGAGAGAGAGAGAGACAGACAGACAGACAGACAGAGACAGACAGATAGAGAGAGACAGAGAGAGTGTCGGTTGACAGTACCACCAGCGACTGGTGACTAGGACGGAGATGACTGTCAGAGGTAACGGGGTGTAGGGATGGACTTGGAGAGACAGGTGACCGTTAACACCCAGCATGGATACAGTCACTGATAGACCGGACTGTGGGGTGTGTGGCGGAACTGGTGTGATGGGATGGACCACTTGTGACACTGACACCTCTTCCACATGGTCAGTCTGACTGGTCTGGCCTTCGATGGTGAGATGATTCCGGTCTCTCAGATGACACGAAAATAGGACTAGACTGTGATCGCTATCCATTGTCGTTGCAGTCTTGTGCACAGACTAGATACGAAGAAAATGTATTACCTGCTAGGGATTTGGTGGTCTGAGAGATTGTGAGATAGTTGTCTACATTGTCAGATGGTTGTGTATATTGTGGATGGTTGTGTATATTGTCACATGATTGTGTATATTGTCAGATGGTTGTGTATATTGTCAGATTGTTGTGTAT
>JAPXFY010000029.1:40719620-40737120 GCA_030674185.1 Monoplex corrugatus
AAAAATGCTGACGGACGTCACCCGTCCGTTTGGAAGACGGGGGGTTGCTGCTCACCTTCGCCACACGTTTCTCCAGTGGCCCATGAGCCCAGAGCACCTTGTCCGTAACGCAGAGGTTGTGGGGTCCAATCCTCGGAAGGCCTACGTTTTTCAGCGGGCTGTTTGGTTCTTACGATAGAGCCGTGGACTCAGGATCCGATATTTTGGTTCAGTGCTAATCCGCTACATTATGACTCCTTTTGACTCCCGCATCCTCTCCACATGGCAGCAGAACTTACTTTGACGTTGTCGTGCGTGGTGTATGTGCGTGTGTATGTAGGAAGGTGCTTGTTTTAAATGAGGGGTGGTGTGTGTGTTCTGTGTGATGAGTGAGTGTGATGTAGTCTGTGTGTTGTGTGTGTGTTGTGTCTGTCTGTCTGTCTCCTTCTCTTCTTCTTTCTGTCTCTCATTTCTCTTTCTCCCTCTCTCTCTTTCTCTCTCTCTCTGTCTGTGTTGTCTGTGTTGTGTGTATCTGTGTTGTGTGTGTGTGTGTGTGGTGAGGAATGATGTGTGAGAGAGAGAGAGAGAGATGGAGAGAGACGACAGACAGACCAAGGCAGAGACAGAGAGACATCGAAAGACAGAGACAGAGACATAGACAGCGAGAGAAAGAGAGACAGACAGACAGAGAGACAGAGAGACAGACAGACAGACAGACTGAGACAGAAAGTGAGAGAGAGAGAGATGAGAGAGAGAGAGAGAGAGAGAAGAGACATAGACAGAGACAGACAGACAAGACAGAGACAGACAGACAGAGACATAGAGAGAGAAGACAGAGACAGGGGAAACAGAGAGAGATGCTGTATCTGTGTGCATTGCGCATGTGTGTGTGACGTATATAGATATGAACAGACCAAGTCGAGGAATTCACAACTCTTTCAAACATGATCCTATCATTTGGTCAAGACGCTATGTGAGCGAGAGTTTGTTACTGTTTTTGTTGTTGTTTTGTATTCTTTTAGTAGCAAAGAATTTGATACTACATGGATGAAATTTTTCTGCTTTTGTTGTTGTTTTGTGTGCCTTTCGTAACAAAGTACTTAACAGTGGAATACAGATAATCTGCAGAGCCATATTTTGGCCAATTTCGATGGAGTTTTAAAAGTTTAACCCCACCAGACCATAAAGTTTTGGTGAGTTTGGTTCACTTTGAAAGGTCAGAAAGTTACGGGAGCATATGCATTATTTCTCCTTTAAGTTGGTCACAGTTTACAAGAAGAATAGCCGAGAGCATCAGAAAGACCAGTCATCGTGGTGCGTGGTTGCGTCGCGGGCTTATTGGGCAAGGTATTTGGAGAATCATCACAAGATTGACCCGACGAGTCTCATGTTTTATCATTTTGTACGGTTGTGAGGGGGAACCGTCAGCAAGCAAAGCCAGAAAAAGATTGAAGCAGCCGAGAGTGGTTTCAGTTTGTGAGTTCCATGGACAGCAAAGAAAACAACGAGACAGTCTTGATGGAGGCAGACACAAGTAGATCATTCATAAGGAAGACTAGGGAAAATACAGCAACATTTATAGGCCATTTTATGAGGAAAGGGAAAATTGGAGCACCTGGTCACAACGGGAAAGCTGGAGGGCAAAGAGAGACTAATCAGATTGGCTGAAGACAAGGAGGTGGAAGAGATGCTTGAGGCAACAAGAGATAGAGACAGATGGAAGTCCATGATCGCCAACGCCATGCGGCAAGACACATAAAGATGATGATGATGATGATGAGGCGTCATTTAGCGTGTTGTTCAGATCCCCTCACCAACATAACAGGTGCCTGTATCTGTCGGGCCTGGTTGATGCCAGATATGTTATTAAAGATAGGCGTAGAGTACAGCCCTGTAATGATTATCATTCCCCTATTGACATGTATCATCATGGAGAAAAATTCACTGTGACCATTGAGATCTCTCAGAAGACTCGATAGAAAAGGAAAGAAAAGTGTAAGAAAGGGAAATAACCAGCAGGGCTTGACCATCTAGTTCTCATATGTACTTCTTTCCCCGTCTCTCAACACTTCTCCCAACCCCTCGATCTGCCCGCCTGTTTGTTTGTCTCTCTGTCCCTCTCTCCGTCTTTCTCTCTCTTTGTCTGTCTCTGTCTCTCTCTCTTCTCTCCGTTCCGTGATTGTCATTTCCTTTTCTCGATTACTCTCCCTTGCCGGAAGGCTGTTTCCTGAAGAGACAGACATGTCTTCACGGACACAAAATTTGGTCTCTATGCCATCTGAATGGACATGTCACCTCCCCCTTCCACTTTCTCTTCCGTCACCCACCTCCATGCCTTTCCTCCCGTCTCTTTTATACATATATATATATATATATATATATATATATATAGATAGAGAGAGAGAGAGAGAGATACACACACACATATATATATATAATATACATATACATATATATATATATGTATATATATATATATATTTGTAGATATATATCTAGAGGGAGAGGGAGAGGAGAGGAGAGAGATACATACATACACATGCACACACAAGTGTGTATAAGTGTATGTATATATATATATATATATATATATATATATATATATATTGTATATATGTATGTATGTATGTGTGTGTATGTATATATATATATATATATATATATATATATATATATATATATATTATATATAGACATACATATAGAATGAAGGTTTCTGTATTTCTTTTTCATTTTTCTATTGCGTCAATTGTAACAAAAACAACTAAGAAAACAAAAACAGGCGAATGCCCCCGTCTCCCTTCAACAAAAAGAAAGTCAATAAAACGTAAGACGAAGACAAAGAAGAAGAAAAGAAGGAGGAAGACAAGAGAGAAAGAGAGAGAGAGAGAGAGAGAGAGAGAGAGAGAGAGAGGAAGGGAGAGAGAGAGACAGAGACAGACAGACAGACAGACAGACAGGCATACAGAGAGAGAGAGACAGACAGACAGACAGACACACACACAGAGGCACAGAGAGAGAGAGACAGACAGACAGGCATAGAGGCACAGAGAGAGAGAGAGACATGACAGACAGGCATACAGAGAGAGAGAGAGAGAGAGAGAGACAGACAGACAGACAGACAGAAACACACACAGAGAGACAGAGAGAGAGAGACAGACAGACAGACAGGCATACAGACAGAGAGACAGACAGACAGAGACACACACAGAGAGACAGAGAGAGAGAGAGAGACAGACAGACAGAAGACAGACAGACAGACAGAGACAGAGAGACTCAAGCATCACATACACACAGACGCACGGGCAACAAACATCACCATCATCATAAACTACTTTCTGTCTGGTTGACGTAAAAGATGAAGACGTAAAAGTTGAGACGTAAACACACAAATGCTGTACATGTAAACACACACACAGACAGACAGACAGACAGACAGACGTTCATATACACACACATACAAACAAAGGAAGGTTTGTGCACCGGCCTATTTCTTTAGTTACCTATCGCAGGTTGTGTCTTTCGTATAAAAGGGTATACCTAAGTTGCGTGTTCATCCCATATTTCTTCCTTGCGTGCAAGAAAGAACACAATGGCTACCTGGTTGAACCTGGCTCTCAGTTACAAAAAAGGCTACTCACTGCGTAGCTTTCATCGGCGATCCAGCCGACTTCTTCAGCGCAACTGCTGGGTTGAGAACACGTTTGCATAACCATTCATTGATGGATCAGTTTGATTTATTTTTAGACGTATAGGAGGAACGAAGGGTAACTTTGCAAAGGAAAACAGCATTTCAGGGGAGCAGGGGATGAGAGGGGTAGAACAAGAATGGGGAGCGGAGGTAAAGGGTGGTGCTGGTTATGATCCTGAAAGCAGTAAGACACTCTGGGGACAACCAGACAGCAGAAGGTCCTCAGAGGAGGAGGAACCCCCGTCAAGCAAATGTTTCGGCCCTTAACTCCTGACACTCTAAGGGGGCAGGGCCGCGTCCAGGTCATGACACCTTGATGTCCCTCTGCCGTCGCCATTTTTTTTTTAATAAAAAAATATGTCGTTCTTCTAGAATCGAACCCGCGTAAACAGGTGGTCAGGTTTTTTCAAAGAAAAGTCACCTTGTGACGGATGTTTTAACCACTTGGCTATCGGTCACCAGCAACATATGAAGGAATTTTAATCCTTATGAAGTTCACTTTTGTTCCCTCCTGGTCCAGATCCAGCTGGAGCTCTTTCCCGCTGCTTCTGCCATGGCCTTTGGGACTCTGGTCCTCTCTTTCACAGAAATCGAGAGCTGCTTCATGAGATCACAGGCTTTTGTGCCTATCAACCCCTTTGCTTCCAACCTCTCTGGCGAGGACTTTGGTTTGAAAGCCAGATGTCCTCAAGTTACCGGCTATCATCAGCATCTTCATATCAGCACGATGATGTCAAAGAGAGCAAGATTATCAGACAGGAGGGGAGAGAGAGAGAGAGAGAGAGAGAGAGAGAGAGAGAGAGAGAGAGAGAAGAGAGAGAGAGAGATGAGAGAGAGAGAGACAGAGACACAGAGACAGAGACAGAGAAAAAGAGAGAGAAAGAAGAAAGAAAGAGACAGAAGACAGACAGAGACAGAGACAGAAGACAGACAGACAGACAGACGACAGAGAAACAGAGAAGAAAGTGAGAGGACGACAGAAGAGAGACAGAAGACAGACAGACGAGGGAAGACAGATTCTGACAGAGAGAGAAGAGAGAGAAGAAGAGGAAGAGAAGAGAAGAGAAGAGAAACAGAGAAGAGAAGTGAGTATAAAAGAATGAACAACGAGACAAGAGAAGACAGAAACAGAGAGAGAAAACTGATAGAGAGACAGAGAACAGGACTGAAGACAGACAGACAGTAACAGGAAAGACAGAAAGATAGAGAGAAGAAGAGAGAAGACAGAAGATAGAAAGAGAGAAGTAGATGGAGAGTGAGGAGAGAAGAGAGAGGCAGAGAAGAGTCTTGATGTTTAAGAGATAGAGAAAAGTAGTAGGTAAATAGTATTGAAGTTTTCGGCTAAAGCCTTTTTTTTGTGTTATAGAATTTACTATACGCCTGATCAGATTCAAGAAAGGAGACACTATGCATGTATATGTGGAACATACACAGTGGAATCTGAGTACAGCTTTTTTGTCGTGAAGAAATAGGAGGACATGATAGAAAAGGCAGTGATGTGTGTGTGTGTGTGTGTGTGTGTGTGTGTGGTGGCGCGCGGCGCGGTATGGTGTGTGTGTTGGTGGTTGTGTGTGGTTGTGTGTGTTGTGTGTGGTTGTGTGTTGTTTGGTGGGTGGTGTGTGTGTGTGTGTTGTTGTAGAGAGAGAGAGGAGTATCGGGAAGAATATAAGGGATTGTAGGACAGAGAGAGAAAGAGAGACAGACAGACAGACAGACAAACAAACAAACAAACAGAAACAGAGACAGAAACAGAGACAGACAGAGACAGAGAGACAGACAGATAGACAGACAGATAGACAGACAGACAAACAGAAACAGAGAGACAGACCCAGAGACAGACAGAGAGAGGGACTCATACACACACGCGCACACACACGCACAGAGAGAGAGAGAGAGAGGAGAGAGAGAGAGAGAGAGACAGACAGACAGACAGACAGAGACAGACAGAGGGACTCATACACACACACACGCAGAGAGAGAGAGACAGACAGACGGACAGACAAGAGAGAGAGAGAGAGACAGACAGAGGCAGAGAGAGAGAGAGAGACAGACAGAGACAGACAGAGAGAGAGACAGACAGAGGCAGACACACACACACACACACACACACACACACAGAGAGGAGAGAGAGAGAGAGAGAGAGAGAGAGAGAGAGAGAGAGAGAGAGAGGAGAGAGCCTCAAAGAACTTAATGAAGGCCAACAAGCTCCTATCAAAATGAAAGAAAGAGGATGAAATGGAAGAAGGAAACTCAAGATGAGAAAATTCGTTTTATGGTAATGCGTCAAAATGGTAAATGATCGACATTAAGAGAGACAACGACAATGATAGGGATATTTTATTTTCCAACGTAGAAGTTTTTAGTAGAAACCCATTTTTCAGACTTGTCGTCGTTAATTAAATGTATAAATACATATCTGCCTGATCGAAAAATACTGGAAAAGGGCATCATCATCATCATCATCATCATCATCATCATCATCATCATCATCATCATCATCATTATGTGCCCTGCCTCATGGCGTTGGCGATCATGGCCCTCCATATGCATCTATCCCTTGTCGCCGCAAGCTCATCTTCCACCCTCTCTGTCCTCAGCCAACCTGCAAATCCGTCCAGTATTTTCTCCCTGGGTCTACCTGGTGTTCTCTTTCCCTCCAGCTTTCCTGTTGTGACCAGGTGCTCTAATTCCCTTTTGCTGTAAAAGGACATGCATCAGTAAATCAGTAATCATACGTAGTACATAACGAAGGCAAAAAGTAACAGCATCTGTTGTCGTTTGGGGGAGAGAGAGGAGAGACGCAGGTAAGAAAACAGTAAGTGTGTGTGTGTGTGTGTGTGTGTGTGTGTGTGTGTGTGTGTGTGTGTGTGTGTGTGTGTGTGTGTGTGTGTGTGGTGTGCCTAGAGAAAGAGAGAGGGATGGGAGAAAATGTGTGTTTGTAAGAGAGAGAAAGAGAGAGAGAGGAGACAGACAGACAGACAGAGGAGAGAGAGAGAGAGAGAGAGAGAGAGAGAGAGAGAGAGAAGAGAGAGGAGAGAGAGAGAAAGAGAGAGTGAGAGAGAGAGAGTGAAAGAGAGACAGAGAGAGACAGAGACATATACAGACAGAGAGACAGACAAACAGAGAGAGAGACAGAGTAAGAGAGAGAGCATGAGGGAGAGAGAGAGAGAGAGAGAGAGAGAGAGAGAGAGAGAGAGAGAGAGAGAGAGCAAGAGGAGAGAGAGACAGACAGAGAGAGGGCGTTCAGCTGGCCTCATCACAAGTCTTGACAGCTTGCCTCTTCGTGAAATTGCCTCAGTCTCGGAATGGGAAGGGAAGGGCGGGGGGGGGGGGGGGGGTGGTGGTGAGGGTTAAGAGAAAACTCACGCACGCATGCGTTCATAATATGCATCAACAAGGCACCACAGACAGTCCTCGCCAAAACGTAGGTAATATTATCGGTCACGTGGACCCGAAAGTATCAGCGAATGATTTGTCTGTTAAAAGGATGGCTTTTAGTGTGATGTGTTCAGCGCAGCGCCCGTTCCATCGCACACCAAATCACACAGAGTAGCGCAGAAGCACAGACGCTCCACACATTTAAGAAAGGTAGTCAGTGCGTCATGTGATATTCCAATTAATGGCCTTGGAAACATCAATAAAATGCACAGTCCGTCCTTACGTGACTTGCGCATGAATAACGTACATATTTCCTTTGTTCTTTTGTTCCTTCCTTCTTTCCTTCTTTCCTTCCTTCCTTCCTTCTTTCCTTCCTTCCTTCTTTCCTTCTTTCCTTCCTTCCTTCCTTCCTTCTGTCTTCCCTTCTTTCCTTCCTTCCTTCCTTCCTTCTTTCCTTCCTTCCTTCTTTCCTTCCTTCTTTCCTTCTGCCTTTCCTTCCTTCCTTCCTTCTGCCTTTCCTTCCTTCCTTCTTTCCTTCCTTCCTTCTTTCCTTCCTTCCTTCTTTCCTTCCTTTCTTCCTTCTTTCTTTCCTTCCTTCCTTCTGTTTTTCCTTTCTTCCTTCTTTCCTTCCTTCCTTCTTCCTTCTTTCTTTCCTTCCTTCTGTTTTTCCTTTCTTCCTTCTTTCCTTCCTTCCTTCCTTCCTTTCTTCCTTCCTTCTTTCCTTCCTTCCTTCCTTCTTTCCTTCCTTCCTTCTTTCTTTCCCTCCTTCCTTCCTTCCTTATTTCCTTCCTTCCTTTCTTCTTTCCTTCCTTCCTTCCTTTCTCCATTTTGTCTTTCCTTCCTTCCTTCTGTTCTTCCTTCCTTCCTTCTTTCCTTCCTTCCTTCTTTCTTTCCTTCCTTCCTTTCTCCCTTTCCTTCCTTCCTTCTGTCTTTCCTTTCTTCCTTCTTTCCTTCCTTCCTTCCTTCTTTCTGTCTTTCCTTCCGTCCTTCTTTCCTTCCTTCCTTCTGTCCTTCCTTCTTTCCTTCCTTCCTCCCTTCCTTCCTTCCCTTTCTTCTTCCTTCCTTCCTTCCTTCTGTCTTTCCTTTCTTCCTTCCTTCTTTCCTTCTGTCTTCCCTTCTTTCCTTCCTTCCTTCTGTCTTTCCTTCCTTCCTTCTGTCTTTTCCTTCATTCCTTCTTTCCTTCCTTCTTTCCTTCCTTCCTTCTTTCCTTCTTTCCTTCCTTCTTTCCTTCCTTCTGCCTTTTCTTCCCTTCTTCTTTCCTTCTTCCTTTCCTTCCTTCTTTCCTTCCTTCCTTCTTTCCTTCCTTCCTTCTTTTCCATTCCTTCTCTTCCTTCTTTCTTTCCTTCCTTTCCTTCTATTTTTTCCTTCTTCTTCTTCCTTTTCCTTTTCCTTCCTTCCTTCTTTCTTTTCCTTCCTTCCTTCCTTCTTTTTTCCTTTCTTTCCTTCTTTCCTTCCTTCCTTCCTTCCTTCTTCCTTCTTTCTTCTTTCATTACTTCTTCTTTCCTTCCTTCATTCCTTCCTTCTGTTTTTCCTTTCTTCCTTCTTTTCCTTCCTTCCTTCCTTCTTTCCTTCCTTCATTCCTTCCTTCATTCCTTCTTTCTTTCCCCTTCCTTCTTTCCTTATTTCCTTCCTTCCTTTCTTCCTTCCTTCCTTTCTCCATTTTGTCTTTCCTTCCTTCCTTCTGTCCTTCTGTCCTTCCTTCCTTCCTTCCTTCTTTCCTTCCTTCCTTCTTTCTTTCTTCCTTTCCTTTCTCCCTTTCCTTCCTTCCTTCTGTCTTTCCTTTCTTCCTTCTTTCCTTCCTTCCTTCCGTCCTTCTTTCTGTCTTTCCTTCCATCCTTCTTTCCTTCCTTCCTTCTGTCCTGCCTTCTTTCCTTCCTTCCTCCCTTCCTTCCTTCCTTCTTTCCTTCCTTCCTTCTGTCTTTCCTTTCTTCCTTCTGTCTTTCCTTTCTTCCTTCTGTCTTCCCTTCCTTCCTTCCTTCTTTCCTTCCTTCTTTCCTTCCTTCCTTCTGTCTTTCCTTCATTCCTTCCTTCTTTCCTTCCTTCCTTCTTTCTTTCCTTCTTTCCTTCCTTCTTTCCTTCCTTCTGCCTTTCCTTCCTTCCTTCTGCCTTTCCTTCCTTCCTTCCTTCCTTCCTTCTTTCCTTCTTTCTTTCCTTCCTTCCTTCTTTCCTTCCTTCCTTCCTTTCTTCCTTCTTTCTTTCCTTCTTTCCTTCTGTTTTTCCTTTCTTCCTTCTTTCCCTTCCTTCCTTCCTTCCTTCCTTCTTTTCTTCCTTCCTTCCTTCCTTTCTTTTGTTTTTCCCTTCTTCCTTCTTTCCTTCCTTCCTCCTTCCTTTTTCTTCTTTCTTTCCCCTTCCTTCCTTATTTCCTTCCTTCCTTTCTTCCTTCTTTCCTTCTTTCCTTCCTTTCTCCCTTTCCTTCCTTCCTTCTGTCTTTCCTTTCTTCCTTCTTTCCTGCCTTCCTTCCTTCCTTCTGTCTTTCCTTCCTTCCTTCCTTTTTTCCTTCCTTCCTTCCTTTATTCTTTTTTTCCCCTTCCTTCTTCTCTTCCTTCCTTCCTTCTGTCTTTCCTTCTTTCTGTCTTTCCTTTATCCTGTCTTTCCTTTCTGTCCTTTCTCCCTATCCTTCCTTCCTTCTTGTTTAACCCTTTCACTTCCGCACCCTATACACCAACTGCAAAAAACTTGACCCTTTCGCTCCCTCATCCTTCCTGCAGGATGCTGGTGGATAGGATGAGGGAGTGATAGGGTTGCACTTTTGTTTTTGCTAACTTGAATGACAATGCAGAATGCTGGTGGACAGGGTCTGGAAGTTAAAGGGTTAACATTGTAGATTTATGTCCTATGAAATGCGTCTCTTGTATCATAGCAGTAGGAGTTGAGACGTGTTTGCTTTACATAATTAATTATGTTCTTCTCTGGCACTGGCATGTTTCTGAAGCTCCTAGAGCTCCTGTGATACCAGGCTCTGTACAGGTTATTATTATTATTATTATTATTAATATTATTTTTTTTATTATCATCATCATTATTATTATTATTATGATTATTATTATTATTATTGTTGTTGTTGTTGTTGTTGCTGCTGCTCCTGCTGCTGTTGTTGTTGTATTCTTCTTCTTCTTCTTCTTCTTAATGTTGTTGTTGTTGTTGTTGTTGTTAGTAGTAGTAGTAGAAGTAGCAGTAATAGTAGTAGCAGTCGAAGGAGTTTTGCTGTTGTCGTTGTCAGTGTTATCATCATCATCATCATCATCATCATCATCATCATTATCATCATCTTCATCATCATCATCATTGTTATCATAATTGTTAGTAGTAGTAGTGGTAGTAGTAGTAGTAGTAGTAGTAGTAGTAGTAGTAGTAGTAGTAATAGTAGTAGTAGTAGTAGTAGTAGTCGTCATTCGAAAGAAAGACGCAGTGTTCATTAGTCATTTTTACGTAAAGACCGGACGCCAAGTACCGTAACTCTGCGGCGTGATGGAAACAGTAGTCTCCCGTCGCAGACGTCGCGTGCTAATATTAGTGCAGTGTCGATGTCGTCATGTGTTTGTGTGGACCCATTGCGCGAGGCCTTCTGTTTGAGCACAACTGACGTTGCGTAGGCGGCGATGACTTTGGTTTTTCGTTCATATTTGAAAAGACATCGTTTTGGGCTTTGTTGATATCGATCGAAAAGAGTCTCCGTCTGTGAATGTGTCAGTGCCAATACTATTTGAAAATAAAGTTTCATTTTATTCTCTTCTCTCTCTCTCTCTCTCTCTCTCTCTCTCTCTCTCTCTCTCTCTTCTCTGCTCTCTTGTCTTTGTCTCTGTCTCCGTTCTCTCTCTGTCGTCTTTGTCTCTGTCTCTCTGTCTTCTCTCTCGTCTCTGTCTGTCTGTCTCTGTCTGTCTCTCTGTCTCTGTCTGTCTGCTTCTGTCTGTCTGTTGTCTGTCTGTCTGTCTGTCTATCTGTCTGTCTCTGTCTCTGTCTCTGTCTGTCGTCTGTCTGTCTCTGTCTGTCTATCTATCTGTCTGTCTCTGTCTTTGTCTGTCTCTGTCTCTGTCTGTCGTCTGTCTGTCTGTCTGTCGTCTGTCTCTCTGTCTATGCGTCGTCTGTCTCTCTTCTACTGTCGTCTGTCTGTCTCCTCTCTGTTTCTGTCTCTCTATTTATCGTCTGTCTCTCTATCTCTTCTCTCTCTTATCTGTCTCTCTGTTTGTCTGTCTCTTGCCTCTCTACTATCTCTTTTGTGTGTGCACGCGCGCGCGTGCTCACGCTTGCGCTTGTGTGTTTGTGTTGCATGTTATATTGTGATCTCTTAAGGTTTTCGTTTCTTTGTTGTAAATCACCCAAGCCCAAACTGCTGTTAGAGACTCTATCAAACATTGTGTATGTACGTGAGTGTCTGCGTCACCTGCATGTGCGTACGTGCCCGCACGCCTGTAAAATTGTTAAAGAACTGTCAGCCGTTTATGGCCGGATCGCGTGTTGCTTTTTAACAAGACATCTCTAAAATAATTTCGGCGTCCATGACCCTATTTCCACGAGTCAAATCGTTTACACAGTGAAGTGTTTAAATGAGAGAGGAAATGGACTTGTTAGAGAGCCTTGACGCTCTTAAACTGCTTTATTTACTTTTTTTTTCTTTTTAACTCTCAGCGTCAGGTTGTTTTCACGTGAAACACTGTTCGTGAACAGGAATCTAGAGACATTGTTACTGCTGTTTTTTCTTTATGTCTTGTCGCTTTGCGTGAATATTAATCAAAGAACTTAACTGGTAAGAGTCACGTAGGAATTATCTCCCATGTTGTAGAACTTCTCAAATCTAACGCAGTTTGCGCTACCCATTCAGCTAGCATAGAAGCAGATACAAAGCACAAAAACCGTAAGCTCAGAACACTCAGAGGAGTGTTCAGCATAGAAGCAGATACAAAGCACAAAAACCGTAAGCTCAGAACACTCTCCTCTGAGTGTTCTGAGCTTACGGTTTTTGTGCTTTATATCTGCTTCTATGCTAGCTGAATGGGTAGCACAAACTGTGTTAGATTTGAGAAGTTTTACAACATGGGAGATAATTCCTACATGACTCTCAAGAGTTATGTTCTTTAATTAATATTATAAAAATTCTCTCTGCTTCCCTCTTATTTCTTTGGTATTTGCATGAATAGTTTCAGTTTCAGTTTCAGTTTCAATGTCTCAAGACGACGTCTCCGTGCTCGGAACGAATTCCATATGCACTACCGTCACAGGTGCCATGTGTATGGTGATCACGGCACAAGCCTTAAGCCTGCACATAAACCTATGAGCTGGCCAGATTCTGAGGCCCTACCTAGCCTATGTTTTACCTAGTCTGTATGTTAGACTGGTATTGTATCAGCCTATCACTGGAATAATCTTGATTACATGTAAATAACATGTCTATCTGTGTATCTTACCTTCAAAAAAAGGAAAATGTACATAAATAAATAAATATATGATTAAAGGTCTGAATCACAACACAACTAGCTATTCTGTATAAACTCGTCTCACATACCTGAAACCCTCCCCCTCCCCCCCCCCCCCCCCCCCCCGCGTCAATGCACAAAGCCTCAGCTGTCTATCAACTAGATGAAGATAATATGTTCTTTTAATCATTGAATATGTTCTTTTAATCATAGGCCCGCCAGTCTGTCGTTCACTTCAGAGAAAAGAAAAGAGGAAATAGATAGGTATGTAAGTAAGTGAGTAAGTAAGTAAGTAATAATAATAATAATAATAATTACAATATTTATATAGCGCAAAATCTCGATAAAAATCAAATCTAAGCGCTGAACATACACTTACGCTCGCGCGCACACAAACACTTACACATGGCTATAAATGGGGAAAAAGAATAAAAGCAATGGAAAATTATAGAGAGCATATTATATACAAATATATATTACAATGTGATTCCCCTCCGAGTGGAGACAGGCTACAGAGGGGGGATGAGTGAGGTCAGGATTTTATGCAGAGGAGAAAAGGTGAGTTTTGAGAGCGGACTTGAAGGAGACAAAAGTAGGTTGCTGACGGACAGAGAGAGGAAGTTTGTTCCAGGAAAGTGGACCAGAAACAGAGAAGGCTCGTGGACCATAGGTATTGACCTAAGTGCGTGGAAAGCGAAAAGTCAGAGGATCGGAGGCAGAGCGGAGGGTACGTGAGGGAACATAGATCTCAAGTAGGCTTGACAGGTAATGGGGGGCTGCGTTATTGAGGCTTTTGTAGCACATGGTGTCTAGTTTGTACTGTATGCGCTTTGATACAGGGAGCCAGTGAAGTTGTGCCAGGAGAGGAGATATGTGGTCAGCTTTTTTCTTTTTGAGTAAGTAAGTGAGTAAATAAGTCAGTTTCAGTCTTTTTCTCCTAAATTTTGTGTTTGGTGTTTGTGATCTTACATTCACGCTTGACAAAGGCCAGTTGGCCGAAGTTTTGCGCCTGTCTTGTCTGGTTATATTAGATATGCATTGATTCCGTTTTCGAGTTTTTTTCTAGTATCTGCTGGTGTTTCCCCTTCTGAAGACTCGAAGAACTGTAACTTTGTAGTGTAATATAAACAGTAGTTTCCCTCTGTTGTGGTGTGATAGAAAGAGTAGTTTCCCTTTGTTGTGGTGTGATAGAAACAGTAATTTCCCTTTGTTGTAGCGTGATAGAAACAGTAGTTTCCCTTTGTTGCGGCGTGATAGAAAGAGTAGCTTCCCTTTGTTGTGGTGTGATAGAAACAGTAGTTTCCCTTTGTTGTGGCGTGATAGAAACGGTAGTTTCCCTTTGTTGTAGTGTGATATAAACAGTAGTTTACCTTTGTTGTGGTGTGATAGAAACAGTAGTTTCCCTTTGTTGTGGCGTGATAGAAACAGTAGTTTCCTTTTGTTGTGTCATGATAGAAACGGTAGTTTCCCTTTGTTGTGGTGTGATAAAAACAGTAGTTTCCCTTTGCTGTGGCGTGATAGAAACTGTAGTTTCCCTTTGTTGTGGCGTGATAGAAACAGTAGTTTCCCTTTGTTGTGTCGTGATAGACACAGTAGTTTCCCTTTGCTGTGGCGTGATAGAAACAATTGTTTCCCTTTGTTGTGGCGTGATAGAAACAGTAGTTTCCTTTGTTGTGGTGTGATAAAACAGTAGTTTCCCTTTGTTGTGGCGTGATAGAAACAGTAGTTTCCCTTTGTTTGGGATGATAGAAACAGTAATTTCTCTTTGTTGTGACGTGATAGAAACAGTAATTTCTCTTTGTTGTGACGTGATAAAACAGTAGTTTCCCTTTGTTGTGGTGTGATAAAAACGGTAGTTTCCCTTTGTTGTGGTGTGATAGAAACGGTAGTTTCCCTTTGCCGTGGCGTGATAGAAACAGTAGTTTCCCTTTGTTGTGGCGTGATAGAAACAGTAGTTTCCCTTTGTTGTGCGTGATAGAAACAGTAGTTTCCCTTTGTTGTGGCGTGATAGAAACAGTAGTTTCCCTTTGTTGTGTCGTGATAGACACAGTAGTTTCCCTTTGCTGTGGCGTGATAGAAACAATTGTTTCCCTTTGTTGTGGCGTGATAGAAACAGTAGTTTCCCTTTGTTGTGGTGTGATAAAAACAGTAGTTTCCTTTGTTGTGGCGTGATAGAAACAGTAGTTTCCCTTTGTTTTGGCATGATAGAAACAGTAATTTCTCTTTGTTGTGACGTGATAGAAACAGTAATTTCTCTTTGTTGGGGACGTGATAAAAACAGTAGTTTCCCTTTGTTGTGGTGTGATAAAACGTAGTTTCCCTTTGCGTGGCGTGATAGAAACAGTAGTTTCCCTTTGTTGTGGCGTGATAGAAACAGTAGTTTCCCTTTGTTGTGGCGTGATAGAAACAGTAGTTTCCCTTTGTGTGTGCATGATAGAAACAGTAGTTTCCTTTGTTGTGGATGATAGAAACAGTAGTTTCCCTTTGTTGTGGCGTGATAAAACAGTAGTTTCCCTTTGTTGTGGCGTGATAGAAACAGTAGTTTACCTTTGTTGTGGCGTGATAGACACAGTAGTTTACCTTTGTTGTGGCGTGATAGAAACAGTAGTTTCCCTTTGTTGTGGCGTGATAGGAACAGTAGTTTCCCTTTGTTGTGGTGTGATAAAACAGTAGTTTCCCTTTGTTGTGGCGTGATAGACACAGTAGTTTCCCTTTGTTGTGGTGTGATAGAAACAGTAGTTTCCCTTAGTTGTGGCGTGATAGAAACAGTAGTTTCCCTTTGTTGTGGCGTGATAGAAACTGTAGTTTTCTGTTACAGACGAAGCGAATTTAGTGCAGTGTTGTTTGTAGTTTTGTTTACGTGGCCACAGTGCCTGCGGGCTTCTGTTTCAAAACTGATGTTTGCGTAGGCGATGATAACTTTGTTTGCCTTAGAAAAAGTTTTTTTATTTCTATTTCCCGTTCTTCATATCGATCTAAGCATCTGTCTGTCTGTCTGTCTGTCTGTCTCTCTGTCTCTTTCTCTCTCTCTAGCGCGCGTGCGCGCTCGCTCGTGTGTATCTGTATGTGCTTGTGCATGTGTATGTGCATGTGTATGTGTGCGTGTGTGTGTGTGTGTGTGTGTGTGTGTGTGTGTGTGTGTGTGTGTGTGTGTTGTGTGTGTGTGTGGTGTTTGTGTGTGTGCGTGTAAATTGTCATGTTGTTTTCGGGTGTTTATTTATTTATCTTTTTTATCTTATTTATTTTTTGTCGCATCGGATTTACTGTGCGGAAATTGGGCTGTTGTCTTTGGATGAGAACTTTTTGCTGCAGTCCAGCGTCTTTATATATTTACCTATTTATCTATTCATTTGTTTGTTTGTTTGTTTATTATTATTGCTTCATTTATACATTTATTATCTTTTTTTTTTCATTTTATCTTTTCTCGGTAATCATTCATGTCTATGTACTTGTATGAAAGTGGATTTTTCCTACATGATTTTTGCCAGGGATAGCAACTCCTTCGCTGCCATGGAATCGTTTACGTGCACTGGATCTTTTCAGATTTATGGATGAATCGTTTGGATGGATGGATGGATAAGTGTTTCAGTGTCCGTGACCTAGATTCACCATAGATCAACAATCGGCACAGTCAAGAGTTTGAAAGAAAATGGGGGGGGGGGGGGGGGGGGAGGGGGAAATTGACTTGTTTCCCAAGAAAGCCTGGACGCTCTTAAACGTTTTTATATCCAGCTTTCGAGCTGTTTTGACGTGAAACACCGCTGCTGGTGGGCAACAAGTTGCAGACATCGTTACTGCTACTTTCATGTGTCTTGTGACATTATCCGTGTGCAAAGTTTGAGTGGAGTAAGTAAACAAGCGGAAGTACACTTTTTATTTTGTCAAGAAAAAGGTTGTAGGACTAGAGAAGAGTTGGAAACAAGCGTTAAGAGCCGGTTTTGTCTTGTCTGTCTCTCTGTCTGCCTGTCTGTCTGTAAGCGTTAAGAGCCAGTTTTGTCTTGTCTGTCTCTCTGTCTGTCTGTCTGTCTGCAAGCGTTAAGAGCCAGTTTTGTCTTGTCTGTCTCTCTGTCTGTCTGTCTGTCTGTCTGTAAGCCTTAAGAGCCAGTTTTGTCTTGTCTGTCTCTCTGTCTGTCTGTCTGTCTGTAAGCGTTAAGAGCCGGTTTTGTCGTGTCTGTCTGTCTGTCTGTCTGTAAGCGTTAAGAGCCAGTTTTGTCTTGTCTGTCTCTCTGTCTGTCTGTCTGTCTGTAAGCGTTAAGAGCCAGTTTTGTCTTGTCTGTCTGTCTGTCTGTCTGTCTGCAAGCGTTAAGAGCCAGTTTTGCGTGTCTGTGTCTGTCTGTCTGTCTGCAAGCGTTAAGAGCCAGTTTGTTTGTCTGTCTGTCTGTTGTCTGTCTGCAAGCGTTAAGACCAGTTTTGTCGTGTTCTGTCCTGTCTGTCTGAAGCGTTAAGAGCCAGTTTTGTCGTGTCTGTCTGTCTGTGTCTGTCTGCAAGCGTTAAGAGCCAGTTTTGTCTGTCTGTCTGCTGTCTGTCTGTCTGTCTGCAAGCGTTAAGAGCCAGTTTTGTCTGTCTGTCTGTCTGTCTGCAAGCGTTAAGAGCCAGTTTTGTCTGTCTGTCTGTCTGTCTGTCGCAAGCGTTAAGAGCCAGTTTTGTCGTGTTGTCTGTCTGTCTGTCTGTCTGCAAGCGTTAAGAGCCAGTTTTGTCTGTCTGTCTGTCTGTCTGTCCGCAAGCGTTAAGAGCCAGTTTTGTCGTTGTCTGTCTGTCTGTCTGGCGTTGTTGTCTGTCTGTCTGCAAGCGTTAAGTGCCAGTTTTGTCGTGTCTGTCTGTCTGCTTCTGTCTGCAAGCGTTAAGAGCCAGTTTTGTGTGTTGTCTGTCAGGTAGCATTTGTCTGTTCTGTCGTCTGTCGCAAGCGTTAAGAGCCAGTTTTGTCGTGTCTGTCTGTCTGTCTGGTCGCAAGCGTTAAGAGCCAGTTTTTGTCATGTCTGTCTGTCTGTCTGGCAAGCGTTAAGAGCCAGTTTTGTCATGTCTGTCGTCTGTCTGTCTGCAA
>JAPXFY010000029.1:40767120-40774620 GCA_030674185.1 Monoplex corrugatus
TTAATGGCATATTTGTTTCGTTGCTGCTGTTATTTGGGTTTTTCTTTGTGGCATAATTGATGTTATTTTGTTGTTGTTGTGTTATCTTTCTTTGTTGTTGTTTTTGTCGTTGGTGTTGCATGATTTGATGTCATCTTTGTTGTTGTTATTGTTGTTGTTATTTTACTGTGGTTGTTGTGTTATATGATGTCATGTCATTTTTTGTTTTGTCGTTATTGCATGAATTGATGCCTTGTTTGTTGATTGTTGTTATTTTTGTTGTTGTTGTTGTTGCATGAGTTAGTGTTATCTTTTTTTATCGTTTTTACATGATTTAGTGTTGTCTTTGCCGTTGGTTTTGTTATTGCTGTTGTTTGCAGGATTTAATGTCATATTGTTTGTTCCTGTTGTTGTTTGGGTTTTTCTTTGTGGACTGAATTGATGTTATTTTTCTTTGTTGTTGTTTTTGTCGTTGGTGTTGCATGATTTGATGTCATCTTTGTTGTTGTTATTGTTGTTGTTTTTTATGAGGAAGGGGGATTTGGAGCACTGGTCACAACGGGAAAGCTGGAGGGAAGGAGAGCACCGGGTAGACGCAGGGAGAAAATGCTGGACGGACTTGCAGAGTGGCTGGGGACGAGGAGGGTGGGGGAGATGCTGGGGGCAACGAGAGATAGAGACAGATGGAAGTCCATGATCGCCAACGCCATGCGGCAGGGCACCTGATGATGATGATGATGATTGTTGTTGTTGCTGTTGTTGTTATTACTGTGGTTGTTGTTGTTATATGATATAATGTCATTTTTTTGTTTTGTTGTTATTGCATGAATTAATGTCTTTGTTTGTTGCTGTTGATGTTGTTGTTGTTGCGTGATTTACATGAAATGTCATCTTTGTTTTTGTCGTTGTTACATGATTTGATTGTATCGTTGTTGTTGTTGTTTTGTTGTTATTAGAGTTGGTTATTGGCTGTGTCACTATCGCTGATTTATTGTCATCTTCGATTTTTGCGGTTCCGTGTTAGATGGGGTGTTGTATCAAGATTATTGTAATGGATATTATTGCTTCAGCGTCATAATGTGTTACTGTTTGGTGTTTGTGTCTTGAGTGTGTTGTTGTTGTTGTTTTGTTTTGCTTAATTTAATGTCATTTTTGTGTTTTCTTTGTTATAGATTTTTCTTACATTGTTTTGTTTTTCTTCTTCTTTATCTGTGAGTTTATTGTTGTTGTTTATGTGTATATTGTTATGTGTGTTTTTGTTCTTTATTGTTTATTTTATTGATGTTGTTTAATTGTGTTATGTTTTGTTTTTTTTGGTCTTTTATTGTGTAGTTTTGTTGTTGTTTTGTGTAATATTTATGTTTTTTGTCTCTTTATGTGTTTTTTGATGTTGTTTATGTGTAATTGTTATGTTTTTTTGTCTCTTTATCTGTGTAGTTTATTGATGTTGTTTATGTGTATATTGTTATGTTTTTTGTCTCTTTATCTGTGTAGTTTATTGTTGTTGTTTATGTGTATATTGTTATGTTTTTTGTCTCTTTATCTGTGTAGTTTATTGTTGTTGTTTATGTGTATATTGTTATGTTTTGTTCTCTCTTTTTTGTTTAGTTTATTGTTGTTGTTTATGCGTATATTGTTATGTTTTTTTCTCTCTTTATCTGCTTATTTTATTGTTGTTGTTTATTCACTCTTTCGACGTTACTCTTATTGTTTCGGAGTGAAGCCTTTCCTTTTTGTGTCCATGTTGGTTTTTGGTGTCAAACCTTGCTGTGTGGAGTCATAGACATATTGACGTGTGCCATGTTTTTTTTTTTTTCTGCCGCTGTCGTTCCTCTCGTGGATGTAGCCGTCCTTCCGCATGGTGTGTTTTTTGGTGATGTGTTCTTTAGACAGTAAGCGCCACCGTCTGCTGAAGGTGACCTTGACCTCTTCAGACAGACAGTTGGTGACGTCATTGCTGTCGTGTTCACTGGGTCGGCGTATCTCACGTGTCTGGCAAGGTGGGTGCCCAAGGTCATTGGGAACTGATAAAATTTAATAACAACTTCGGGGTATTGGCGTGACGGGTTCCGTCTTGTACGATGCAGAAGAGGATGTATTTATTGCGTATTAAGCGACATGATAGTATTGAGTAAGGTTCATACACATGATATCATTGACGAACCAGAAGCGATGCACCAGAACGAGACACTAATCACTCACATACACATACACACCATTGCATACTCACAGACACGCACACACACACACTACGCATCGTGCACGCACGCACACGCACCACAAATGCACACACGCGAGCATGCACGCACGCATGCACTCACACATACACACACAAGTGCACACACACACACACACACCACACACACTCACACACACACACTCACACACACACACACCACACACACACACTCACACACACCACACACACACACACACACATATACACAAAAAAGAGAGAGAGAGAGGGAAGAAGAGAAAAGAAGAGAGAGAGAGAGAGAGAGAGAGAGAGAGAGAGAGAGAGAGAGGAAACACGAATAAATCACAAAACAAAACAAAAAAAAGACAGGTGCAAAATTTTGGCGAACTACTCTTTGTCAACCATACACAACAGATAACAGAAAGAGAAACACAAAACATTACACCAGCAAGATTTCCCTGATATTTTCTTTGAGCAGGAGGATGAAAAGCAGTTGCAGGTGACAGGCATTTACAAATGAAATGTAGCTAAAAGGTGCTATGCTTTGAATAAAACGCAGTACAATTGAAGATAATTGTGACTCTCCCGCCACGAAATCAGTCTTAACTAGCATTTTGGGCATTTGAGATATACATATCACTGGAAAGTGTACATTCTGCTGATTATTTTGGTACTTGAATAAAGTTTGAACTCAAGAAAATATAGAAGTTATGTATGTTTAAAATCATTAAGTTGTATGACGGCCATTCTGAGAAAACGGCCTCTAAAGTTTTTGTGTGCTCTCCTACACATTTTCCTTAAATTTCTTTATTTGGTGGCTTTGACCCAGTTTGTTTCTAATTTTCATTATCTGAAAGGTGCACCAAAGAGCTTTCCATCAATATATTACATGTGGGGGTACTGTACAGGTTAAGGTTCATAATAAGAGACAAATATAGGTACTTTTGGTCGGAAATTGCGTTCTTTCTGCTGCAATCAGTGCATCAAAATACCATTTTAAACTGATTAATAATATTTTTTCCAGAAAAAAAATTTCTGTGGGGGGATAGTTATAGTGTACAGAAATAAATTTTGAGAAGAAGTCAGAACACCCCAGATAGACCGACCCTCAGTCACCTTTTCAGCTGCTAATGCTGTTCGACTGACCGCGAGTTAAGACTGATTTCGTGGTGGGAGGTCACAATTGTATTAATCATTGTCGAATTAAATACAGCACAATTGAAGATGATATGCTTGGAAGAATGAAAATGGATTTGAAGATAATTCACATTGATGAATTATTGCCGTATGGATGAAGATAATAACTGAAAAAAAGTAACAACTGACTAACGAAATGCAGTTGAGAGCAAAATGCATTAATCATTGACAAATGAAGTGCGATTGAAGATAATACGCATTAAATGAAATGCAGTAAAATTGAAGATGATATGCATTGATGAATGAACGGTAACCTACCTGTACCTACCAATGTTGTTTTTCAATGAGTATTGCCCTTTTTGTCCCTTGTTAAAAGTCCTAACCAAGGCATCTGACTCTTATGATGTGCTTTTTTAACCGTTACATTTTTAGAATTAGTCATAATCTTAGACATTGTGTTCGACAAAGAGGGAGGGGGAGAGAGATGAGGGGAGGGAGAGGGTGAGAGAGGGGTGAAAGAGAGAGTGAGAGAGAAGAGTAAGAGCATGTGTGTACATTTGTTTATGCGTTCTTGTTCCTGTATGCATTTTAATGCGAATGCCAAAACAATTTCCCATTGTGATGTTCTGGGCTGAATGAAATCTTGTATCTTGTAAAACAGTCGAAGCAAATATGCATTGACGAACAAAATGCAATATGATTGAATCTAGTCTGCATTGATGAATGATGAACTGCAGTACATTTGAAACTAATACATACAGTACAAACTAGACACCATGTGCTACAAAAGCCTCAATAACGCAGCCCCCGATTACCTGTCAAGCCTACTTGAGATCTATCTTCCCTCACGTACCCTCCGCTCTGCCTCCGATCCTCTGACTTTTCGCTTTCCACGCACTAAGCTCAATACCTATGGTCCACGAGCCTTCTCTGTTTCTGGTCCACTCTCCTGGAACAAACTTCCTCTCTCAGTCCGTCAGCAACCTACTTTTGTCTCCTTCAAGTCCGCTCTCAAAACTCACCTTTTCTCCTCCGCATAAAATCCTAACCTCACTCAACCCCCCCCCCCTCTGCAGCCTGTCTCCGCTCGGAGGGAATCACATGGTTATAATATATAATTGTATATGCTATGCTCTCTATAATTTTCCATTGCTTTTATTCTTGCTTTTATTGCTTTTATTCTTTCTCCCCATTTATAGCCATGCGTGTGTGTGTGTGTGTGTGTGTGTGTGTGTGTGTATGTGTGTGTGTGTGTGCGTGCGTGCGTGCGTGCGTGCGTGCTTGCGTGTGTGTCTGCTTCAGCGCTTAGATTTGATTTTATCAAGATTTTGCGCTATATAAATATTGTAATTATTATTATTATTGTAATTATAATACTTGTAAGCCAAAGACATGCAGTACAACTGACTAACAAAGTGAAAAAGCCGCTCACCTTTATTATAATAAATCTTCCTCTTTTTGTTTTTATGTAGCGCTATTCTGTAAAATCATTTGGACTCACTGTACCAAGCAGGTGGAGTACTAGGTATCCATTCATTCATTAGTGAATACAGGATCTTCTGATTACAAGCCCGGTGCTTACCAACTTGACTCCTGCACCTGTTGTTTATTATGGACACATTATTTCACTATCTCCACGCGTTCTTTGTCTAAGATAAATAGACGTTGATTTCTGATGGAGAAAGAAAAGGAGAGGGAGAGAGAGAGAAGGGGAGGGAAAAGAGAGAGAGAGAGAGAGAGACAGACAGACAGACAGGCAGCAGACAGACAGACAGACAGACAGACAGACAGACAGACAGCAGGCAGGCAGGCAGACAGACAGACAGACAGACAGCAGGCAGAGGCAGGCAGGCAGGCAGGCAGACAGACAGACAGAAGACAGGCAGGCAGGCAGGCAGGCAGACAGACAGACAGAGAGACAGACAGACAGGCGAGGCAGGGAGGCAGACAGACAGACAGACAGACAGACAGACAGCAGGCAGGCAGGCAGGCAGACAGACAGACAGATAGACACAACGGAAACTGAAAAAGATACAGACTGAGAGGCAGAAAGAAAGAGAGAGAGAAAGAGAGAGAGAGAGACAGAGAGAGAGACAGACAGACAGACAGACAGACGACAGACAGACAGACAGACAGACTGAGAGATTATCATGAGTAAACGCGACGAGCGCCATGTTGTCCCGACATCGATGATAAGACCTATACCACGCCTAGACATCGATATTTCTTTCCTTAGACGTGTCTTTCCTTTTATTTTACTCTTTTCTTCTTTTTACTCATGCAACATTAAAATACGTTCAACTTTTCAATGTGTTTTTTTTTTGGTTTTTTTTTTCTGTTTCTTTTTTTTTATTCTTTCTTTTTTTGTTTTTTTTTTGTTTTTGTTTGTTTGTCCCTGGAGGACTACCTCATACGGTCTGGGCTGGTTCGCTCGCGGTGTAAAACGGGTATTGAGCGTTTTGATGACGCTGAAGGGAATCAAATTATCTTGCCTTGCCTTGCCTACAAAGCTTTTACAACACAGGATTGTAATGCCTGCATGTGGATCTGGTTTCTTGAGTCTTTCCAGCTTGTCTGGATAAAAGTGCGGGAAAGATGTCGTTTCATTTCTATTGTTTCCGCTTCGTTTTCTTTGTTGTTTTGTTTTTGTGAATTCCTTGTTTGTTTGTTTGTTTATTTTTGCAATATTCCTTTTAGTTTAAATGGAAAAGAAAAGAAAAAAAAGGAGTTTGTTTAAGTGGAAAAGAAAAAGGGAGTTTTTATTATCAGCTGAAGGGGTGCGTTTGTGTGTGTGTGTGTGTGTTGTGTGTGTGTGTGTGTGTGTGTGTGTGTGTGTGTGTGTGTTGTGTGATGTGTGTGTGTGTGTGTGTGTGTGTGTGCTGGTGTCTGTGTGTGTGTGGTGAGAGAGAGAGAGAGAGAGAGCGAGGATGACAACTTGAGGCAAAGGTCACACGCATAGCAGGTAGAGTGTACCCTAGCTCAGACCAGTTCCAGCCCGCAGCATTAAAAACTGGCCTGTTCGCTGCCCATCTTAATGTTTCCATCATCCTGGTAGTAGTGCCAGCTTAGTGTTTCGTAGATCCAGCCCATTGTTAAGAACTTGCAAGGGCATAGGATTAGACGCAGACTCAGGGAATCTGCCAGATGATTGCTGATATATTTGGTTGGAACGCTTATGATGGAGCACAGAAACACCTACCTTGATTTTTTACTCTTCTTGGCGATGCAAGCCCCCTGCAGTCATTTCTTTATTTATGATATGATTGGTTGTATGTACAGGGTCTACAAGAACAGCTGAGAGATCGATCATGAAATCTTCGTTTATATTGTTTTGATCCAACTTGTGTATGTGAGGATTTCCCATTCATATAATGATACTGATGATAAAGAGGAGGAGGAGGAAGAGGAGGAGGAGGAGAGGAAGAAGAAGAATAAGAAGAAGAAGAAGAAGAAAAAGAAAAGAAGAAGAAGAGATGATGATGATGATGATGATGAAGAAGAAGAAGAAGATGGAGAAGAAGATGAAGAAGAAGACCAACAACAACA
The DNA here is from genome assembly GCA_030674185.1 of Monoplex corrugatus. Classification (NCBI taxonomy): domain Eukaryota; kingdom Metazoa; phylum Mollusca; class Gastropoda; order Littorinimorpha; family Ranellidae; genus Monoplex; species Monoplex corrugatus. The sequence goes on from JAPXFY010000029.1 coordinate 40,773,980, forward strand.
GTAATAATAATACTTATCATCAACGTCATGATGATGATGATGATGATGATGAGACTAATGATTATGAAAAATAACAACACATTCACTGTTCTTTAAACTCAGACTCACTGCACATTAAACATTTACAAAACAGAGTATAACACACACACACCACACACACACACACACACACACACACACACACACACACACACACACACACACACACACACACAACACACAACACGGCCAGAGAGAGACAGACAGACAGACAGAGACAGAGACAGACAGACACAGAGAAAGAGAGAGAGGGAGAGAGACAGACAAACAGACAGACAGACAGACAGAAACAGAGACAGACAAATCAGAATACACACATTCATTCATTCACCTTCACAAGAAAATTGCCGGCTTTCCTTCTTAAAAGTCAAGACTTGAGATCCCAGTTCGATAGAGATCAACGACACCAACCTTTACCAATATAACAGACGGCACACCCAGCACACGTATTGTAGACAGACTCACGGGACAGGCCTACACAACCGTATAACAGGCAGTTGGTCTGAATCATCCTCGTTCGGAAAAATGAAATAGGTGAGGTTGACACAGCAGGGTATCGTTTCACACGTTAACCTTTTGACTCTCGCTCCCCATCCACCAAC
>JAPXFY010000029.1:40779620-40792120 GCA_030674185.1 Monoplex corrugatus
GTGTGTGTGTGTGTGCGTGTGTGTGTGTGTGTGTGCTTGGGTGAAGCTTGTCAAAAGTTCAACGACAAACAGAAGACTGATAGCTACAGCCATAAAGATTTTTCATCCCCGGGAATCCTCTTTGGAAAAGGTCAGGAAGATGTTGTCAGTAATCCTCACCAGCTTCACACGTCCTCTCTCTGGCACCCAGAAAGTAGCGAAACACCAAGGAGACAGGCGCTACGGTGTCCTGTCGGCGTCATGAGTGGACAAGTAGGGTTTTGAGTACTGTTCTATTTGTTCTTTTATTTCTTTTACGTCACATATTTTCTTGTGGCCTAGATGGTTGTGAAATACCGGAGAGATGGCCCTTAAGGTGTTCTGCCACTGTCCTAAAATGACAAGTACGGTTTTATTACAGTTTTTCGGTTTTTTTTTTTTTTTTTTTTTTACATAATAACAGTTTGTTTTCGAGTGTTTTTCTTGTTTTATGTGTCTTAGACAGTCGATACATACTAGAGATATATAGGTAGACGCTATGGTGCTTTGAAAACGTCATTAACCGACAATATGGTTGTATTGCTGTAAACAGAACAACAGATCAGTTACGTACTTTCCTAGTTTCTTGTGACCTGGAAAGAAGTGAAATGCCACAGAGGGAGAGGTTACTGTGTGGTCTTCAAGCGTCAAGAAATGACAAATAGGGTTCCATTACAGTGTTTTAAAAAAAACAAAAACAATAAGCTTTACAGATTGTTTGTGTGTTTTCCGTCATTTCTCCGGCCTTGCAGCATAAAAATCACTTCACTCAAAAGAGAACAACACAACATAGCACCAAAAAAAAAAGAAAGAACAACCGAACGAAAGGGGAAGCTAACAAGAAAAGATGGAAGTAAACAACTGTATAAACAAACATATAATAAATATTTAAGTTACCTAAATAATGTCGAAAAAGATCTTTTGAGACAATCATTAGATTTATTTTTGGCTGTCCTGAATTTAGTCAGGATCAAATTGTTCCTTATATTCTATAACGACAATTTCGTTGTGTCGACAGCAAAGAACATACGAGAAAGTACATTTTGATGACAAAACAAAACCCCAAAAAAAAAAACAAACAACAAAAAAAAACGGTTCAACATTTTTGATATTAAAGTCAGTTTCATCCAGTTCATATTGACTTAAATTTTGTCAGACAGTTGACAGTAGTAATCTCCAAGATAGTTTTTTTGCATTCAAATTTCTCATGGGTAATTGAACTGAGAAAAACGTTAAAGCAATACAAGCTTAACTGAAGTGGACATTGTTGTCAGCTTGTTTCAAGATAGTAGTGGTATTCTAGAATTAAATTGACCTCTGGCCTTCAAGAAAGAGAAACAAGAAACACACTGAAAGAAAACAGGCACAAATTTCCCCGCCAACTGGCCTTTGTCAAACATGGGCAAAAGGCAACAAAGTGAAAAGTAACACAAGTTCTTGTTGTTATTTTTGTTTGAAGCCCAGCCGACTGCGTAGAGCCATATCAGGGTTATAACCTGTTCAAAACATACGCAATACTTCAACAGGAAAAAAAAAGGAAAAGAAAATTAAGGATACCTATCAATGCATTCGCGCACATAATCTAAGGAGATGCCCCTTGCGTTGACCATTCCGTCCTAATTTATCACTCATGGGGATTTAGAAAAAAACATACCTGAATTAAGATTTAAACACAACTAAGGACACTACAACGTGCATAAAAACAGGCCTAAATTACTAAAATTACTTCTGCATATCTTATTTCCCTTGACAAAAAATGCACTTAATACAAGGCCCAATTATCAATCTTAAGAGAAAGTACGTAAGACTTTATCGAACACATGCAGGTGAATAAACCACCATGGCAGAAAATGATAGAAAGAAATGACAGAAAGCAAAGGAGGAAGAAACAAAGAGAATGACAGGAGAAAAACAACAACACAAATAGAGAAACCTTAAGACGTAAAACGACACAACAACAAACCAACAACAACAACAACAACAACATAGCTTCCCTGACATTTCGTTCAGCTGGAGAAAATGACCGACACACATTGTTTCCAAAGGACATTTCCACTGTACTCAAAAGACACAATTTTCATCCTATAAAAAATTCCATTGCTTTGCCCTTGTATCCTACCATACAAAAACAGCACGCAAGTATGTACGATGATCCTCATGCAGCACGCTCTCAGGCGGATTAGCAGTGGACTTGTCGCCTGAAGCCAGTGATGTCACGCTCCGCACGCGGAGATACCACCAAGATTATGGTGTCCTTCAAGCCCCAAAGGATTTTTTTTCTCTCTTGGGCAACAAGTTTTAGTCTTTTCATCCTTCTTTTTTTTTGGCTGCTGTTGTCAGTCTGTCTTTAGAATAAAACTAGTCAAGCCATACTAAAACAAAATCTAATTTGGTTGCCATCGTGGTTAAGTGGTTAGCGTAAAGAAATGGGGGTCTGCGGAGTTCAGATCCTCATCAGTCCAAAACATTATCGTGGGATTTTGTTTCGGCTCCTGCCTAGTGTTGGACTGTGCAGTAAGCTCTTTGAGAAGACCGGAACCACACTGTCCAGGCTTACATCCTCCATACGGACGTGTTGGGATGGTGGGGGGAGTGGCTCAGATATCCTGACCAACGCTGAAGGTGACTGGTTTCTCGGGTCTGGTTTGACGCCGGTATGTATTATCCAATTAAGCGTAGAGCGCAGCCCTGTCATGCAGTCTTACTCCGAAAATGGAGTTCTGTGGCATCACGAATACACTCCCCATTCTCGTCATCACAACTCTGTGGAAGATAATCCCAGATTCTGCAGTCTTTCATACCCTGCACGCACGGTTAGCTACGTTTCAGTTGAGTGGAGAGCCATAATGAACAGCTTGACGATAGTGACACATGAGAGGTGTAAAAAATGGGATAGAACAAAATCTGATTTTCAAAACAGCTTTGCACTAAAACAAGGGACTGAATTACAAGGACAAGGGACTTAATTACAAAGGTGTAGAACATGGGGTAGAAAAAAAAATCTTTTTTAAACTGCTTTGCATTAAAACAAGGGACTGAATTACCAGGACAGGGAACTTAATTACAAGGGATTTAGTTACAAAGGACGTAACTGCAAAGGACTTTTTTTTTCAATTTTTATTTTTAAATTTATTTTTGCTTCACAGCAAATGGACATCAAACACACAATGTGGCTAGATGGATTTCATATGTCAATAATGTCTTTTCACTATGTGTATAATATTTTGTCAGTTTTCGTTGCCACACTGTGTGTTTAGATCTTGGTGTTCACTTTTATGTATTATGATATTTTGTACATCGGAAGTTTAAAAATGAACACCAAGATCATAATTGTAATGGACTTGAATTAGAGTTTCCACCCCCAAGACAACTACGTACATACATTTTTATGGTTGAATACAGTTCGCATGATAACTTAAGATATTGCTCAACGTCTTTGAATTTTAAACTGTTAAAAGTGGTTAAATACATTTCGCGTAGTAATTGATAAGACATTTATCAGTATGTGCTCAATATATTTGATGTTTTAAGCAGTAAAAACTCCTAACGATGCTAAATCATGAGAATGGGATCCAAGTCTTGGTAACATTCCGTGACTGAAGAGCTGTTAGATCGTTTATAAACATTGATATTTATATTGTCTTTTTGCTGCCTCTGACTGTCTGTCTATCTGTCTGTCTGTCTGTTCTGTCTCTTTGCCACTGTCTGTCTCTGTCATTGTCTCTTTCTCTCCCTCTCTCTTGCCCCCCCCCCCCCATTCACATATCTATACCTCTCTCTCTGTCTCTGTCTGTCTGCCTCTCTCTCTCCCCTCTCTCTCTCCTCTCTCTCTCCTCTCTCTCCTCTCTCTCTCTCCTCTCTCTCCTTTCTCTGTCTATCTCTCTTTGTCTCTCTCTCTCTACCTCTGCCTCTCTCTCTCTCTCTCTCTCTCTCTCTCTCTCTCTCTCTCTCTCTCTCTTATAGATTGTTTAACGAGTTGCATATTACTTTGTCGTATTTATTATTGACTGTTGATTGACATTTAAACAAGTGTTATGAAAGATTTGAATATTTATAGTACATCACGTATCTTTGTTCATTACTTTTCGTCTCAGACAATTAAGCACTCAGCAATTGGTTTGTTCATTATATCTAGAAAAACTCGAAAATGAAGTCCAATTTGCACTTTCTCGTCCAATACTCCATTACTCGAAGACATCAGAGATTCATTTGAACGCCCTCTGCCCCATCAAAATACTTTTAAAAATTCTTGTTTGTTCACAATCATTTTATTAATGCCATCAATGAAACGAAAACACTGTAAAAAAATAATTAACTATTCATTGTATAAGGCATTCAAAATAATTTATATTACCATTGTTGTCTGTATTTATTGTTGTTATCTCCCTTTTCAAGGGCCATGCCGTCATTATGAGCAAATCATCTGAAGTCTGTAGAGTCTTTCACGCGCGCGCCCACACACAACACACACCCACACAACACACACACCACACAGCCCCACACCACACACACACACACCACACACATACACACACACACACACACACACACACACACACACACACACACACACCACACACACATTATTACAACCAGTATATGACTTATCAGCATATTGCAACCAATATGTGTCCTATAACCCTGATTTGACTTCTTTCGACAAATGAATATGTTCTGATTTCTAAGCTCAAACAAACACACACACACATACATATGTGTTTTATCAGCTTGTTGCAACCAATCTATGTTATGTAACTTTGATTTGATTTCTTTCGACAAATGATATCTGTTTCTAAGCTCACACCACACACACACACACACACACACACACACACACACACACACACACACACACACACACACACACACACACACACACACACACACACACACACACACACACACACACACACACACACCACACACACACACACATCCAACACCACACACATACACACACACACACATAACCACACCAACACACATACACACACACACACACAAACACACACACACACACACACACACACACACACACACACACACACCACACACACACACCAACCACACACACACACATAATAATGTCTTTATCAGCTTGTTGCAACCAATCTGAGTACTATAACCTGATTTGGTTTCTTTCGACAAATGAATATGTTCTGATTTCTAAGCTCAAACACACACACATACATACATATGTGTCTTATCAGCTTGTTGCAACCAATCTATGTTCTGTAACTCTGATTTGGTTTCTTTCTACAAATGAATGTGTTCTGATTTCTAAGCTCAAGCACACACAAACACATACGTTAGTGCGTGCGCATCACGCGCAAATGGAGAGAGAGAGAGAGAGAGAGAGAGAGAGAGAGAGAGAGAGAGAGAGATGGAGGGGGGGGATGATCAATAGCATATCAGTGGCTGTGATGAGGTAGTTCCCTTGCTGACAGGGTTATGAAAGCACGTGCTGTCTGTGGGCAAACGAGGTCATTGCTCGTTGGACACTGCTGATCGATGACCATGCCCACGTCCTCAAAACAACAGGAAACCCAAATAAAACCTGCTCTTACATGTACATGTGTGGTAGACAACAGAGAATCCGACGATAGCATCGGTACAGTATCTCACAATGCAACGAAAAATGTTTTAAACCTTCTTTTAGCATAATTTCTTATAAATAGTCCTCGTATATTCTGAGAGTGGTAGGACTTTAAACTCAACAAAACAGAATCCAAAACAAGGTGACGGCTCGCGTTCAAGCAAACAAGAACCAGAATAAACACGAAAGAAGAATATGAACGCGTATTTAATACAACAAAACAAGACAGGCGCAAATTTGGCCTTTGTCAAGCGTAAGATTAAAATAAACAAACACAGATACAGCAGCAGGGAAGTTTCAGTCTTTTTCTCAATTTTTTTTGTATCTAGTGTTTGTTTGTTTGTAATCTTACGCTTGACAAAAGCCAACGAAAATTTGCGCCTGTCTTGTTTTGTTGTATTAAATACGCGTTCATATTCTTCTTTCGTGTTTATTCTGTTTCCTTTCAACAAAACAGAAGAAAACAGAACATGTGCGGTAGATATCTGCGTACGCGCGTTCATGCATTTGCGCGCATATGTTCACACGTGCGCGTGTGAGCGTACGTACAATATCGTTACACATAAACCACGTAATGTCAGATCCATGTGAAAGTAGTTTTACTGACACGTTGAAAAATATTCGTAACTTAACTCATGCATAAAGTTCGAGAAACATATTAAAGCTGACTTATGAAATATTGAAATAAAAATTGAATGATAAAGTGCAGGAAGATTGTAAACGATCTATCATCAGTTTTAGTTTCAAACTTTGACTGATACAAACACATTTTCATGTCTAAATGAAAACTGCAGGTGCACACAACGCCTACCGCCCTACCAGACACACACACACACACACACACACACACACACACACACACACACACACACAACACACAACACACACACACACACACAACATACACACACACAAACACACACACACACCATACACACTCTCTCTCTCTCTCTCTCACACACACACACACACACACACAACACACACACACGCACACACACACACACACACACACACACACACACACACACACACACACACACACACACACACACACACACACACACATTCGAACACACACACATTCGAACACACACATATAAACACACACACACACACACACACCACACACACACACACACACACACACACACACACACACACACACATCTAAAAGCGCTCGGATGTTATATGAAAAGACGTTAAAAAATTACAAACAAACAGACAGCACACAAACCTTAAAGCATATTGAAGAAAGATCAGAAAGAGAGAAAAGAGAGAGAGAGAGAGAGAGAGAGAGAGAGAGAGAGAGAGGATTTAATCTTTATTTCCAAGGTAATACATGAACATGAGAGAGTGAGAGAGAGAGAGAGAGAGAGAGAGAGAGAGAGAGAGAGAGAGAGAGAGAGAGTTTGATCTTTATTTCCAAGGGTAATAAATGAACATATGAGAGAGAGAGAGAGAGGAGAGAGAGAGAGAGGAGAGGAAAGAGAGAGAGGGATGTATGGTCGATATATGAAGTACTAGACATTAAGGGTTGACCAGTCAGTTGAATCGTAAATGATAAATTCTCAATGTCATATTGTAAGGTACCGCATACTCTCAAGGTTTTAGCGAAATTGGCAAAGCTGCCTCCCCCTTCCCCCCCATTCCCCCCTCCCATCCCCCCCCCACCCCCACCCCCATCCTTCGACTATATGAAATAGCGCAGTGCGTCAGGAGGTTGCCATTTTTAAACTATGACAGTGACGAATCCGTCTACAGTCGCTGTGAGCAGGTCACACAAGAAAAACGATTTGTTTTCATTTCCGTTCCCGTTCAGTTTCCTTGTTTTGATTCGAAAGATTTTTCTCTTTTTTTTTTTTTTCGTGGCCTGTTAGCTTAGTCTGGTTAAAGCGGCTATGCTGATTGCGCAGGGGTCATAGGTTTGACTCTGAGGGGACCACATATTTTTGTTGTTGTTGTTATTATTGTTTTGCCCACTGGGCAGATAGCTCAGTTGCTTGATAAAGCGTTCAGTCGCACTAATTCAGGGATCGTGAGTTTGAATCTCCGTAGCCCATAGTTGGCTTTATATTTCTTTTGTTTGTTTCCTTGTTTGTTTGTTTGTTTTTTAAGTGGGATAGATGGCTTTTTGATATAGTCATGGATTTGAATTTTTACATGGGATAGATGGCTTTTTTGATACAGACATGGCTTTGTTTTTACGTGGAATAGGTGTGTTTTTATTAGTCGTGAATTTGGTTTTACGTGGGATAATGTTTTTTTTGTGTGTGGATATAGTCATATATTTGTTTTATCGGGGAATAGATAATAATAATAATAATAATAATAATAATAATAATAATAATAATAATAATAATAATAATAATAATGTTTATTTGTATAGCGCATATTCCATATAAAAACATGCTCACCAGCGCTTTACATTTCGCAAGAAAGGCAAAAGGTGATAAAAAAATGTTCACAATTACATACACAATAAGATAACAACAAACATTAAAGCTATACAAGTAAGAAGACACATAAGAAACCACAGAATATTAAAATTTAAACACTGACTTATGTAATGAAGAAAGATTAACAGATTTTTCATATGAATAAAGAGGCATACTGTGTTTATAATATATTGCTGCGTGTGTGTGCTTGCGTACGTGTGTGTGTGTGTGTACATGTGTGTGTGCGTGCGTGTGCGTTGCTGTGCGCGTGTGTGTATGTAAGAATGTGTGTGTGTGCTTTTTTGACAGAGGCATAGATTTGTTTTTTACGTGGGATAGATGGCTTTTATTTTATATACGTGTATTCATGGGTTTGGTTTTCTCTTTACGTGGGATAGATGGCTTTTATTTATATACGTGTATTCATGGGTTTGGTTTCTCTTTACGTGGGATAGATGGCTTTTATTTTATATACGTGTATTCATGGGTTTGGTTTTCTCTTTACGTGGGATAGATGGCTTTTATTTTATATACGTGTATTCATGGGTTTGGTTTTCTCTTTACGTGGGATAGGTGGCTTTTTGTGATATAGTTATGGATCTGTTTTTTACGTTGGGTAGGTGGCTTTTTGTGATATAGTTATGGATTTGTTTTTACGTTGGTTAGGTGGCTTTTTGTGATATAGTTATGGATTTGTTTTTACGTTGGTTAGGTGGCTTTTTGTGATATAGTTATGGATTTGTTTTTACGTTGGTTAGGTGGCTTTTTGTGATATAGTTATGGATTTGTTTTTACGTGAGATAGATGGCTTTTTGTGATATAGTTATGGATTTGTTTTTACGTGAGATAGATGGCTTTTTGTGATATAGTTATGGATTTGCTTTTACGTGAGATAGATGGCTTTTTGTGATATAGTTATGGATTTGTTTTTACGTGGGATAGATGGCTTTTTGTGATATAGTTATGGATTTGCTTTTACGTGAGATAGATAGCTTTTTGTGATATAGTTATGGATCTGTGTTTACGTGGGATAGATGGCTTTTTGTGATATAGTTATGGATCTGTTTTTACGTTGGGTAGGTGGCTTTTTGTGATATAGTTATGGATCTGTGTTTACGTTGGTAGGTGGCTTTTGTGATGTAGTTATGGATCTGTGTTTACGTTGGGTAGGTGGCTTTTTGTGATATAGTTATGGATCTGTTTTTACGTGGGATAGATGGCTTTTTGTGATGTAGTTATGGATCTGTTTTTACGTTGGGTAGGTGGCTTTTTGTGATATAGTTATGGATCTGTTTTTACGTTGGGTAGGTGGCTTTTTGTGATGTAGTTATGGATCTGTTTTTACGTTGGGTAGGTGGCTTTTTGTGATATAGTTATGGATTTGTGTTTACGTTGGGTAGGTGGCTTTTTGTGATATAGTTATGGATCTGTTTTTACGTTGGGTAGGTGGCTTTTTGTGATATAGTTATGGATCTGTTTTTACGTTGGGTAGGTGGCTTTTTGTGATATAGTTATGGATCTGTGTTTACGTTGGGTAGGTGGCTTTTTGTGATATAGTTATGGATCTGTTTTTACGTTGGGTAGGTGGCTTTTTGTGATGTAGTTATGGATCTGTTTTTACGTTGGGTAGGTGGCTTTTTGTGATATAGTTATGGATCTGTTTTTACGTTGGGTAGGTGGCTTTTTGTGATATAGTTATGGATCTGTTTTACGTGGGTAGTGGCTTTTTGTGATATAGTTATGGATTGTTTTTACGTTGGGTAGGTGGCTTTTTGTGATATAGTTATGGATCTGTTTTACGTGGATAGATGGCTTTTTGTGATATAGTTATGGATTCTGTTTTACGTGGGATAGAGGCTTTTTGTGATATAGTTATGGATTTGTTTTACGTTGGGTAGATGGCTTTTTGTGATATAGTTATGGATTGTTTTACGTTGGTAGTGGCTTTTGTGATATAGTTATGGATCTGTTTTACGTTGGTAGTGCTTTTTGTGAATAGTTATGGATCTGTTTTACGTTGGGTAGGTGGCTTTTTGTGATATAGTTATGGATCTGTTTTACGTTGGTAGGTGGCTTTTTGTGATATAGTTATGGATTTGTTTTTACGTTGGGTAGTGGCTTTTTGTGATATAGTTATGGATTGTGTTTACGTTGGTAGGCTTTTGGATAAGTTATGGATTGTGTACGTGGTAGTGCTTTTTGTGAAATTATGATTGTTTTACGTTGGTAGTGGCTTTTTGTGATATAGTTATGGATTGTTTTACGTTGGTAGTGGCTTTTTGTGATATAGTTATGGATTGTTTTTACGTGGGATAGATGGCTTTTTGTGATATAGTTATGGATCTGTGTTTTACGTTGGGTAGTGGCTTTTGTGATATAGTTATGGATCTGTTTTACGTTGGGTAGATATGGATCTTTTTACGTGTAATATGTTATGGATTTGTTTTACGTGGGATAGTGGCTTTTTGGATATAGTTATGATTGTTTTTACGTTGGATAGTGGCTTTTTGTGATATAGTTATGGATCTGTTTTTACGTGGGTAGTGGCTTTTGTGATATAGTTATGGATCTGTGTTTACGTGGTAGTGGCTTTTTGTGATATAGTTATGGGTTCTGTTTTTACGTTGGGTAGGTGGCTTTTTGTGATATAGTTATGGATTGTTTTACGTTGGTAGTGGCTTTTTGTGATATAGTTATGGATTGTTTTTACGTGGTAGGGATAAGTATGGATTTTTCTTGATGTATATAGTTATGGATCTGTTTTACGTTGGTAGTGGCTTTTTGTGATATAGTTATGGATTGTTTTACGTGGATAGGTGGCTTTTTGTGATATAGTTATGGATCTGTTTTACGTGGGTAGTGGCTTTTTGTGATATAGTTATGGATCTGTTTTTACGTGGGTAGATGGCTTTTTGTGATATAGTTATGGATCTGTTTTTACGTTGGGTAGGTGGCTTTTTGTGATATAGTTATGGATTGTTTTTACGTTGGGTAGTGGCTTTTTGTGATAAAAGTTAAAGGATTGTGTTTACGTTGGGTAGGTGGCTTTTTGTGATATAGTTATGGATCTGTTTTACGTTAGGGGTAGTTGGATTTTTTGTTAATGCTTTTGTGATAAGTTATGGATTTTATCGTGTAGTGGCTTTTGATGAATAGTTATGATTGTGTTTACGTTGGGATAGTGGCTTTTTGATATAGTATGGATTGTTTTACGTGGATAGATGGCTTTTTTGATATAGTTATGGATTTTTTTACGTGAGATAGTGGCTTTTTGATATAGTATGGACTGTTTACTGGTAGTGGCTTTTTGTAGATAGTATAGATGTTACGTTTGGTAGTGGCTTTTGGATATAGTAGATGTTACTGTATGGTGCTTGTGTATGTTTCAGTAGGATGTAGTAGATATGCTTTTGTGATATAGTAGATCTGTTTACGTGGTAGTGCTTTTTGTATAATAGATGATTTATGGTCAAATATGATTGTTTACGTGAATAAAAGACTGCTTGTTTTTGTTTTATATGTTGTGAATAGTTTGTTTCTTACGTGATATAGATAGGATCTTTTTGTATAGATGCTATGTGATAGTTATTTTTACGTGGTAGGGCTGAAAGTAGGTTTATGGTTCTTTTTGTGATATAGTTATGGATTTGTTTTACGTGAGATAGATGGCTTTTTGTGATATAGTATGGATTGTTTACGTGGTAGGTGCTTTTTGATATGTTATGGATTGTTGTTACGTGTAGTGGCTTTTTGTGATATAGTATGGATCTGTTTTTACGTGGTAGTGGCTTTTGTGATATAGTTATGGATCTTGTTTACGCATGTGGAATAGATGGCTTTTGATATAGTCATGGATTTGTTTTTACGTGAGATAGATGGCTTTTGTGATACAGTAATGGATGTTTTTTTTACGCATGGTGGAATAGATGACTTTTTGATATAGTCATATATTTGATTTCACGTGGAATAGATTATATTTTTGTAGTCGTGAATTTGTTTTTACGTGGGATAGATGGCTTTTTTTGATAAAGTCATGGATTTGTTTCAAAAGGCTTTTATGATACAGTGATGGATGTATTTTTACACATGCGGAATAGATGGCTTTTTTGATATATTGCTTCATGATATTGTCATGGATTTGTTATTATGTGGAATAGATGGCTTTTATGATATAGTCATTGATTTGATTTTTTACGTGGGATAGACAGCTGTTCTGATAGAATCGTGGATGCTAGATCTTGAGATTCGAGTTCAAACCCCAGCCCACAACATAAAAGCTGGCCTGTTCACTGCCCGTCTTAATACGCTAATCTCTCTGGTACTATGAGTATTTGGTAAGTCCCGTCACTGTTCCTACCATTCCCCTTCTCACTCCCTGTTCGGATCGGTTGTAGATATGTGTATGTGGTTCTTTAAAGCAAAAAGATGGATTGTCACAGCACCAAGAA
>JAPXFY010000029.1:40794620-40814620 GCA_030674185.1 Monoplex corrugatus
TCTGGGTGTTTTGAGGTTGTGGCGTTCATCTACAGCGATCCCTTGATAAAACAGTGGATATTTACTTAGAATATTGACAACTATTCTCGCAGTCTATTTATAAAAACATGGTAAGTGTACTTGGATAAGAATTTTTAAGTAATAGTAGTTTTTTGTGTGTACAGAACGTCCTGCATGGACTTTTAGTGAAAGCAACGTTTGCTACTTGGAAAGGGAAGGTTCTCTGAAGGGAACAAAAGCAACAATTTTCTATTGTTAGAGAGGGGGCATTTAGGTTCTGTTTGCAAAAGTGGAAAATTGTGCATATTAACATCTGTTATGTTCACATGAACAAAAGCAACAATTTTCCATTGTTAGAGAAGGGGGCATTTAGGTTCTGTTTGCAAAAGTGAAAATTGTGCATATTAACATCTGTTATGTTCACATACAAATTGCCGTTGTTCAGTAGTATCATTCGACAGCGCAAGGCCATGTCCATGTTTTTTTGTTTTATTGTTTTTTTTTTCCCGTTTTTTTTTTTTTTTTTTTGGGTGGGGGGTCATATTTTGATGAATAAGCTCTTTTCGTGCATCAAAGAGACCCTACTGGACTCTGAAGTTCTTCACTTATACTGCTGCATACTGGAGTTCTTCCAAGGTTCTGATTTTCTGTCCACTGGTGTCTCAGTTTGTAAGCTTTCTGGTATTAAGGCAGTAAACATCCCATTAACATTGGGATGTCTTATAGCTTCATACAGAGGACCTGTAAACATTTATTAGCATGCATCGTGCTTAGTCCTGCATACCTGGTCTCATTACACCAAGACCTCTTTTATGTCTGGACCATTGCTTTCAGTGGTCTCGGCTGTTAAGATGTGAATGTTTGTCATGACGTGTTCTGTATTCGAGCATCAATTCAGTTTATATTGTTTATAGACTAGTGGACCATGAGGGCCATTGCAAACTCTCCCTCTCTCTCTCTCTCTCTCTCCTTCTCTCCCTGTCTCTTTCTCTGTCTCTTTCTCTCTCTCTTCTTCTCTCTGTCTCTTCCTCTCTCTCTCTCTCTTCCTCTCTCTGTGTCTCTCTTTATCACTCTCTTTCTCTCTCTCTCTCCTCCTTCCTGTCTATCTCTCTCTTCCACTTTCTCTTCCTCTGTCTCTTCCTCTCCCTCTTCCTCTCTGTCTCTCTTCTCTCTCCTCTCTCTCTCTCTCTTCTCTCTCTTCCTCTCTCTGTCTTTCCCCTCTAACTCTCCCTCTCTTCATGTCTCTCTTCCTTTTCTCTTTCCTCTCTCTCTTCCTCTCTCTCTTCCTCTCTCTTCTCTCTCTCTCTTTCCTCTCTATCTCTTCTCTCTCCTTTCCTCTCTATCTCTTCCTCTCTCTCCTTTCTTTCTGTCTCTCTCTTCCTCTCTTTTTGTCTTCCTCTCTCTTCCTCTCTCTTTCTATCTCTCTCGCCCCTCTCTCCTTCCATCTCTGGTATTTGAGTTGTGCATATGTTCTTCTGTGTCTTTTAACATTTCAGAATGTAGGCTAATGCGTGCATTAGAATTTATAGTGAATTTGAAAAAAAAAAGGAAAACATCCATAATTCACATTGATCAGGTTATTTGCAGACGAAAATGGATGAAAAGTTTCTTCATTTACCCATTTATTTATTCATTGATTTATGTATTTGCTGCTTTCTTGCTTTCTTTCTTTAATTTTTTGTTGTCATCATCAACTCTGTAGTCATGGTAGTTTTGTGATCTGAATCAGCATCATCAAGCATTATCAACATCGTCATCACTATAAACATATCTTTTTCTTCTTTTCTTCTTCATCATCATCATCATCATCATCATCATTTTCTTCTTCTTCTTCTTCTTCTTCATCATCATCATCATCATCATCATGAATCATCAATCAGCACCATAATCATCATCCATTATTAATAGCATCCTCATCACCATCACCACCACACACCATCTCATCATAAACCCCCACCACTACCATATATTATGATTGATTATCCTCAACATTACAGCAATCTATCAACACCACCATGTCAACGTCAACATCATCATCATCATCATCGTCGTGATCGTCGTCGTCGTCGTCGTCGTCTCATCATCATCATTCGTCGTCGACGTCGTCGTCGTCATCATCTTCATCATCATCGTTGTCATCGTCTTCATCATCATCATCAAAGTCGTCGTCATCGTCGTCATGATGTCCAATTCCCCGTTATTAATTTCAGTGCTGTCATCTCCTTGTGGCTGTCACAGGTCAGGCAATGACCACAGTCCACTAGACATATATACAGTCAGGCAATGACCACAATCACTAGACATATAGTCAGCATACCACAATCCACTAACATATATACATAGCAATGACACACACTAACATACATACAAACATACAACCACACACATATATTTATATATATTATAGTCTTGGCATATTTATTTCATCCCCTTACCCCTTCCTCTTCTCCTGTAGGGCGGCCAGTTGCTATTATGGGAGTTTTATTAATTGGACCTTTCACTGGCTCCTTCTCTCCTTCCTTGCAGGCTTGATGGCCGTCACTGGCCACCAGGGTCAGGTAGTTTGCTGCCTGACGGTATGTAGCCAGTGACAAGAGGCAGGCAATATCAGCCCAGGGCAGATCTCGTCGATTAAGACCGGGGCTGAGGAAGCAGTCTGATTAAAAGCCGCAGTCACACAAAGCGAGGAGAGGAGAGGTGTGGCGACGGGAGGGATGAAATCTTTAATCTGCCCTTGGCACTTTCCGGGCATGGCAGAAGGAAAAGTCGCCCAGCAGCTCGTATAGAAATCTGCTGGTCAGACTAGAGAAGCCTCTGTATACTCTGGAGACGTTTTACTTGATTAGAAAGGCCTGAGGGGAAGAAAACTTCCGTGATTGTATCGACAAGTTTGTGCCTGTCTAAAAGGGAAAGTGCATTTAAATAGAGGTTCTCTGGGTACTTCAATTTTATTACATACGTTTACAATAATTTTCCAGATAATATGACAGACGTGTACCTTAAAATTATTCACAACTAATCTCCTTGGTAATAAACGAGATCAACTCATTAGAGTAAGTGTGCTTTGATCGAAGAATGGAAATTATGGTGGCCTGTTTGCTTTAAAACTTCGCTGTATGTATTTTTGGTTTGGGTTTGCAGCAGATTTCGATGTTTAAAATGGAAGGTTGTCTGAACAGAATGTGTTGGTTAGAAAAGGAAGGAAGAAGATTCTGTTAATAAACGAAACTCTTTTGGTTGCTAACAAATTGTGCTTATCGATCGCTTTCATATTCACATACAAATTGGTGTTTGAACGATACCATTGTTTTAGTATGTTGACAGTAAACATTTTTCTGTATATCGTCTGACGAGGTAGTATGGTAGTTCAGGGTTCAACAGCTGTACTCTGAAGGTCTTCCGAGAAATCTTTTTACCTGCAATATGTGAGACTAGTTTATACAGAATACTAGTTGTGTTATGATTCAGACTTTTAATTATTCATTAATTTATTTAATATATATGTTCCTTTTCCTGAAAGATAAGATACTCAGATACACATGTCATTTACGTGTAACCAAGATTATTCTAGTGTAGGCTGATACAATACCAATATAACATAGAGGCTAGGTAAAACATAGGTAGGTAGGGCCTCAGGACCTGGCCAGCTCATGGATTTATGTGCAGGCATAGGCTTGTGCCATGATTACCATACACTTACGCCTGTGACGTTACTGTATATGGAATTCGTTCCTAGCTTGGAGATGTCATCTTGAGAAACTGAAACTGAAACTGAATTCAGCTGCACTGATGTCTTTGTTTGACAGTTTTAGTATCAGATCAGTTTTCTCAAGACAGTCTCTGCTTGATTGCAGTATTTCCGTATGCACTAACACTACAGGTACCATGTGTAGGGAAGGGACTCCACAATAAGCATGGCATATGCCAAAACCTTGTGGATAAATCCTTCACGCAAGTGATAGGTCCACTATTCATGAATGCCTATGACTAAGAGAAATAGTTATATAGGTTGTTTTTTTACTTTGTGTAATGATATATCAGATATTCTCTCCCATCGAAAATCTTGACCAAATTTAGACTGTCCAGCTGATTCTCAGATCTGACCCGTCAACTGTCAGCATCGTCGAGTTCGATGGCAGCCGCAGCATAAGACGTCACAGCACTTTCCTCCATTTACTCCGGTCTTGACTTTCTGTGATTTTTCATAGATCTTTAATTAAACCACTGATGTTGTTCATGACAGGAGGTTGTTGGTCTGCCTGGATTTCTTTTCGCCTCAACTTTTACTTGTAAAACTGTTGCCGTCAAAACCAGAATAAAAAGGAAAACACACACACACACACACACCACACACACACACACACACACACACACACACACACACACACACACACACACACACACACACACACACACACACACACACACACACACACACACACACACACACACACAATTCAAAACGCGTATTTCAAAAGAGGTTCCTTTTCCCCTACCAATAGCGCCCTCAGTAAACGTAATACATAAGAGCTTGATAGATTGCAACATTGAATTGACTTAGTGTTAACTGATTTTGATTGACTGATTGATTGATCTTCATAATGTGGATAGATTGTTCTTGAGAGGACAGAGGTTCTCTGCAGGCTGAGTGTGTGCTCTTACCAGTATAGGTGTGTGTGTGTGTGTGTTGTGGTGTGTGTGTGTGTGTGTGTGTGTGTGTGTGGTGTGTGTGTGTGTGTGTTGTGTGGTGCGCGCGCGCGCGTGTGTGTGTGTGTGTGTGTGTGTGTATGTGTGGTGTGTGTATGGTGTGTGTGTTGTGTTGTGTAATGTGTTGTGTGTTTGTGTTGTGTTGTATGTGTGTGATGTGTGTGTTTGTGTGTGTGTGTGTGTGATGGTATGTGTGTTTGTAGTTGTTTGTATGTGATTGTGTGTGTGTTGTGTGTGGTATGTGTGTTGTGTAGTTGTGTGTTTTTGTGTGATGTGTGTGTTGTATGTGTGTGTGTGTGTGTGTGTGTGTGTGTGAAGAGTTGTGTGTTTTTAGTTATTGTATGTGCATTTGTGTGTGTGTGTGGTGTGTCGTGTGTTGTGTGTGTGTGTGTGTGTGTGTGTGTGTGTGTGTGTGTGTGTGTGTGTGTGTGTGTGTGTGTTTGTAGTGTGTGTGTGTGTGAAGTGGTGTGTCGTGTGTATTATTGTATGTGCTGTGGTGTGGTAAAGATAGTTATAGTGATTAGTCAGTACTTTGATGTGTGGTACCTGTGTGTGTAGTCGTTGGTCAGTAGGGTACTTCGTAGTAACTATTTGATGTCATGTATGTACTATGGGCTATGATTAGTACCTATGGTTAGCAGTACCTATGATTAGTAGTACCTATGGTCAGTAGTACCTATGATAGTAGTACCTATGGTCATAAGTACCTATGGTTATATATAGGGTTCATACCATAAGACTATGGTCAGTATACCTAAGACATAACATGGTCAACTATACAAGACAAGTAAAACTCACACTAGACAAAAACAAAGAGAGACAAAAGCAAAGGAGACAAAAAAGACAAGCAAGAAAGAAACTATCATGCCATTGTGAAAAATGGTCTGCCATTATGTGGCCCTTCATGTCCTGCTGTCATGATGACTCTTCAGTTCCGGGGTGTGTGTGTGTGTGACGGGGATGGGGGGGGGTGAGGAAGGGGGGGTACGTTGGCGAGGCGAAAAGAGCTGTCGGAGGGGGGGGGGATAGTGACACAGGGACCGGTACAGAAGATGAGTTAACAAAACAAAAACAAGAAACAAGAAAGAAACATTACAGAAACAAATAAACAAACAAACAAACAAGAAACAAACATACATACATACAAATCTGACATTAACAAAGAAAATAATAATTAACCAAACAAAACAAACCCAATAGAAACAAATAGAGAACAAACAATCCTTACATAACATACGTGCATACAAAAACTGACATTAACAAAGAAAATAAATAAACGATGAAACAAAACAAACCATTAAGAAAACAAACAAACAAACAAACAAACAAACAAACAAACAACCCCCTTAAGGACACAAATAATCAAACAAACAAACCCTTACATAAGACATATAAAAAGCAAACCAAAAATAAAGCGTCCTTGTATTTTCTTTTGAAATCGAGAGATGAAAAAACAAAGAGAAGATTAAAAAACAAAGCTTGAAGCAAACAACAACTTCCAAAAAATCCAAAACGGAAGAAAACTGATAACAAGAGAAACAAACCGAAAAACGAACGAACAAACGAGCTAAGAAAGAAAGCAAAACAACTGAGAACAACATCTCGTGCGCGTACATGCATGCACACTTACACATAGACAGGCAGGCATACACACACACACCACACACACAACACACACACACACACACACACACACACACACACACACACACACACACACACACACACACACACACACACACACACAACACACACATACATATATATATATATTCACGCACACACAGAACTCACTTCACACAAACAAATATAACATACATACGCGCGTTGATACGGAGAGAAGAGAGAGACAGAGAGAGATAGAGAGAGACAGACAGACAGACAGACAGACAGACAGACAAAGAAGGGGTTAGAGACAGAGGGAGAGACAGAGAGAGAGAAACAGAGAGGGACAGAGAGAGAGAGACAGAGAGGGACAAAGAGAAAGAGACAGAGAGAGAGAGGGACACAGAGAGACAGACTGAAGAGAGAGAGAGGGAGAGTGAGAGAGAGAGAGAAAGAGAGAGAGAGAGTACAGAAACACTCCACGAAGCAAAACAAAAACAACAACAAAACAAACAAACAAACAAAAAAACAAACAAACAAACCACACAACAAAAAACAAGGCAGAAACAGGGCAACAAAAATGTTTAAACCCGCCGATAAAATCCCAGCGTGAGATGAAAATCCCTCACGGAAAACAGCGATACGATTTCTCTTTTAAGATGCCCTGAAGTGACGGCAAATCAGCTTGACTCTTAGTGATAAGACGCTGGGGGTTTCTGGTGGAAGTGCTCCATGTCGGATGTGTAGGGTTTCCTGAGGACAAGACAAAGAGGGAAACCGCCATGCTTTTTCTCTCTTCTGTCTTTCGCAGGCTGCAGTAAAGGATAACATTTTAATATCAAATGGAAGTATCCAAAATGATTAAAGTGTGATAATAATAAATAATAATAATAATAATAATAATAATAATAATAATAACAATAATAATAGTAATAATAATTTAATATTAACAGTAATGATAATAATAATAATTAATATGATGATGATGATGATGATGATGATGAATAATGATAATGATAATGATGATAGTAATAGTAGTAGTAGTGTGTAGTAGTAGTAGTAGTAATAATAGTGGTAGTAGTAGCAACAACAGCATCAACAGGAACAACAACAATAACAGCAATAATAATAATAGTAATAATAATTAACAATAATATAACAATAATAATAATGATAACAATTATAATGTTATTATTATTACATATTATCATTATCATCATAATCATCATAATCATCATCATCATTCATCATCAGTGTTATTACTATTATCATTATTATTGTTATTATTATTATTATTATGTTGTTGTGTTGCTGTGTTGTTGTTGTTGATATTATGACATTGACGACGACGACGACGACGATGATGATGATGATGATGATGATGATGATGACGATGATGATATGATGATTATTATAACAAACAAACATGGTAGTCAAGCCAGTCTGACTATCTTCCCTTTTATACAAAACATATAGTAGAGAAAAATCCAGATTTGTACCTTGCCAATGTCACTGTGACCGTGAAGAGGTGTTGATTTGAATAACACCTGATTCAACGTGCATTGAGAACAATGGTAGACTCTCAGAACAGTGACAACAGATGTTGAATACTGTCAGAAATTCCTTGAAAGCGTGCTCTTATTAAGCACTGTTGTTTTGACAGTGTGACCTTGACCTTTAAGCTCTGTCATTGTCAAACTCGCTTTTACGAGATCTTCAACAGTCCACAACTTTGACCAAAATATAGCGAAGATGCGCCAGTAAAGAGCTGAGAAAGTCTTGCTGAGAAATAACAAACAAACAAACAAACAAACAAACAAAAACCACACACACACACACACACACACACACACACACACATACACGCACACACACACACACACACAAACACACACACACACTGACACACATTAACACACACCTTTCTCCATTCGATAGAAAACAATCTCTTGAAACAGTTTGAAACAGTGACAAAGAGAAACACAAGTGCTTTGAAAAGTTTGTGAATGAGAAGAAAAAAAAAAAGGACACATACAGCACATAATGATGACGATGAAAGCAAACACAAAAACAAAACAGAGAGAGAAAAGAAAGAAAGAAAGAGAAAGAAAGAAAGAAAGAAAGAAGAGAGAGAGAGAGAGAGAGAGACAGACAGACAGAGAAAGAAAGAAAGAGAGAGAGAGAGACAGACAGACAGACAGAGAGAGAAAGAAAGAAAGAGAGGAGAGAAAGAAAGAAAGAAAGAGAGAGAGAGAGACAGACAGACAGAGAGAGAAAGAAAGAGAGAGAGAGACAGACAGACAGACAGAGAGAGAAAGAAAGAAAGAGAGACAGACAGACAGACAGACAGACAGAGAAAGAAAGAAACAGAGAGAGAAAGAAAGAAAGAGAGAGAGAGAGAGACAGACAGACAGATAGACAGAGAGAGAAAGAAAGAAACAGAGAGAGAGAGAGAGAGAGAGAGAGGAGAGAGAGACAGACAGACAGAGAGAGAGAGAGAGAGAGAGAGAGAGAGAGAGAGAGAGACACAGAGAGAGAGAGAGACGTGAGCTCTGTGTTGTGTAAAACTGTTGAAACAAAACACGGCACACGAATCCTTTTCAATCACCAAGTCGGCTTCCCCCCACAGACGAGCCAACCCGCCCGGGAGGAAATAAACAACAATTAACACTCTGAAACCTTCTCATCCACACTCCTAACCACCCATCCACACACCATACCTTCCCACCCACCCACCGACCCACCCACATGCCTCTGCCACCATCCTTCGTCCCCGTCGACAGTCCATTATCATCAGCCCATACCTCAAACCTCAGGACACGAAACTAACTGAACGACACAGTGGGACAGAGGTCAGAAGCCCAACGCTACCAAAACAGCATACATCAGTGTCACAGAAGGAAGAGTGCATGATGGTGGCAGTGTCACTGAAGGAAGAGAGCATGATGGTGGCAGTGTCACAGAAGGAAGAGTACATGATGGTGGCAGTGACACCAGAAGGAAGAGAGCATGATGGTGGCAGTGTCACTGAAGGAAGACAGCATGATGGTGGCAGTGACACAGAAGGAAGAGAGCATGATGGTGGCAGTGACACAGAAGGAAGAGAGTATGATGGTGACAGTGACACAGAAGGAAGACAGCATGATGACAGTGACACAGAAGGAAGACAGCATGATGGTGACAGTGACACAGAAGGAAGACAGCATGATGATGGCAGTGACACAGAAGGAAGACAGCATGATGACAGTGACACAGAGAGGAAGACAGCATGATGACAGTGACACAGAAGGAAGAGAGCATGATGGTGACAGTGACACAGAAGGAAGAGAATATGGTGACAGTGACACAGAAGGAAGACAGCATGATGGTGACAGTGACACAGAAGGAAGAGTGCATGATGGTGACAGTGACACAGAAGGAAGAGAGCATGATGATGACAGTGACACAGAAGGAAGAGAGCATGATGGTGACAGTGACACAGAAGGAAGACAGCATGATGATCACAGTGACACAGAAGGAAGGGAGCATGATAGTGAGAGTGACACAGAAGGAAGAGAGCATGATGATGACAGTGACACAGAAGGAAGACAGCATGATGGTGACAGTGACACAGAATGAAGACAGCATGATGGTGACAGTGACACAGAAGGAAGAGAGCATGATGGTGACAGTGACACAGAAGGAAGAGAGCATGATGGTGACAGTGACACAGAAGGAAGGGAGCATGATAGTGTGAGTGACACAGAAGGAAGAGAGCATGATGATGACAGTGACACAGAAGGAAGGGAGCATGATAGTGACAGTGACACAGAAGGAAGAGAGCATGATGGTGACAGTGACACAGAAGGAAGAGAGCATGATGGTGACAGTGACACAGAAGGAAGACAGCATGATGGTGACAGTGACACAGAAGGAAGAGAGCATGATGATCACAGTGACACAGAAGGAAGGGAGCATGATAGTGACAGTGACACAGAAGGAAGAGAGCATGATGGTGACAGTGACACAGAAGGAAGAGTGCATGATAGTGACAGTGACACAGAAGGAAGACAGCATGATGACAGTGACACAGAAGGAAGAGTGCATGATGGTGACAGTGACACAGAAGGAAGAGAGAATGATGGTGGCAGTGACACAGAAGGAAGAGAGCATGATGGTGACAGTGACACAGAAGGAAGACAGCATGATGATGACAGTGACACAGAAGGAAGAGAGCATGATGGTGAAAGTGACACAGAAGGAAGAGAGCATGATGATGACAGTGACACAGAAGGAAGAGTGCATGATGGTGACAGTGACATAGAAGGAAGACAGCATGATGGTGACAGTGACACATAAGGAAGAGAGCATGATGATGACAGTGACACAGAAGGAAGGGAGCATGATGGTGGCAGTGACACAGAAGGAAGGGAGCATGATGGTGGCAGTGACACAGAAGGAAGACAGCATGATGGTGACAGTGACACAGAAGGAAGAGAGCATGATGATGACAGTGACACAGAAGGAAGAGAGCATGGTAACAGTGACACAGAAGGAAGAGAGCATGATGGTGACAGTGACACAGAAGGAAGAGAGCATGATGACAGTGACACAGAAGGAAGAGAGCATGATCGTGACAGTGATACAGAAGGAAGAGAGCATGATGACAGTGACACAGAAGGAAGACAGCATGATGGTGACAGTGACACAGAAGGAAGAGAGAATGATGGTGGCAGTGACACAGAAGGAAGAGAGCATGATGACAGTGACACTGAAGGAAGAGAGCATGGTGACAGTGACACAGAAGGAAGACATCATGATGGTGACAGTGACACAGAAGGAAGAGTGCATGATGGTGACAGTGACACAGAAGGAAGAGAGCATGATGGTGACAGTGACACAGAAGGAAGACAGCATGATGGTGACAGTGACACAGAAGGAAGACAGCATGATGGTGACAGTGACACTGAAGGAAGACAGCATGATGGTGACAGTGACACAGAAGGAAGGGAGCATGGTAACAGTGACACAGAAGGAAGACAGCATGATGGTGACAGTGACACAGAATGAAGACAGCATGATGGTGACAGTGACACAGAAGGAAGAGTGCATGATGGTGACAGTGACACAGAAGGAAGAGAGCATGATGGTGACAGTGACACAGAAGGAAGACAGCATGATGGTGACAGTGACACAGAAGGAAGACAGCATGATGGTGACAGTGACACAGAAGGAAGACAGCATGATGGTGACAGTGACACAGAAGGAAGGGAGCATGGTAACAGTGACACAGAAGGAAGACAGCATGATGGTGACAGTGACACAGAAGGAAGACAGCATGATGGTGACAGTGACACAGAAGGAAGACAGCATGATGGTGACAGTGACACAGAAGGAAGAGAGCATGATGGTGACAGTGACACAGAAGGAAGACAGCATGATGGTGACAGTGACACAGAAGGAAGAGAGCATGGTGGTGACAGTGACACAGAAGGAAGAGAGCATGGTGGTGGCAGTGACACAGAAGGAAGAGTGCATGGTGGTGACAGTGACACAGAAGGAAGAGTGCATGATGGTGACAGTGGCACAGAAGGAAGGGAGCATGATGTTGGCAGTGTCACAGAAGGATCACAGAAGGAAGGGAGCATGATGTTGGCAGTGTCACAGAAGGATCACAGAAGGAAGGGAGCGTGATGTTGGCAGTGTCACAGAAGGATCACAGAAGGAAGGGAGCATGATGTTGGCACACTAGTCAGTGTTTCTCTGAGATTGCTGGCTTAGTTCCCTGCAAGACTGTGTCAGCTCTTGTCGCCTGTCTTACCTCCCCTGTTTCTGCTGAGTACTGATACCTCTCCGGTGTCTCGTACCCAGCTCTGGTACACCTCCAGTGTCTTTCATAAGCTTTGAAGGCCCTCGAGATCTTGCCAAAGCACAGAGATTACGGTTTTTGCTTAGGGTTAAGTCTTTAACTCCCGATTCCTATCCACCAGCTGTAAAAAACTGAACCCTTTGACTACCTCACCCTGTCCACCAGCTTCCTTGCAAGAAGTTGGTGGGTACGGTAAAAGAGTCAAAGGGTTAAGTTTTTGCTTTGTGATCTTCGTGGACAATGCAGGTTGCTGGTGGACATGGTGCAGGAGTCAAAGGGTTAAGGCTTATATCATAATCAGTTTTTGATTTTCTCAATCTTACATAGAGTCAATGGCATCGTGCATATGAAATGTATTCTGAGCGCTGAGACGTTATCTTGAGAAACTGAAAACTGAAAATGAAAACAAATCTGAAACTGTGTGTGTCTCCCATACAGCACTGATATTTCTACTGAGTCTGAACTGAAACTGTGTCTGTCTCCCATACAGCACTGATATTTCTACTGAGTCTGAACTGAAACTGTGTGTGTCTCCCATACAGCACTGATATTTCTACTGAGTCTGAACTGAAACTGTGTCTGTCTCCCATACAGCACTGATATTTCTACTGAGTCTGAACTGAAACTGTGTCTGTCTCCCATACAGCACTGATATTTCTACTGAGTCTGAACTGAAACTGTGTCTGTCTCCCATACAGAACTGATATTTCTACTGAGTCTGAACTGAAACTGTGTCTGTCTCCCATACAGCACTGATATTTCTACTGAGTCTGAACTGAAACTGAAAACTGAAACTGTTTCTCTCTCGCACTGATATTTTTCGTGAGTCTGTCTCCTGTCCCGAACAGATATATCTGTGTCCGTCTCCTCTTTAACGCTCATACATGTCTAGTGTTCTACCCGCTATTGTCTTTGAAGTGCCAGTCTGTTGCCCACAGCCTATAGGTACTCATGCTACAGCTTTGACAAAAAAAAATGCAAAAAAAAACAAAACAAAACAAAAACCCCACCTCCTCGCTGACAATATATATAACTTTTCTTTTTATTTATTTTTCTTTCTAATGATTTACAGTTTTTCATTTTCTCAACACAAATAGATCTATCTTATTTAGATGTTACTGTGATACTGGAAAGAGGTTATACATGTTTAAACATTTCTACAGTATGCAGTCATTCACCTTGCGAATGTGGTGAGAATTTGGCGTAAGAACTGTCCACGCTTCTTTCGTGGACAGTTTGTTCAAAATACCGAGTCAGTATTCAGCTGAAAGTATGACGAAAGTTTGGAAAAGGTCCATTTAAAAAGACCTGAAAATACCTCTGTCGATTGTCCATTTACTCCACAGCCATAGACCTGCAGACTTCATGCGGTTGCCTCAATCTCTCCTTTCCGGTTTCTAGGACAAACTGAAATGGGATAGTGCAGTCAGCATTGGAAAGGTTACATCAACGGCTCACTCGGTTCTTTTTGTTCCATTGATCTTTTGCAGTTTTGAGCCGTGGAAATTCCCCTGTGAGGATGCAGGGGGCTTTTTCAGTATCTCTACCTTCTGGAAGTTCTGTGTTAAAAATCTCTTTTCTGTCAATGTCTTTTTTGTTCCTACCTTGTTCTTTTGATTTCTGTCATTTCTTTCTATCATTTTCTGCGTTTCTGGTTTATTCAGTTGTACCTTTTCGACAAAGTCTTCTTACATACTTTCTCTTAGGATTGATAATTTGTGTGCATGCATTAAGTGCATTTCTGCCTCTAGGGAAATGGAATGTGCAGAAGCAATTTTAGGTAATTTAGGGCCGTTTTATATATACGTTTTGGTGTCCTTAGTTGTTCAAATTTGTAATCAGGTTTGTTTTTTTATTAAAAAAAACAAACCCTGTGTGATAAATTGAACGAAATGGTCAACGCCAGGGGCATGTCCTTAGATTGTGTGTGAGAATGCATTGATATGTATTCTTGATTTTCTTTTCCATTTTTCCCTGTTCTTTTGAAGTATTGTGTATATTTTGAAAAGGTTGTAGCCTTGATATGTCCCTACGCAGTCGGCTGGGCTTTAAACAAAACTAACAATAACAATAAGCCATGGAGATGAATTTCTTATTTTGGGACTCTGATTGCCAGCAGTCTTGAAAATTTCGTCTGGAATGATTCCAAACTGTCACAGTGTATTGAGCACAAACCGATGTTCCATTTCATGTTGTTTTGCCAGTCGTCCTGTTGCCCATGTGGTTTGTTTTATTTTGTGGTAACTTAATTTGGAAATAATTAACACCGGCACCACTTGTGTTCTGTTTATTTTATCACGCTTATTTCCTGCTTTTCAGTTTTGCTGCCCATTCTCAGCTTCACCCTTTCCCCTAATAATTGGACAGGCCAGGCGTTTATGCTTGTCTGGAAGTGTGAACTGTGTATGTGTGTGTGTGTGTGTGTGGTGTGTGTGTGTGTGTGTGTGTGTGTGTGTGTGTGTGTGTGTGTGTGTGTGTGTGTGTGTGTTTGAGGGTTAGGTGCTGGACCATAGAGCTGTCTCTTACTCAGTTTCTTTCTCTCTTTGTCTCTGTCTGTCTCGCTGTCTATCTCTGTCTCTGTCTCTTTCTCTCAATCTCTCTCTCTCAGTCTCTCTCTCAGTCTCTCTCTCTCTGTCTCTGTTTGTCTGTCTGTTTCCCTCTGTCTTTTTGTCTCTCTGTCTTTGTCTCTCTGTCTCTCTGCCTCTTGTCTGCCTGCCACCTCTCTGTCTGTCTGTCCATCTGCCTGTGTGTGTGTGTGTGTGTGTGTGTGTGTGTGTGTGTGTGTGTGTGTGTGTGCGTCTATCTCTGTCTATCTGTCTCTCTGTCTCTGTTTATTTGTCTGCCTGTCTGTCTGTCTGTCTCTGTCTCATCCTCTCTCTCTCTCTCTCTCTCTCTCTCTCTCTCTCTCTCTCTCTCTCTCTCTCTCTCTCTCTGTGCATGCATATGTAACGCCTATGTTCGGTCCTTTACACGCACCCCAAACTGACAGTGAAGTGTAATGTCAGACCAAATTCGCTTTCACCTTGCCAATCGTTAATGAAAGTGTCAGGCCCCCAGCAGCAATGGCCGCAATACAAGCTATCGATCTGACCAAGGCCAGAAAACCCACAAGGGCCGATCATGAAATTAAAGGCAATGTGCAAAACACTCCACTGCGCCAACCTGGCTTCCCATCACTCTCTCTCTTCTCTTCTCTTCTCTTCTTGTCTTCCTGCCTGTCTTTCTCTACAAGCCTAGTCTCCCCAAGATGGCCTGTGGCACTGCAAGCCTCTCGCTGCGCTCAGTCTAAAAAAGTGTAATCCGATTTGTGGAAAGGGAAACCTGCAAAATGCGATTTCGCTGAAGCCGCTTCTTGCCAACTGGAAGACACTTTGTACATAACGCCGGTCCCTGTTTGCTTTCGTTTTTATTGTTTGGTTTTGACTGGGTAAGCATTGCGATGGGTCTTTTCCTTTTCTTTCTTTCTTTATAGAATGGAAATTGATGTTTTATGTTTTACTTTTATTGTGGTTTAGGTTTCAGAGACACGTCTTGTGTTATTGTGTGTGTGTGAGTGTATGTGTTTGTGTTCCTCTGTGTGTGTGTGTTCGTTCGTTCTTTAATTTAACGTCTTTTCACTATAAGTGATATTAGACGGATGTGTGTGTGTGTATTGTGTGTGTTGTGTGTGTGTGTGTGTGTGTGTGTGTGTGTGTGTGTGTGTGTGGTGTGTGTGTGTGTGTGTGTGTGTGTGTGTGGGGTGTGTGTGTGTGTGTGTGTGTGTGTGTGTGTGTGTGTGTGTGTGCGTGGTTTGTGTATTGTGTTCTTTTGTGTGTGTTTATGTGTGTTTGTATGTTGTGTGTTCGTAGTGTGTGTGTGTGTGTGTGTGTGTGTGTGTGTGTGTGTATGTGTGTTCGTTGTGTGTGTGTGTGTGTGTGTGGGGTTGTGTGTGGTGTGTGTGTGTCGTGTTCGTGTGCGTATGTGTGTCGTATGTGTTCGTATGTGTGCGTGTGTTGTATGTATTTGAGTGTGTGTGTGGTGGTGGTCATTGGTTTAATGTCTATTCATTTAAGTGATTTTAGACAAATAAAACAACAACAAAAACAACAACAAAAGCATAAATAAATAAAACATAATAACTGATAACAATGATAATAATGATAAATAAATGATGAATAAAAAATATAACAAAATAAATATATAAATGAACAAATGAAAAAAAAAAAAAAAAAGGAGCGATGTTGGGAAGGAGAGTAGAAATAGGAAAGGTAAATGCAGGTGTTTATGTGTAGTCAACCTTGGTTTAAAAAAAAAAAAAAAACAATTAAAAAAAGAAAAGAAAAAGAAAAAAAGGAAGTTCAAGTTTAAATTCATATTACTTTTAGCCCACTCGAGCATCAAAAACATATTCGGGCTGAAACCATGTAAAAACAAGTAAGAAACAAGGACAGTGGAAATGTCGGAGGGAAGCATAAACATAACAAATAAAGTAGCATACTACAACAAATATTTACAATAAACTAGCTAACTGTAACTATGAACAGGAAGATGAACGAATTATAAATATTGAACTATTGGACTTTTAGATAGGCTAACGAAAAATTCTATGTCAATAATGATGATTCAAATATGTCGGAAATTGTGTGAGTAGAAAGTATCGGAATGTATCGCTTTATATTAATGCAAAAAAGTAAATGACTGGTCGTTATTTTCTGTCCACAAAGACAGGCAATATTTCTGGTGTACTTTGTTTTGAATGCATCGAGTTTCCACCTATACATAAGGGACTGTATAGATCTGTTTGTAGTAGACTGTTTACTGATTTTGCTGATTTTAAAATCCATGCTATTAGTATTGTACTTTTTCTGATTATCTTGAAACAGTTTCCAAACATAGGCGTCCACTAAATTACAAGATTAATTTAAAGAGGGTGAAAGCTTTATGTTGTTTGATTCTGGTGAACCCTTAGCTCCTCGTTTGGCAGCCCTGTCAACCACATCGTTATGATGAAACGAACAATGAGATGGTATCCAACAAAAAGTAAGATCAGTTCCTCTTAAGGATAAGAAATGAATTAAATGGCTAATTTCTATTACCATTTCAGATCAGTGTCTAATTTCATTAATTCAAGAGCCTGAAGCACTGATTTAGAATCAACGCAGAAAAGGATCTGTGATATATTTCGAGGATAATTTACTAAGTAATTCAAAACCATCAGTATTGCAAAGAGTTCAGCTGTAAATATTGATTTGTTGGGTCCTATATGGAAAGATTTCTCTATTTTAAGAGCTGGTATTAGAAACGCAGAACCTGCTATTTTCTCAATTAATGAGCCATCTGTGTAGATATTTAAATGATTGGGATAAAAGTGTTCCAATACGACATTTAACTCGACTCGCTAATAAGTTGATATGTATGTTAGTGTATGTCAAAGTTTGCTCTTAAGAGTTCCCAACTGGGTACTGGAGAAAAAGAAGGTCTTATAGATATAGGATCCGCTTCTAAATCAATTCCAGACCATTCATGATGTCGTATGTATACGTTGCAAGTGTGGCTTGTGAAGATATTGATTTAGCTCCTTTTGGAAAAACAATGTCTGATCTTAAATTTATATCAGGTCTCAAAACATTTTCAGTGGTGGTATTTCTTGTGTGTGTGTGTGTGTGTGTGTGTGTGTGTGTGTGTGTGTGTGTGTGTGTGTTGCGTGTGGTGATGTTTGTGTGTGTTTGCGGCATGTTTGTGTCATGCGTATTGGTATGTGGTGTGAGTGCGTGCATGCGCGTGTGCTTACGTGCGCACACGTGCAAGTGAAACATCTGTGTGACCTAAATTTGGTCGGAAAATATTGTGGTTAAAAAAATGGAGGATGAAACTCAGTTAGCGAGTTAATCACACATGGAGATACATTCTCAACAGCAAACTGTTGACTTGGTCAAGTAACGTTAGTTGCTTCATTACTTTACGCTTCCATTGTCATATGCCATGTGATTTCTAAGAAGAATACTGAGAGTTCCGTGGACAGCGAAGAAAAACAAACAGACAGTCTTGAAGGAGACAGACACAAGAAGATTATTAACAAAAACAAAAAAAAGGAAAATACAAGCAATATTTATAGGACATTTTATGAGGAAAAAGAAACTAGAGCACCTTATCTCAGCAGGAAAGCTGGAGGGAAAAAAAAGCCCCGGTAGATCCAGGGAGAAATTATTGGACGGACTTGCAGGAGTAGCTAAGGACAGAGAGGGTTGGAGATGTACTTACAAGATACAAGATACAAGAATTTTATTTTACTTGCAGCGACAAAGGAAGATAGCTTCGTGTGGAGGGCCATGATCGCTAACGCCATGTGGCAGGGCGCATGGTGATGATGATGCCAGGGTCTAGTATGTGCCTCATCTGTTTTCTGAGTAATCCCAGATTTGTTTTCCTTAAAATCTTTTACATGTGAAATACGCTTCTACATTTGGGGAGGGACAGACAGCCACTGGTTTACATCACTAGGCCTTAGCTGAAATCTGCCTTTGTTGTTTAAGATAACAAAGACATAGGGACAAGGGAAGACCAAATAGAGAAGGAAATACTCACTTACATATACAAAAATGTGTGTGTGTGTGTGTGTGTGTGTGTGTGTGTGTGTGTGTGTGTGTGTGTGTGTGTGCTTGTATGTGTATGTGTATGTGCTTGTGTGTGTGTGTGTGTGTGTGTACTTGTGTGTGTGTGTGTGTGTGTGTGTGTGTGTCTGTGTGTGTGTGAGAAAGAGAAAGAGAAAGAGAGAGAGTCTGTGTGTGTGTAGTTTGCGAGATAGATAGACAGACAGAAAGATAGATAGATAGATAAACAGATAGATAGACAGATAGATAAATAGATAGATAGATAGACAGACAGACAGATAGATAGATAAATAGATAGGTAGATAGATAGATAGATAGATAGACAGACAGACAGATAGATAGATAGATAGATATATAGATAGATGTATAGATATATAGATAGATAGATAGATAGAAAAGAGAGATAGATATAGATAGATAGATAGAGAGAGAGAGAGAACTTTGTAATTCATACACGCAAATCTGTGAGGAGTGTGTGTGTGTGTGTGTGTGTGTGTGTGTGTGTGTGTGTGTGTGTGTTTGTGTTTGTGCGTGTGTGTGTGTGTGGTGGTGTGTGTGTTGTGTGTGTGTGTGTGTGTGTGTGTGTGTGTGTGTGTGTGTTGTAGGTAGGTAGATAGATGGGGGAAGGGAGATGGGAAGTCACAAAGTTAACGGTACTTTTATCCTCAAAGACAGTTTCTGCTAAATCTTTGACCCCAACTACCATTGCATCATCCCATGCTTTCTTCCCATTTCCTCTGTCTTCTTTGCTCACAAGTTGGTTATCAAGAACCCATACCTCAGCTTCGTTGACAAAAACCTCACCAAACAGCACAACACGAGATGGCGCAGAGGTCCTCAGAGGACTGTTACAGCAGAGTGAAGAGTTCCCTGAAGGTACCACACGGCTCAGAGTCTTTCTGTAGCTGTCAAGTGTCTGTCTCCTGTGTGTCAGTCGTCATATCTCTCCTTTGTTTGTCTCCTTACTGATAATGTCTCCTGCGTCTGTCTTCTTACTAACATTTCTGTCTCCTAACTGTTATTTCTCCTGTGTTTGTATCCTGTTCAACACTCATACCTCTCCTTGTCTGTCTCCTGATATTTCTCCTGTGTGTGTATCCTGTCCAACACTCATACCTCTCCGTGTCTCCTGATATTTCTCCTGTGTTTGTGTCCTGTCCAACACTCATAACTCTCCTTGTCTGTCTCCTGATATTTCTCCTGTGTCCTGTCCAACACTCATACCTTTCCTTGTCTTCTGATATTTCTCC
>JAPXFY010000029.1:40827120-40832120 GCA_030674185.1 Monoplex corrugatus
TTTCATGTTTTTTACTGATCACTATGACTTTAGTCTTCCTGCTGTTTAGTTCCAACCACTTACCTTTGCTTTCTATTTCTAGTATATTCACAAGGTTTTGTAGGTCCCTTTCATTTTCTGCAATTAGCACGGTTTCTTCTATTAGGCTGCTCAAACCAGGTGTTTCCTACTATAAACTCATTCATCTGAGCCCATTCTACAAGTTTCCCTCCCCTTTCATTTTGTGTACCAAGGCCATGAGGTCCCACTATATCCTCTACCCTATCCTTTCCAACTTTAGCATTAAAATCTCCCATTATTATGGTATCCTCTTGTGATTTGTATTGGGCATTGGCCATCTCTAATACTTCGTCTTTTATCAGCCTACCACTGGAATCCGCCCCAAGGTTGAAGGGTAGTAGTAGAGATTGTGAAAGGAATGTTAGAACAGAAGGAAGTGTTGGTTCTTTGGGAACAAAGAAGGAAAAGAAGTCCTTAATGGGCAGTAATGGGAGTGTTTGAGTAAAACAGACATTTCAACAGATGGTGACTGATAAAACGGATTTGAAAGAAGTGGGAAGCAAAAGGTTTGTGTTCACTTGACCACCATTTGCTAAATACACACGCGTAGGCGCGCGTGTGCATGCACAGACACGTACACAATCACGCACACGTACGCACGCACACACACACACACACACACACACACACACACACACACACATTCACACATCACACAACTACTAGCATAGACACATATACGCACTCATTTACACATACAGACGCACACACATGCATATACTCCCACGTGCTCACACACGCACACAAACATACACATGCACACTCCACGCAAACACACACGCGCTCGCACACAGACGCGTGCACAGACAAACACACACACACACACAATTCACAAACACACATCCACACATACCACACACACACACACACACACACACACACACACATACACACACACACACACACACACACACACACACACTCTCTCTCTCTCACACACACACACACACACACATACTGTCACTCACATACATACACACATTCACACATGCATTTAAATCTCTCTCCTTCTCTCTCTCTCTCTCTCTCTCTCTCTCTCTCTCTCACACACACACACACATTTACACACTCTGTCCCACTCATACACAAACACCCCACTCGTGTTTACATAGAAACGCTAATCCTGATAATCTTCCTGTTTTTCAATATTTGCAGAAAGTTTGCTGTGTGATGAAACTACAAGGTAGAACAGAATAAGCGACAGGTTTATATTCGTCGCCCCGAAGCATTTGTTACTGCTATTTCACATTTGCCACTTCTTTTTTTCTTCAGTCTATTTTCTTTTTTCTTTTAGTATTGTTGTGTGCGTTTCAATAACTTTGAGTTTTGTCGTCAATGTGTGTTTAACCTTTTCGACTCTATACAGTTTTGTCGTCAATGTGTGTGTAACCTTTTCGATTCCCACATCCTATCCACTGACTGCAAAAACTTAACCCATTGACTTCCTCACCCTATCCATCAGCTTCCTGACTACCTCACCTTTCCCACCAGCTTCCTCCATATTTGATATTCTACGTGCGTTCGTATAAACAGATAGAAAACTGCGAATGGATGTGTTAGACATTAGGGTGTGGTTGTTTATGTGTATGAAGAGTTGTAGTCAGTTGAAAATATGTGTACATCTCTCTCTCTCTCTCTGTCTTTCTCTGTCTCTCTGTCTGTCTATCTGTCTGTCTGTCTGTCTCCTCTCTCTCTCTCTCTCTCTCTCTTTCTCTCCCGCCTCTCTCTCTCTCTGTTTCTCTCTCTGTTTCTCTGTTTCTCCCTCTCTCTCTTGTCTATTTCTTTCTTTCTCCGCTCTCTCTCTCGCTATGGTGGTGGTGTGTGTGTGTGTGTTACTCTGTGTGTGTCTTTGTGTATGTGGTTTCTCTATGTGTGTGCATGTGTGTTTGTGTTTGTTTGTGTGTGTGTGTGTGTGTGTGTGTGTGTGTGTGTGTTTTGTGTGTGTCTGTCTGTCTGTGCGTGTATCTGTCTGTCTGTCTGTGTGTGCGTAAGTCTATGAGGACCAACTGCAGAGCCATAACACACAAACTGGCTGTGATAAGGTGAAAATTGTTTGTTGTGCAATGTGTGTGTGTGTGTGTGTGTGTGTGTGTGTGTGTGTGTGGTGTGTGTGTGTGTGTGTGTGTGTGTGTGTGTGTGTTTTGGTGTGTGTGAATATCAGCAATAGGGATATAACACACAGATTGATTATTATAAGTTGAAATAATATTTTTGTATGTGTGTGTGTGTGTGTGTGTGAGAGAGAGAGAGAGAGAGAGAGAGAGAGAGAGAGAGAGAGAGAGAGAGAGAGAGAGAGAGAGAGAGAGAGAGAGAGAGAGAGAGAGAGAGTTGACTTTACGCGTAAACCAAGCAAGGAAAATCCTTCTCTCCTTTGACAACCTTTTTTCACGGGTGACGGAGAGGCCATCGGATTGCGGTCTCATTTGAGCGAGAGACGAAGATTGCCTGAAAGAAAAAAAAGAAAAAAACAATAACAAAAAACCACCACTGTGCATCTTCCGCTTCCACAATCGTCTCCATACTTCTTTACCAGATTTTCTCAGCTGCCTCATATTCAAGATGATGCGCTCTGTCTGAGAAAGGCGCCCCCCCCCCTCTCCCACACACCCCATTTCTGTCAAACATTCAACAGGCTCAAATCTTTTAGATTTTTGCTCCTTTTCTGTGGCTCTGCCCTTTGATCTGAGAAATTTTGTCTAATTTTTCGTCTAAGACCCACCAGCCTAAAGCCCACATTTTCTGTGAATCTTTCTTGTTTAAATTAATTTGGTTACACTGACCTCATCCGATCCTGTTTTTAGTGCGTTCTTGTAGTTTGGTGTGTTGGTGTGTTTTGGTGTTATTGAGCATGTGTGCATGATGGTAGTGGGTGGAAATAGTGAATGTGTGTTTCATGTATAATTCATTTACTTTTGTATCGTTGAATTGTAAGCGCCTAGCGCACTATTAAGCGCACCATATTATTTTAATGTAGATTATGTAGCATTGGTTCTATACCAATGCTACAAGATTGGTATAGAACCAGTGCTATAGAACCAATACTGTTGTACGGGATGCGAGGCGTGGACAGTCAGCAAGCAAAGCCAGAGCAGGATCGAGGCAGCCAAGATGTGGTTTCTCAGAAGAATGTTGAGAGTTCCATGGACAGCAAAGAAAACAAACGAGACAGTCTTGATGGAGGCAGACACAAGTAGATTACTCATAAGGAAGATTAGGAAAAGACAAGCAACATTTATAGGCCATTTTATGAGGAAAGGGGATTTGGAGTACCTGGTCATGACGGGAAAGCTGGAGGGAAAGAGAGCACCAGGTAGACCTAGGGAGAGAATGCTGGACGGACTTGCAGAGTGGCTGGGGATGAGGAGGGTGGGGGAGATGCTGGGGGCAAGGAGAGATAGAGATGGTTGGAAGGCCATGGTCGCCAACGCCATGCGGCAGGGCACCTGATGATGATGATGATGATGATGTAGCATGTTATTAACGCTTTGACTCCCGCACCCTATCCACCAAATACAAAACCTTAACCCTTTGACTCCCTTACACTGTCTACCAGCTTCCTGTAGGGTGCCCATGGATGTCTGAGGGAGTCGAAGAGTTAAGGTTTTGTATTGTTAACATGGCTGACAATGCAGGATGCTGCTAGACAGGGTGCGGGACTCAAAGGGTTAAGATGATGTATTTTAAGGAAGAGGGTTGCTCCCATCCACACATCGAATATCTCCAGTGTTGTTTAAGAGGATCTTTGAAGTGTTTCTAGGTGAAGATATACTCTGTTTGCCACTTGTCTCGAATCTCTCTAAAGTTATTCACCAGCTCGTTTAGGTCCTCTTCTGATGTACTCTGGTGGGTTGGGTTGGTGGGTGGGTGGGGGGGGGGACTGCTCCTCCCACTCATCCCCAGTTCTCTCCAAAATTCAACAGAACAAGTGAGGTGCCTCTTGTGAACATATATGAGAAATTAAAATTATAAAAAAAAAAGAAAGAAAGAAAGAAACAAACAACAAATAAACAAACAAACAAACAAACTAACAAATAAACAAACAAACACACAGAGACAAACACACAGACAAACACACAGACAGACACACACACACACAAACACACACACATACACACACACACACACACACACACACACACACACACACACACACACACACACACACACACACACACACACACACACACACACACACACGCATGCTCCTCTCTCTGCCCACACTTTGAGAGAAAATTCAGAACCAAAAAAAAAAAAAAAAAAAAAAAGAAGAAAAAAAGGGAAAGAAATGGAAATTAGAATGCAAGTGTAAACACCAGCTTCCATCCCTAAACACAAAACACAACACGTTCCCAGTCAAAAGCAAACACAATAAAAAATGAAAGCAAACAGGGACCAGTGTTATGGACACAGTGTCTTCCATTTTCGCCAAGTAGCGGCTTCAGCGAAATCGCATTTTGCGGGTTTCCCTTTCCACAAATCGGATTACACTTTTTTTAGATTGAGCTACGCAGCGAGAGAGCTTTGCAGTGAGTGCCAGAGGCCATCTTGGGGAGACTAGGCTTGTAGAGAAAGACAGGCAGGAAGGAAGAGAAAAGAAGAGAAGAGAAGAGAGGAAAATGATGGGGAAGCCAGGTTGGCGCAGTGGAGTGTTTTGCACATTGCCTTTAATTTCATGATCGGCCCTTGTGGGTTCTCTGGCCTTGGTCAGATCGATGGCTTGTATTGCGGCCAATGCTGCTGGGGGCCTGACGTTTTCATTAACGATTGGCAAGGCGAAAAGCGATGGGGTTTGATGTCTTGCGGTTGTTCATTGTGAGAGCTCGGATCGATCATTTCTCCCAACTGAACCAAACATCAGGAACATTCTATTGTTGTTATTGTTGTTGTTATTGTTATTGCAGTTGTTGTTATGTTATTATGTCTTACATTTTCTATTTGTT
>JAPXFY010000029.1:40842120-40844620 GCA_030674185.1 Monoplex corrugatus
TCCCTTCTGCCCCCCTCTCTCCTTTCCAGTTCAAGACCTTTCTAGCTTTCTAAGGTTTTGCATAGGCGTAAGGAGTCTGACAGATATTTGCTACCATATTTCAGTAGATCGCATATGGAATTGTCTGAGTGTTATGAATTCCCTCTTGAAAAAAAAAGAAAGAACTGTAATAAAGGAACCAGAAAAAACACGACAGAAGAATACGAACGCGTATTTAATATGACAAGACAAGACAAGCGCAAATTTTCGGCCAATTGGCCTTTTGTCAAGCGTAAGATTACAAACAAACAAACACCAGATACAAAAATTTTGAGAAAAAGACTGAAACTTCCTGGCTGTTGTATTCAATATGAGAAGTGCCAGATACAACAGATATATTCTAATGTTTGTCTGTGTAAAGACTGACAATTTCACCTTTATTACAGTTATCCAAAACAAGTGTGACTGCATATATTCTCACATTGAACACAGCAGCAGGGAAGTTTCATTCTTTTTCTCAAAACTTTTGTATCTGGTGTTTGTTTGTTCGTAATCTTACGCTTGACAAAGGCCAGTTGGCCGAAAATTTGCGCCTGTCTTGTCTTGTTATATTAAATACGCGTTCGTATTCTTCTTTCGTGTTTTTTTCTGGTTCCTGTTTGCTTGGACGCGGGCAGTCACACTCGTTTTGGGTAACTGTAATAAAGGTCAAATTGTCAGTCTTTACACAGAAAAACATTAGAATATATCTATTGTATTTGGTGCTTTAGAAATGTTCATCCCCCCGTGGGTATGCCTGGGCTCTTTCAGTATAAATAGTGTCTCCACCTTCTAGAAATTCTGTGCTAGAAATTTCCTTTTTCTGTCAATCTCTTTGTTTCTGCTATGTTCCTTTGCTTTCTGTCATTTCTTCCTATCATTTTCTGCCTTGCTGGTCCATTCACCTTTATGTGTTCGATAAAATCTTACGTATTTTCTCTTAGATTGACAACTGGGTGCCTGTATTAAGTACATTTTTGGCTCTGAGGAAATGAGATACGCTGAAGCAATTTCAGGTAATTTAGACCCGTTTCTAGACATGTTTTAGTGTCCTTAGTTATGTTTAAACGTGTATTCAGGTATTTTTTAAAAAATCCTCCGTGTGATAAATTGGACGGAGAGGTAAACGCCCGGGCCATTTTCTTTAGATTATGTGTGCGAATGCATTGATATGAATCTTTTTTGACTTGTTAAAAATATTGTGTGTTTTGAAACGGTTATAGCTGTGATATGGTTTTACGAAGTCGGCTGGGCTTTAAACAAAAATAACAGTGACAGTAACAAATGTGGTTGCACCAAGCAGTTTATTTATACAAGCACTTTGAAAAGAGTGATTGCTCCAAGCTCATATCTACATGTTTGTATGACTATACAACAAGTGCATACACATTCATATACATTTACCAGCTCAGAGAAAAACCCCAAGCACTGTGATATATCGTAAAAGATGAACTGAGTTTTGGAACTCTCCACAGAAAGACAAGCCTACAGACAACAAAGTAGGTACTGTACGTAATGTAAATACATAAATAAATGACTGAATAAATGAATAGTTGCATAAAAAATTAAATAAATAAATGACTGACAATAAATAAAGAAATAGATACATACATACATACATACATACACACATACACACATACACACATACATACATACATACACACATACACACATACACACATACATACATACATACACACATACATACATACATACATACATACATACACACATACACACATACATACATACATACACACATACATACATACATACACACATACATACATACATACACACATACATACATACATACATACATACATACACACATACACACATACATACATACATACACACATACATACATACATACATGCATACATACATACATACACACATACACACATACATACATACACACATACATACATACATACATACATACATACATACATACATACATACATACATACACACATACATACATGACTGATTAAATAAATAAATCAATAAATAATAATAAATAGATGAAATATCATTAGATAACAGGACAAAATGAAACAAAATAAAGTAAAATATTACAAAGGACTAGTGAAGAAAGGGACGCAGAGTAGGAAAGGAAAAAAAAATCCACACAAACAAGCAAACAAACATGCTCCACGTGCCTGTGTGCAACTGACGGGACAAAGAACAACTAACCAACCAACCAATCTACCAACCAATCTACCAACTAATCTACCAACCAATCTACCAACCAATCTACCAACCAATCTACCAACCAATCTACCATCTAACCAACCAGCCTGCCAACTTACCAACTAACCAACCAACCAATATACCAACCAATATACCATCCAACCAACCAGCCTGCCAACTTACCAACTAACCAACCAACCAACCAACCAACCAATCTACCATCCAACCAACCAGCCTGCCAACTTACCAACTAACCAACCAACCAATCTACCAACCAATC
>JAPXFY010000029.1:40857120-40867120 GCA_030674185.1 Monoplex corrugatus
GGGAGACAGAGAGGGGAGAGAGAGAGAGGGAGACGAGAGGGAAGACAGAGAGAGGGAAGACAGAGAGAAGAGAGAGAGAGAGAGAGAGAACAGAGAGACAGAAGAAGACAGAGAGAGAAGAGAGACGAGAGAGAGAGAGAGAAGACAGAGACAGGAGAACAGAGAGAGAGAGAGAGAAGAAGAGAGACGAGAGAAGAGAGAGCAGAGGAGAGGACAGACAGAAGAGAGACAGAGACAGAGAGCAAACAGAGCAGAGAGAGTAGGAAGAGACAGAGAAGAGAAAAGGAAAACAGAGAGAGAGGAGAGGACAGAGACAGAGGGACAGGATGAGCCAGGACACAGGAGAGATTTTTTTTATAAGTTGGACAGAAAGGAAAAAAGGCCCAGGGGGGAGGTGGTATGGAGGGAATGCATCTGGACGCGTTGTCTTCATTCCTTTTAAGCAGCTTGCGGGGTGGATCGATAGGAACAAATCAATCACGGAGGACTTATCGATGGAGGCGAACAGGACGACCAGGATCAATTCTCTCCCTTCATGCTTACAAGCAATTCTCATGCCCAGTCCTCCAAGCACTGCGCCAAGAGTTAATTCCCTGCTGGCTGACAGTCCCACCTGGCTTTGTGTATGAATGTATGCCCTCTCTCTCTCTCTCTCTCTCTCTCTCCTCTCTCTCTCTCTCTCTCTCTCTCTCTCTCTCTCTCTCTCCTCTCTCTCTTACCGTCATCTGGTCTGTCAGTTAGAGAAAGAGGGAGAGGCTTTTAATGACCTCCCCGGAAAAAAAATATTGTAATAAAAGCATAAAAGCAGTAATAATGGTGATGATGATGATGGCGATGATAATAATAATACAATAATATTAATAGTATAGTAATAATAATAATATAATGATAATGAAGATGACGATAATGATGATAATATGTAATAATAATAATAACAATAGTGATAATAATAATGATAAATAATAATAATAATAATAATAATAATCTTAAAAAAAAACGAAAAATAAAAAACTAAAAAAGAAACAGTGTATGTTCATGTCTTTTGACTGTCTTGAATATGTATTTGTGTCTGTATGTGTGTAGTTGCGTTTTTGAATGGTGTATATCATGTTGGTGTGTGTGATGTGTGTGTGTGTGTGTGATGTGTGTGTGTGTGTGTAATGTGTGTGTGTGTGTGTGTGTGTGTGTGTTTGAATGTGTGTATATGTCATTTCAATATGTATGTATGTATATATGCGTATTTGTGTCAGTATAGATAGATAGATAGATAGATAGATAGATAGACAGATAGATAGATAAACAGATTGATAGATAGATAGATAGATAGATACATTATAATACATAATATAATACATACATACATACATACATTACATACATACATACATACATACATACATATATACATACATACATGCATATACGTACACAATATTTATACATACATACATACGTTCATACGTACGTACGTACACAATATAAACCTCCCATTTTCGTAAATGCTACTATATTATTTGTGTGAACAACAACGTCACCATTACTTGTCTGAATCAACATAAACCGCTTTCATAGCTTTGGTAGTGTCTTTAGTCAGCTTGCCAGCGTTCTAATTTAAATGACTTTTAAACAGTTCCAAGGTCACAAATAGAAAATTGTTGAACTGTGCATATCTCCCAGGTTTATGAGCCGTATGTATTTATATTTGGTTTGTGTATTCAAATAACTTCCAAAGATACATTATTTTTCATTGAGCTAGAACTACGTGCGACATCACATGTATTGTTGATATCATCTGCATGACATAACAGGAAGAACATCAGTATGGCTTGACCATCCTGTGTTGTTATGTTTAAACCATTATGTTAAACGCGTTGTTTTCCAACATTTCACCTTCTAAAATATCCTGCGATATTATTTCAGACCCCACTGGAAAGGGAATGATAGGAAGACTTGGACAGGGAGAATTTCTCGCCTGTTTTCTGGATGGGAATTTACCAAATCTAGATCAAAGATATGGAGGGTTATAGAGTGACGAAAACACAAGTTCGGAAATTATGGCATCAAGATGAAGTTCACAAAAACTAAAAGGAGAAAAAAACCGTGCCCTAAAATCGACAGCCATTTTGAGGAGGGCGTGTGAACAGCACGTCCCGAGGAATTTTCTAATAATATTTACATTTTGTTTTCATTGTTGTGACAATCTGCCATTCTCCTTGCTTCATTCAAGTTTTAATCAGCTAAGGCTTCATCAAGGGCTTATTCAAAGTCACAGTGACCTTGAGAAATAGAATATATGGATTGTCTTCTGACAGCTAAAATTTCAAATCGAATTTTATCAACCGCTATAATCTGATGAGTTTTATTTTGGGAAGTCATTGCACTTATAAAGCAGTTTCTGCTATTGTTTCGAAAAAATTCTATTATATGAATAAATCTACTTTTATTATGAAGATTATTATGTCAGTTTTTTTTATCTTCAGTGTTCGTTTATTTATGCCCAATGGTTTGGCTCAGTGGCCAAATCAGTCTCACTAGTATATCATCATCATCATCTCATCATCAGGTGCCCTGCCGCATGGCGTTGGCGACCATGGACTTCCATCCATCTCTATCTCTCGTTGCCCCAGCATCTCCCCAACCCTCCTCGTCCCCAGCCACTCTGCAAGTCCCCGTCCAGCATTCTCTTAAGTATATATTGTTTTGGACGTTGTCTTCTTCATACAGATGTTGAACTTAACATACAAATGGATACATAATGAACAAAAAATGGTTAGATAATTGCTGCCTCAAACAACGTTCGTTCTAACATCTGATTGAAAAAAATCTTCCTCCAATTTTCAATGAATTTGCTCCATACCAGGTATAAGCTTCAGTTGTGTGAAAAAAAGAGATCGTTGAAATATTGTGACCTTTTTATATTTTTTTTTTCTTTTCTTGTCCCTATTCTTTCTATTTTTTTTTTCGGTCATGATGAAGGGCTTTTACGGTGGGTCCAGCATTTCAAAACGACACCTGGGTAGGGAAATTGTCCAGAAAATATATATAGGGGTCATTCCATTCTGCCCTGCACTTCGATTTTCATCCATCTCTCTTTCCTTCCCTGTTTATTTCTGTGTCTGTTCCTCTCTGTCTTTACCTTTGCATCTGACTTTCTGTCTGTCGCCCTTCTCTCTCTCTTCCTTTCACTCTGCCTCTGTTTCTGTCTCTGTCTGTCTCTTTGGCTCTCTGTCTTTGTCTCTGTCTGTCTATCTGTCTGTATCTCACCCTCCCTCCCTCCCTCTTTCTGTCTCTCTGTCTCTCTGTCTGTCTTTCTCTCTCCCTCCTTTCTTTCTCATAATTTCTCTCTCTCCCTCCCACCTCTTCTCTCTCTCCCTCTGTCTCTCTTCTCTCCCCTCGTCGTTTCTCTCTGTCCCTCCCACCCCCTTCTCTCTGTCTCTGTCTCTCTGTCTCTCTGTCTCTCTCTCTATCTCTCTCTTTCTCTCTCTGCCTCGTTCTTACTATTACACCTTGTGTTCAATAATGTTCACATGTTTGTTTTTCTTTCTGTTCCATATCACGTGCGCTGGTGTTTTGGGGAATACAGGTATGTATTTTCTTTTATTTACTTCTTGCTCTGCCATCTGTATCCTATTGTCCTCTCTCTCTGTTCTTTATTCTATTTGTTCCGTTCATCCTTATCTATGTCTGTCTGTCTCTGTCTGTTTTCTGTCTGTCTGTCTGTCTCTGTCTGTCTGTCTCTGTCTGTTTTTCTGTCTGTTTGTCTGTCTCTGTCTGTCTTCTCTGACTGTCTGTCTGTCTATCTCTCTCTCTCTCTCTGTCTCACTGCCTCTGTCTGCTCCCTCCCCCCTCTCTCTCTTTGCGCTCTCTGTCTGTCTGTCTGTCTCTGCCTCTATCTTTCTGTTTTTGTCTGTCTGTCTGTCTCTCTCTCTCTCTCTTCTCACACACACACACATACACACACACACACACACACTCTCTCTCTCTCTCTCTCTCTGTCTCTCTCTCTGTCCCGCTTCTTTCC
Organism: Monoplex corrugatus; assembly: GCA_030674185.1. Classification (NCBI taxonomy): domain Eukaryota; kingdom Metazoa; phylum Mollusca; class Gastropoda; order Littorinimorpha; family Ranellidae; genus Monoplex; species Monoplex corrugatus. The sequence continues at coordinate 40,861,142 of JAPXFY010000029.1, forward strand.
ATTTCTGTCTGTGTCTCTCTATGTCTCAGTGATTCTCTCTGTCTGTCTGTCTCTTTCTCTCTTTCTGTCTCTCTGTCTCTGTCTGTCTGTCTGTCTCTCATTTTTCTATAACTAGTAGAATTTGTAACAGCGAAGAACCTTTTTATTTATGTTTTTACTCTCCCTGTTTTCTGTCGAAAAATGGAGAGACTGCGTCGTATAGACGGGAAGGGCGTGTGCGTGCGTGTGTGTGGTGTGTTGTGTGTGTGTGCAGTCATGTGTGTGTGTGACGTCGTGTGTGTGTGTGTGTGTGTGTGTGTGTGTGTGTGTGTGTGTGTGTGTGTGTGTGTGTGTGTGTGTGGTGTGTGGTGTGTGTGTGTGTGTGTGTGTGTGTGTGTGTTTTGTGGCGTAATATTGAAACAATATTTTCTCAGCTTTTCACGCATTGATCTTTACCAAGTTCTGCTTGAACATATAGGTTTTGAGGACTCCAGAAAACTTATGTTTGAAAGATAAGACTTGGAAATCTAGGTCTTATGACAAGAAAGTATCCAACGGTAGCACTGTTCATAATAAGTATCTGAACAGTATTTTCTCAGAAAATTTTGACTTTTTGAAATATGTTTTCATTGTTGTTATCGTCTACCATGTACCATTGTCCTCGATATACGTCAAATCTTATTTCAGTTGTAGCTTTTTCAGGTCGCAATGACCTTGAGAAGTACACAATTTGAATTGCTTGTCACTTGATGTGAAATAGAGAACAGCTTGTTGTATTATCTCCCTTTTTTGTATAAAGAGAGAGTGTGTATGTGTGCGTGTGTATGTCTGCGCGTGCGCGCGTGTGTGTATGTGTGTGTGTTTGTGGAGTGAGGGAGAGAGAGAGAGAGAGAGAGAGAGACGACAGACAGACAGAAAGGGAAATGTTAGCATGAGTTTTTCTTTCAGTTGTCTCTGAATGAAACTTTACTAAATTTGGTTATAAAATGTATTCATTGAGAAGTGGCAACTACGTAGATTGGAAGTCATGGCGTCAGATTCAAGGTCACGGGGGCCAATATAACTGCTAAAAATCAGCACATTTTAGAGGACGTAAGAACAACATTTTCTCGAGAACTGAAGACAGTAACATATTTGAAATCTGTTTTCACTGTTGTAATTGTCTGCCATTGTTTTCTCTTAACGTCAATTTTTATTTGATCTGATATCTTTCAAGGTCACAGTGACTTGAGAAATACAAAATCTGGACTTTTGTGTACCAGGATTTGCTTTGAAAGAACGGATTATCAGAATAGCTTGATCATCTTGTTTTCTTTCGACGATTTTTAGCGACATTTGTCGTCAGATTTCTTTCTAGTGAATTTCTTTTCTAAAGTCTGTATTCCCGAAAATTTACTTTTTAAAAATGAATACTTTTGATAGCATTTTACTTGTTTCTTCAAGTTATTAGTTTTCACGCTCCCCCCCCCCCCCGCCCCCACACACAGAGCAATTATAATAATTTTCTTCTGGTAAACTCCAACTGTACAGATCTTTTTATTTTGAGTTGAAGTGGTTCATATTATTGTTTTTAGTGCGAGTGTTCTAAACCTTTGTTTTTCACAATCTCTTTAATTTTGAGTCCATTGTTTTTTATGACTATCTTCAAAGTCAATATTTTGTTTGAATTTGCTATATCAAAATCAGTGCTTTCTTTTTCCTTTGTGCTTAAAGCTATTATTTTGATATCTGTCCCGTAAAGTTGATATCTGAAGTACTTCTTCTTTATCACAATAATATAGTGTATGTACTTTGGGCTTTCTTTGTGATTAAAGCAATGGGAGTTAACGAATTTCTTAAAGTTCATATTTCCATTAAATTCTTCTTCATCAAAATGTTGGAGTCTTTTCCTTTATCCAGAGCTGCCCTGAAACAAACTTTGATATTTGACATGTTTATCTGCTAACAACTGTTATTTTCATCTTCGTTAACTGTGTGGTGTTCATTGTTCACTCTAATTGATCCTCGTTTTCAGTGTCACGCATAACGACATTCTTCAAGGGCATCGTTTTTATAACAAGTTTTGTTTTTCAGTACTCTTTTCAAACATGTTTGTCCTCTGTGACACTGCTTTTAAAGATGTTCAAGTTTTCTCGTCCTGATGGAGTCACTGGAAAATCAGTCATTATGAAAATGGAAGTATGGAACATATCAAGAGTATCAAGCAAAATTGTAGATTGAGAGATGAACACTACATATAATTGGTATTATCCTGTGTCACTAATTTCATCTCTGAAGGAGGACAATAGAACCGATACATTGTGGAGTAAGAGATGTACAGTATCTTGACAAACTCTTGATTTATGCACTGTACAAAGACAATAATACACAGACATTGTGGCACACAAGGAAAAGTTGTTTGAAGTTAGAAAGTAAACGGGACAATGGACGTCAATGGGAGACATATGCAGTAGACAAAGGGATGACAGGAAGAAACATGATCACTTTGAAATGCCTGTGTATGATATCTCTCAATACAACCACACGTCTGTATTGTCTTGATAGAACAAGAGATCAGGACATATTCTGATCTCTCCTTTTTCTTTGCTGCATCACAAATGATGTGTTGTTGTTATGGTTCATTTTTGAAGTCATAGAAGAGTTTTGTAAGACTGGTCACAGTTTATTAAAAGACTGGTTACAGCTTATTAATCAATTTGTGAGACCCTGAAAATCACAATGCTTTCTGTGTGTAACAAATCCCTATTCAGATTAGTTCCTTTACAAAAAAAACCCCAACAACAACAAAACAATGTCAATTCACTATTCGATTCAATAATATAAAAATATTTGCCATTCACAATCGAATTCCTCAGTCCAGAGGAGAGCAGCAAAGTGTAAAAATGAATGAAAACACGTTGAAAGAAGGAAGGCAAACAGGAGATGAATATGAATTAACAATGCCATTTCCTCCCTCTTCAGGAAGAAACCTAAAGTGCAGAAGGGTTAAAAACAGATAAAGTGTCAGATTCTTCGCCTTGTCTTCAAAGGCTATTTTTCCTTTTCTTTTATTTTGTTACAGGAGCTCAACTCTTTGTCTGTGTCCCTGCTGTTTGGTCACAAGTTACAGGCGCACGTGCACAGCCTATTTGCATGTCACTTGACACGCGCGGACTTGCACAATGGCGTCCTTTTGGTGTGGTCGCCAGTTGCCCAAAGAAGCATTTTGCCGGTTTGACCTGCTCTCAACAGGCAGAGAAAGCAATATCTTGTTTTAAGAAACTGATGCGGGTAATTAAGTGTGTTTTAGGGATACAGTCTTTCTTTTGATTCCAGTATTCATGAAATAGTTATGCAAAGGGAAGCTGTTTGAAGACAGATGATTTGAAAAGACTTGTGAATAATGACAATTGATTTGTAAAAGTTTTTTTTACTCCTTGCTGATTGGGAATTGTTATTTGTTCTCACTGATCATGAGATTTTCGTTAGGACTTGGCGATTCACAGTGGACGTTTATTTGGTTATGTTTTTCAGACTTTCCAAGAACTTTTGGACGTCGTGCTGTTTTAGTGTGTAGTGTGTTGTTGTGGGTGTATGGTGTTGTGTGTATGTTGAGTGTTGTGTGTGTGAGTGTCTTAATGTGTTATCTGTGTCACTTGTTTTGTGAAGGTGTGTGGTAGTGTGTGTGTGTGTGTTGTGCTTGTGTGTGTGTGCAATGCCTAAAAAACTTTCGCCCATGGAAAATGTAAAAATCTGCCAAGGCTTTGCCTAGAATTCTAAAATTATTGTTGTTTAGAAGGACCCTGTACACACACTTTCTGCATTTTAATAGGACAGTTGTTCTTTGCTGCATCACTATAATTTGCAAACACAACTTTGTTTTGTTTGTTATGGTTCGTTTTTCAAGCCATGGAAGAGTTTCTTAGATTGGTTACAGTTTATTTAAAGACTTGGTTACAGCTTATTAATCAATTTATAAAGCCCTGAAATCAGAGCGTTTCTGTGTGTAACTATCTGTTTGAATTAATTCTTTTACGAAAACAATGCAATTCACGACTCGATTCCATAATATGAAATAATTTCCATTCACAACTGAATCCTTAGTCCAAAGGAGAGCAGCAAAGTGTAAAAATGACATGAAAACATGTTGAAAGGAGGAAGGCAAACAGGAGATGAATATGAATTAACAATGCCATTTCCTCCCCTCTTCAGGAAGAAACCTAAGTGCAAAGGGTTCAAAAACAGATAATGTGTCAGATTCTTCGCCTTGTCTTTAAAGGCAATTTTTTTTTTTATTTTATTTTGTTACAGGAGCTCACCTCTTTGTCTGTGTCCCTGCTGTTTGGTCACAAGGCACAGGCGCACGTGCACAGCCTATTTGCATGTCACTTGACACGCGCGGACTTGCACAATGGCGTCCTTTTGGTGGGTCGCCAGTTGCCCAAAGAAGCATTTTGCCGGTTTGACCTGCTCTCAACAGGCAGAGAAAGCATATCGTCTGTTTTAAGTAAACTGAGCGGAGTAATTAAGAGTGTTTTAGGACTACAGTCTTTCTTTTTGATTCACAGATTCATGGAAATAGGATGCAAGGGAAACGATGTTTGAGACAGATGATTTGGAAAAGACTTGTGGAAATAAATGATAATTGATTTGTAAAAGTTCTTTTTTACCTCCCTTGCTGAATGAGGAATTGTTATTTTGCTCACGGATCAGTGAAATCGCTAGACTTGGCGAATACACTGTGAGAAGTTTATTTGTTTATGTTTGTACAGCTTCCAAGAACTTTTGGGACGTGTGTGTGTATGTGTATGTGTGTGTGTGTGTGTGTGTGTGTGTGTGTGTGTGGTGTGTGTGTGTGTGTGTGTGTGTGTGTGTGTGTGTGTGTGTGTGTGTGTGTGTGTGTGTATGTGTGTGTGTGTGCATGCCTAAAACTTTCAGCCTGAAAACTAAACATCTCCAAGCTTTCCCTAGACTTCTAAAATTATTTTGTTTAGAAGGACCATGTACACACTTTCTGCATTTTTAAATGGACGTTGTCTTTGCTGCATCACAAATAATGCAAACACAACTTTGTTTTGTTGTTATGGTTCGTTTTTCAAGCCATGGAAGAGTTTTCTTAGATTGGTTACAGTTTGTTCAAAGACTTGTTACAACTTATTAATCAATTTACAAAGCCCTGAAAATCAGAGCGTTTTCTGTGTGTAACTAGTCTGTTTTGGAATTAATTCTTTTACGAAAACAATGCAAATTCACGACTCGATTCCATAATATGAAATAATTTCCATTCACAACTGAATTCCTTAGTCCAAAGGAGAGCAGCAAAGTGTAAAAATGACATGAAAACACGTTGAAAGGAGGAAGGCAAACAGGAGATGAATATGAATTAACAATGCCATTTCCTCCCTCTTCAGGAGGAAACCTTAAGTGCAGACGGATTCAGAAACAGATAATGTGTCAGATTCTTTGCCTTGTCTTCAAAGGCAATTTCTGCTTTTCTGTTCGTTTTTAACAGGAGCTCACCTCTTGACCTGTGTCCCTGCTGTTTGGTCACAAGGCACAGGCGCACGTGCACAGCCTATTTGCATGTCACTTGACACGTGCCGACTTGCACAATGGCGTCTTCTTGATGTGGTCGCCAGTTGCCCAAAGATGCATTTTTGCCGGTTTGACCTGCTCTCAACAGGCAGAGAAAGCATGTCGTCTGTTTTAAGAAAACTGAGCTTGAGTAATTAAGAGTGTTTTAGGACTACAGTCTTTCTTTTTGATTCACAGATTCATGGAAATAGGATGCAAGGGAAACGATGTTTGAGACAGATGATTTGGAAAAGACTTGTGGAAATAAATGATAATTGATTTGTAAAAGTTCTTTTTTACCTCCCTTGCCTGAATGAGGAATTGTTATTTTGCTCACGGATCAGTGAGAAATCGCTAGACTTGGCGAATCCACTGTGAGAAGTGTATTTGGTTATGTTTGTTCAGCTTCCAAGAGCTTTTGGGACGTGTGTGCGTGCGTGCGTGCGT
>JAPXFY010000029.1:40872120-40882120 GCA_030674185.1 Monoplex corrugatus
GGCTCATTCTTTAACATCGTTATTTTATGGATTTTTATTTCAGAGTCATTGAACTTAGATACTTTCGTTTTTCATATTTATTATTTTCAGTATTACTTTTGCCTTCAAATAAGTTTTCTTTTTTATTGTTGTCATTTTCTTCGTAGAAGCACATTTTCAGTGAATCCTTTCATCTTTAAATCTATAAATGTATTTCTCTGACTGTGTTTTTTTTGTATGTAATTTTGAAGTGGCTAATGTCATTGCCTTTAATGATCGTATTAAGGATATTTGCTATTTTTATCATTTTTGAATCTCTTGGCCTTCCTGTATACGTTCAAAGTTAGCATTTCGTATGGACGTCTTAACAAAAACATTACATTTTCAATTTCTGTATTTTTAAAGGCTTTAGGTTTGATATATCATGTCAAGGTTACTGTCTAAATCATGTTTTTATTTAATCAAATTCATTCCTTTTGCTTTTCTTTCATTTCTAAACCACTAGTCTAAATGATTCTCAGTCAAGATCATGCTTTCCAGTTCGTTTTTGTCAAAGGGGCTACGTGCGCTTGTCTTTGTATTTAGAACCAATATATTTAATGGCTTTCAAAATTCTATTCTTTATTCTTGTTCATCACAATCATTCGCTTTTTTCTTTGTCCATTGCTGCCCTGAAAAAAGCTTTGTTACTTGACCATATAAATCAGCAAACACCTGACTCTTATTGTCGTCGTCATTAGTTGTGTGGTGTTCATTATTTACTCAAACTGGCTCCCGTCTTCACTGTCATGCTTAAGTCTTTGATTCCCATGCCCTGTCCACCAGCATCCTGGCTTGTCAACCACTCTAGCAAAACAAAAATATATCCCTTTGATTCCTTACCTTATCCAACAACTTCCTTCAGGAAACTAGTTGATAGAGTGATGCAATCATAAGGTTAATTTTTTTGCAGCTGGTGGATAAGGTGCGGGGATCAAAGGATTAACAACAGTATTCAAAGGCATCGTTTTTTGTAACGATTTTTGTTTTTCAACGTCAACTGTTTTAAAGAACTATCCTCAGACACTACAGAGTGCTTTCAAACCTGTTCAGGTAACATCCATCTTTAGAGAGTATATGAATAACATTGAACGTGAGACTGGAAGTATGGAAGATCTTAAAAGATCAGACAAAACTGTGATGCATAAAAGCTGTATGGACAGCAAAAGGGTATGTATTCCTGATTCCATCATTGAACAAAGAAAATATGACGAAGAACCTGTGACATACAAGGAAAAGTTGTTTGAAGATAGAAAAGGAAGTTGGATAATGCACGTCAATGGGATACTTCTGGTGTAGACAAAGGGATGACAGGAAGAAACATGAATACTTTAAAATCTCTCCGTATAGAGCAACTCAGTACAAACATATATCTGTACAATATTGATAGAGCAGTAGGTCAGGACATATTCTGATCTCTTCTTGAAAATAACAATTTTTCTTTCCTGATAATACTCTGTATCAAAAAATATACAGTGAGCATTTGTTGTGTTACTATGAATTGTTTATGGTTGTCAAACTGTTGAGGAGATTTACAATGTATGAATGAGTTTTTGAGATTCTGCAAACGTGGATATGTTTCAATCTGATGAAAACGTGAACATTTGCATTTCCGTTATTGAATTAAAACGCTACACTTTTTTTTGCAACTTAATTTCCTGATATAAAACACTACTAATTCGGAATTCAAGTTTTCATTTCAGATTGGAAATTCAAAGTGCGAAGAAAGACACTAAAACATGTGGAAAGAAGGATGGCAAACAGAAGATGAATATGGATGAACAACGTCACTGTCCCCTTTCTTGCAAGACAAAACGAAAAGTGCAGGAGGACTCAGAAACAGATAAGGTGTCAGGCTCTTTCTTCCCCTTGTCTTCAAAGTGAAGTTTTCCTTTTATTACAGGAGCTCATCTCCTTATCTGTGACCCCAACTGTTTGGTCACAAGGCACAGACGCACGTGCACAGCCTATTTGAATGTCACTTGACACGGGCAGACTTGCACAGTGGCATCCTCTTGGCGTGGTCGCCAGTAGCCGGTCGCCCAAAGATATGCCTGGTTTGACCTGCTCTGACGAGTCAGAGAAAACGGTGTCCGTTTAAGAAAGTAAGGCTGAATAAATGGAGGATTTTAATCTTAAGGGTATGGATTTTTGTTCTGCTCTCTCGATTGATCGAAATGGGATGCAAAGGCAAAAGACGTTTAAGACAAAGGGTTGAAAGAAACTGGAGAAAGACTTGAATGAAGTGAATTTCAAGTCTTTGTTTTAAACGTTTGCTTGGGTGAAGAATGTCATCATCTAGAGAACAGTTCACGACTTGGTGTGTATATAATGTGGAAGAGTGATTTGATTAGATGGTGTCAATGTTGAAACTTCTGTTTATGTTTCCATTTTGTGTGTGTGTGTGAGAGTGTGTGTGTGTGTGTGTGTGTGTGTGTGTGTGTGTGTGTGTGTGTGTGTATGTGTGTGTGGTGTATGTGTGTGTGTGTGTGTGTGTGTGTGTGTGTGTGTATGTGTGTGTGTGTGTGTGTGTGTGTGTGTGTGAGTGTGTGAATGTGGTGTGTGGGTGCCTGGTTTAACATCATTTGTTCTAGTATCTGTCTTCAAGATTTTCTTCAGGGATAATCTGTGTTGCCAGATTCAATTCCAGTGACTTCCCTCTTCAAAGTATGCAATTCTGTTGGCTTATTGTGTGGGTGACTTGTTTAACATCATTAGTTCTGGTATCTGTCTTCAAGGTTATTGCATGTCATATCATTATGTATGGTAATTTTATCCCTCTGATTTTCTTTAGGGATAATTTGTGTCACCAGATTCATTTGCAGTGACTCCCTCTTCAAAGTATGCAATTCTATTGGCTTATTGTTTATCATCGTTATTTTAATGATTTGTGTTTCAAAGTCATTGAATTTAGATACCATATTTTTCGTGTTTATTAGTTTTCAGTATCCATTTTGCCTTCAAATTATTTTTGTTTTTTGTTTTGTTGTTGTTGTTTAATGTTCTTCTTTAGAAGCTCAGTTTCAGTGAATCCTGTCATCTTTAAATCTATAAATGTAGTTCTCTGAAAGTATTTATTTGTATTTGTTCTTGAAGTGGTTAATGTTATTGCCTTTAATGATCATATTGAAATATTTGCTTTTGAAATTTTCTATCAGTTTTGAATCTCTTGGCCTTCATGAATACGTTCAAAGTTAGTATTTTGTATGGAGGTCTTTAACAAGAACATTACATTTTTAGTTTCTCTATCTTTAAAGGCTTTAGGTTTTGTATCTTTCGTCAAAGTTAGTGTCTAAATTAGTTTTTTTTTAAATCTGATTCATTCCTTTTGCTTTTCTTTTGTTTTTAAACCACTAGTGTTAATAATTCTCAGTGAAGATCATGCGTTCCAGTTCGTGTTTATCAAAGTTGTTACGTGCGGTTGTCTTTTATTTAGAACCAATATATTTAATGATTTTTTTTTCAAAACATTCATTTTTGTTCATCACAATCATAAGCTTTTTTCTTTGTCCAGTGCTCCCCTGAAAAAAAAGCTTTGTTATTTGACAATATTAACCTGCAAACAACTGTTTTTTTTGTCGTCATTAGCTGTGTAGCGTTCATTGTTTGCTCAAACTGGTCCCTGTCTTCACTGTCATGCTTGATGACAGTATTTAAAGGCATCAGTGTTATAACACATTCAAAGGCGTCGTTTTTGCAACGATCTTTGTTTTTCAACATAAACTGTTTTAAAGAACTGTCATCAGAGAGAGTGCTTTTTAACCTGTTCAGATTACATCCATGTCTAGAGAGTACGTGAATAACATTGATCGAGAGACTGGAAGTATAGAAAATCTTAAAAGATCAGACAAAACTGTGATGTATAAACGCTATATGGATAACAAAAGGGTATGTATTTCTGATTCCGTCATTGCACAGAGAGAATATAACGACGACCCTGTGACATACAAGGAAAAGTTGTTTGAAGATAGAAAAGTGGGATAATGCACGTCAATGGGATACTTCTGGTGTAGACAAAGGGATGACAGGAAGAAACATGAACACTTTAAAATCTCTCCGTATAGAGCAACTCAGTACAAACATATCTCTGTACAATATTGATAGAGCAGTAGGTTAGGACATATTCTGATCTCTTCTTGAAAAAACAAAATTCTTGTTTCTCTCCTGGTAATACTTTGTATCATGAAACATACAGTGAGCATTTACTGTGTTAGTATGAATTGTTTACAGGCATCAAAGTGTTGAGGAGACTTGCAAGGTATCAATACGTTTTTGAGATTTTCCAATGAGGATGTTTTAATTCGATGAAAACGTGCACATTCACATTTCAGTTCTCGAATTAAAAAGCTACGCTTTTAAATGTTCTTTTGCAATTTAATTTCCTGATGTAAAACAAGTTTTCATTTCAGATTGGAAATTCAAAGTGCGAAGAAAGACACTAAAACATGTGGAAAGAAGGATGGCAAACAGAAGATGAATATGGATGAACAACGTCACTGTCCCCTTTCTTGCAAGACAAAATGTAAAGTGCAGGAGGACTCAGAAACAGATAAGGTGTCAGGCTCTTTCTTCCCCTTATCTTCAAAGTGAAGTTTTCCTTTTATTACAGGAGCTCATCTCCCTATCGATGACCCCGCTGTTTGGTCACATGGCACAGACGCACGTGCACAGTCTATTTGAATGTCACTTGACACGGGCAGACTTGCACAGTGGCGTCCTCTTGGCGTGGTCGCCAGTAGCCGGTCGCCCAAAGATTGCATTTGGCTGGTTTGACCTGCTCTGACGAGTCAGAGAAAACGGTCTCCGTTTAACAAAACAAGACTGAATAAATAAAGGGTTTTAATCTTAAGGGTATGGATTTTTGTTCGGCTCCCTCCATTGATCGAAATGGGATGCAAAGGGAAAAGACGTTTAAGACAAAGGGTTTGAAAGAAACTGGAGAAAGACATGAATTTCAAGTCTTTGTTTTAACGTTTGCTCGGGTGAAGAATGTCGTGAATCTAGAAAACTGTTCACGATTTGCTGTGTGTAATGCGGAAGAGTGATTTGATTAGATAGTGTCATTGTTGAAACTTCTGTTTATGTTTCCCTTTTGTGTGAGTGAGTGTGTGTGTGTGTGTGTGTGTGTGTGTGTGTGTGTGTGTGTGTGTGTGTGTGTGTGTGTGTTGTGTGTGTGTGTGTGTGTGTGTTTTCTGTGGTCTGTGTGTGTCTGTGTGCAGGTGTGTGCTTGTGTGTGTAAAGTTTTGTCGTGAAAAGACATCTTATACTGAACCATGGCTGATGGGTAACGTCAGTGGATGTGTCGATGATTGGAAGCAGAGGAGATTTATTTCAATTCAGTTGAGTTCACTGCAATTCAGAATCATGTTATTATCCTCTGATGGTGGAATTCTATTATTGTAATCTAAACTTAAGAGCAGGGATAAAAAAAAAAGTAAAGAAATTGATGCTAAACATATCACACATATACTATTACATCAACGTTTTGAGAATACAGTTGCTGTGTCTATTCACGATCATGTCCACTGTGGTATGTGCAAAGATACAAATTGCCACCCATGTTGGCATTCTAAAAAAAAAAAAAAAATAAATAAAAGTGATTTTCAAACGTGCTGGAATTCACTTTGCATTTTCTGTGTGTTTCCCCTCAAACCTCTAAAATTGTTTTGCCCAAAACGCTTGGGTCATAATAATAAACATGTTCTGAACTTTGATTGAACGTGTTTAATAATATCTTTCAAATCATCATTTTGTTTGGAGAATGACCTAGTGTCCTCAGCTATGCGCTAATAGAAGGAGTTATCCAGTTTCTCTGTCTGTTTGTCTGTGTGTGTGTGTGTGTGTGTGTGTGTGTGTGTGTGTGTGTGTGTGTGCGTGGTGTGTGTGTGTGTGTGAGTGTGTGTGTGTGTTTTGTATGTGTGTGAGTGTGTCTTTGTGTTATGTGTGTTGTGTGCGTGTGTTGGTTGTGTGTGTGTGTGCGTGTGTGTGTGTGTGTGTGTGTGTGTGTGTGTGTGTGTGTGTGTGTGTGTGTGGTGTGTGTGTGTGTGTGTGTGGTGTGTGTGTGTGTGTGTGTGTGTTGAGTTGTGTGTGTGTGTTTGTTGTTGTGTGTGTGTGTGTTGTGTGTGTGTGTGTGGTGTTTGTGTGTGTGTGGGTGTGTTGTGTTGTGTTGTGTGTTGTATGTGTGTGATGTGTGTCGTTGTGTGTATATTGTGTGGGTGTGCGTTGTGTTGTGTTGTGTGTGTTTGTGTGTTGGTTGTGTGTGTGTGTGTGTGTGTGTGTGTGTGTGTGTGTGTGTGTGTGTGTGTGTGTGTTGTGTGTGTGTGTGTTGTGTGTGTGGTTTTGTGTTGTTGTTTAGATGTTGTGTTGTGTTTGTAGTGTAGGATGTGGTGTGTGTGTTGTGTGTGAGAAGAGAGAGAAGAAGAGAGTGGTGGGAAGACAAGAAGACAGACAGAGGGAGGAGACAGAGAAAGGGGAGAGAGACAGAGACAGAGAGAGACAGAAGAGAGACAGAGACAGACAACAGACACAGAGAGAGTAGCCAGCGAACCACGAATAGAAAGTACAAGCGTCTCTCTCTCTCCCCCCCCCCCCTTTCCCATCAACTACAACTACAAGGGAATGATATTGTGCTGGCCTCATCACGAATGGCCTTGGGACTACTTTCTGTTCAGCTCCACAGTACAGCCCACAAGAGAGAAGGACGACAGGGTTGTGCTGGAGACATGGACTAATTTGCACAAAGTCAATATTCTGTTTGATGACGACTATGGCTCTCTGAGCAGTACCTTCATGGCCTCCCCTTCGGACCTCGTCCTGCGAGTAAAGGGAACGAAACAAAAAGAAACTATTCTCAGTTAAAAAGAAAAGGAAAAAAAAAAAGAACACAAGGGAGGGAGACGAACACAAGAATCCTGCAAGTGGAGGGAATAAAAACAGACTATTCCCACTTTTAAAAAAAAAACAAAAGAAACAAAAAGAATATGGAGGGAGAGTAAAAATAAAACCAACGTTAGGATAGGTATGCCATACATGTTTATGCTGTCTATTCCGTCAGATTAATACTTACGTACGTATGTGACAAGTCCCTTTGGGGGCTGGTTTGCCAAGCTTATACTAGTGGGGCCCGAGGTTAAGATTTGATGACAATAAAAACAAAGTTTCAAGAATGAAACTTGAGGATGATGGATGATTACTTAGTGCTGCTGCGAATATCGAAAAGAAATGACCAGACAATTATATTTACTGTTCTTCAGATTTCAGAGGAGAGAAGGAAAAGAAAGAAGAGAGAGAGAGAGAGAGAGAGAGAAGAGAGAGAGAGAGACAGACAGACAGACAGACAGACAGAGACACAGACACAGACAGACAGACAGAGACACAGACAGAGACACAGACAGAGATAGAGAGAGAGAGAGAGAGACAGACCGACAGACCGATAGACAGACAGGCAGAGAGACACAGGCAGAGAGAGAGACACAGACAGAGACAGAGGCAGAGAGACACAGAGAGAGAGCGAGAGACAGATGAGAGAGAGATGAAAGAGAGAGAGGGAGAGTCAGAGAGAGAGAGAGAGAGGTGAAATCGGGGTGGGTGGGGTGGGATGGGGGCAGAAGAGAGGGAACAGGAAGGTGGTGACAGACAGTAAGCACTGTGTCTTTTTGGATTGCCGATCGCTTGCTTTCATAGTAGGGGATTGTTACATGTGGGTTGTGAGCGCGTGTTGTGTACGGGTGATGGGAATTCCAGACTAGATCTAGATAGCATCACACGTCATACTCTGTCTGTCTGTCTATCTGTTTGTCCGTCTGTTCTTCTCCTTCTGTGCTGAGACATCGATTGAGATTAATAAGCTACCTTCCTTCACCTCTTTCTCTCTTTGTCTCTCTCATTTTCTCTGTGTGTTTCTGTCTCTGTCTCTGTCCCTCTGTCTTTGTCTGTGTCTCCGTCTGTCTGTTTGTCTCTCTGTCTGTCTGTCTCTGTCTCTCTCTCTCTGGCTTGCTGTCTGTCCTTTCTTTTTCTCTCTCCATCTTCATCCCTCCGGCCATCCCCCTCTTTCTCTACTTTTCTCAGTCTCTATGTCTTCTTACTCTCTCTCTCTCTGCTTGTCTGTCTGTCAGTCTCTCTCCCCCCCCCACCCCTCTGTCTGTCTCACTGTCTCTGTCTGTCTGTCTGTCTGTCTGTATGTCTGTTGTCTGTCTGTCTGTCTCTATCTCTCCTCATCATAAAATAACACCGCCCGCGCATCCGTTCATTCCAGTCTGTATTCAACGTGCTCAGAAGTCAGGTGGGTTAGACGTCAGACTTCGAGTCAGAAAGTCTGGGTTCGATACTGCCTGGGTACCTTGCTGCATGGCGTTGGCGATTATGGACTTCCATCTGTCTCTATCACTTGTCGCCTCAAGCATCTCTTCCACCCTCCTTTTTTTTGTCCCCAACCACTCTACAAGTCCGTCTAGCATCTTCTCCCTGGTTCTACCCGGTGCTCTCTTTCCCTCCAGCTTTCCCGTTGTGACCAGGTGCTCCAATTCCCCTTTTCTCATAAAATGGCCTATAAATGTTGCCTGTCTTTTCCTAATCTTCCTTATGAATGGTGGGTATAGGGTGGAGATTTTTCCCTCTACCTTCCAGATCAACATGACTCGCGGACCTGCTAGTGTCAAAACCCCCTCGTTTGCATAGGCACATAGAGCATCAGACATACACGTTAAAGATCCTGCGAGTCATGTCATTGTCTGATGATTTATAGAAACACGAAAACACCTCGCAATGCACACCCATCGAAGACGGAGAATGCAGACTGTGCAGCGACATACTGTCTGTGCAGAGTGGGCGAAACACCATTCATACACGCATCCAAGAACAAATGGAACGTTTTAACCCTTTTTGACTCCCTCACCCTACACACTACCAGCAAAAAAAAAATGTAACCCTCTGACTCCCGCACCCTACACACCACAGGCAAAAAGTGTAACCCTTTGACTCCCGCACCCCACACACCATCTGCGAAAATGTAACCCTTTGACTCCCTCACCCTACACACTACCAGCAAAAAAAAATGTAACCCTTTGACTCCCTCACCCTACACACTATAAGCAAAAAAAACTTTTAACCCTTTGATTCCCTCACCATATCCATGGTTGACAAAGCAGGATGCTCGTGGGAGCCAAAGGGTTAATCTAAAAACA
This sequence comes from Monoplex corrugatus, assembly GCA_030674185.1. Taxonomy (NCBI): domain Eukaryota; kingdom Metazoa; phylum Mollusca; class Gastropoda; order Littorinimorpha; family Ranellidae; genus Monoplex; species Monoplex corrugatus. The sequence goes on from JAPXFY010000029.1 coordinate 40,881,321, forward strand.
AACACAAAGAAAAAAAAGAAAGAAAAGAAATCAGTTTGAATTCTTTTAAAGATCTAATATAACGTCAGCCTTTTTCATCTGTAAATTTCGCATTTGTTTCCTTTTTTTTTTATATACACATTATTTATTTTCTTTTTATATTTATCACTTTTTTTTTTCTCTCAGTTTTACATCTTACGACAGGGACAGGGTCTAATCGACTTATTCGCTTGAGTGAAGCTGGTGAAACCTTCGAGGGGGATATATTGAGTAGCTAACAGCCTCAACAAAGAACAGCGTAAACATTTTATGCAAGAGCACAAAGAGAAACGACACAGGCACCACAGCAGCAACGCTCAACAAAGAAGCAGCCACCCAGGCGTAAAAAGGGGTCCAGCAGAGAGCAGAACAAAGAAAAAATTTACACAGACACCGAGACAGACAGACAGAGCAGGCAGGCAGGCAGGCAGAGCAGGCAGGCAGGCAGGCAAATGGGCAGACAGCATTGTCACGGCGCGGCGAGGGATCAGGCTTGTCCATCAGCCACCTGCTGGGTTTGTGATTGGTGGTGTGGTAGTGGTGGTGATGGTGATGGCGGTGGCTGAGTAGTAGTGGTGGTGAGGGGGGTAGTTGGGGGGGGGGGAGGAGCCGTGACACGTCGCACACAAGTTGTGCATTAACCTGCTGCCATAACCCCCTGCTTGCCAGACCAGCTTTGTTCTGTCTTGCGTAACGCTTAGCGGTTGGTTTCAAGGACCGCCGTTGAGAAAACTGAACAAGCAAACAAACAAACGAATGACAAACAAAAACCGCGAGAGAGA
>JAPXFY010000029.1:40899620-40909620 GCA_030674185.1 Monoplex corrugatus
CCATCTACTGTCTGACAGACTATCTAAGCCTGCGTTGAACTGTATGTGCTGACAAGGTCTTGAAATGGAGGGGGGATGGACAGCACCTATGAGACACCACCAGAAAGATTAAAACAGAAAGATGGACAGTGAACTTGCCAGTTTTTTGTTATGTTGTTGACTGGAACCGGACTGGAGTTCCCTTCCACTATTCCTCCCATCCGGAGTTCCCTCCCTGTGTTCTCCACCCCACATACGGAATTCTCTACCTTTCTACTCCACCCCTCCCCCATCCACGGTTCCCTCCCTCTGTTGACCCCATGGAGTTCCCTCCTTGTGCTCCTTCACCCAGAGTTGTCTCCCGTTGTTCCCCCACCTGGAGTTCCCGTTCCTCTGTTACCCCCTGGAGTTCCCACCCTCTGTTACCGCCCCCCCCTCACCTGGAGTTCCCTTCCTCTGTTGCCCCCCACCTGGAATTCCCTCTCTCTGTCCCCCTATGGAGTACCCTCCCTCTGTTCCGCCCCCATGGTGTTCCTCACTCTGTTCCCCCTCCTGAGTTCCCGCCCTCTGTTTCCCCCCAACCCGAATTTCCCTCCCAGAATTTCTCCCTCTGTTCTCACCCCCCCTCCGAGTGTCCTCCCTCTGTTCCCCCCACGAGTTCCCTCCCTGTTCCCCACACCCCCTGGAGTTCCCTCCCTCTGTTTCCTGCATCCCAGCCCCCGAGTTCCCTCCCTCTGTTCCCCACACACCACAGAGTTCCTTTCCTCTGTTCTCCGAACCCCATCTGCCGAGTTCACTCTCTCTGTTCCAGTCCCCCCTACCCCCTTCGGAGTTCCCTCCTTCTGAACTTCCCTCGCTCAGGTTCTACCCTCCTGGAGTTCTCTCCCTCTGTTCTACCCCCCCCCCCCTAGAATTCTCTCCCTCAGTACTACCTCCTCGGAGTTCCCTTCCTCTGTTCTACACCCTGGAGTTCCCTCCCTCTGTTCTACCCCTCGGAGTTCCCTCCCTCTGTTCTACCCCTGGAGTTCCCTTCCTCTGTTTTACCCCCTGGAGTTCCCTCCCTCTGTTCTACCCCTGGAGTTCCCTCCCTCTGTTCTACCCCCTGGAGTTCCCTCCCTCTGTTCTACCCCCTGGAGTTCCCTCCCTCTGTTCTACCCCCTGGAGTTCCCTCCCTCTGTTCTACCCCGTGGAGTTCCCTCCCTCTGTTCTACCCCCATGTAGTTCCCTCCCTCTTACCCCCTGGAGTTCCCTCCCTCTGTTATACCCTCTGGAGTTCCCTCCCTCTGTTCTACCCTCTGGAGTTCCCTCCCTCTGTTCTATCTGGAATTCCCTCCCTCTGTTCTTCCTCCTCTGGCGTTTACTCCCTCTTCTCCTCCCCCTCATCCCCTGTCCAAAGTTCCCTCCTCTTCTCCCGCCCTTGTCTAATGTTTCCTCCCTCTGTTCTTCTTGTTGCTTTTCTTGTTCTTCGTGTTCTTGTTCTGGATCTTCTTGTTCTTGCTATTATTATTATTTTTGTATTGTTCTTGCTTTTGGTCTTTTTATTGCTCTTCTTGTTCTTTCTTTTCCAGTTCTTTTTCTTTCATTTTTTTGTTGTTGCTCTTTTTCTTCTTGCTGTTGTTTCTGTTCGTCTTCTCGTTCTTCCTGTTCTTGGTTTTTGTTCTTGTCCTTGTTCTTCTTGTTCTGCTGTTGTTTTGTGTTCTTCTTGTTCGTGTTCTTGTTGTTTGTGATCTCGTTCTTGTTCTTGTTTTTGTTCTTCTCGTTTCTGCTCTTCTTGGCCGCTGTCATCGTTATTGTCATCTTCGTCCTTGTTTTTGTTATTGTTCTTATTGTTCTTCGGGTTGTCTTTCATGCTGCGTTTTTGTTCTTGGTGTTCTTGTTCTGGATTTTTTTGTTATTGCTATTATTATTATTGTTCTTGTTCTTCTAGTTAGTGTTTTGGTCCTTTTTTTTTTCTTTTGCTCTTTTACTTCTTGCTGTTGTTTGTGTTCATCTTTTCGTTCTTCGTGTTCTTGTTTTTTGTTCTTTTCCTTCTTGTTCTGCTCTTTTTGTTTTTCCTGCTCTTGGAATTCGTGTTCTTATTGTTCATGATCTCGTTGTTCTCGTTCTTCTTCTTTTTGTTCTTCTCGTTCTTGCTGTTCTTGGCCGCTGTCATCGTTATCTTCGTCCTTATTTTACTTATTGTTCTTGTTGTTCTTTGGGTCGTTTTTCTATTTGCTTTTCTTGTTCTTGTTTTTCGTGTTCTTGTTCTGGATCTTCTTGTTCTTGGTAGTATTATGTGTTCTTGTTCTTGGTTTTGTTCTTATTATTGTTCTTCTTGTTCTTGATTTTCTGGTTATGGTTTTAGATTTTTGTTGCTCTTTATCTTCTTGCTGTTGTTTTTGTTCATCTTTCTCGTTCTTCTTGTTTTTTGTTCTTGTCCTTGTTCTGGTTGTTCTGCTCTTGTTCGTTTTGTTCCTGTTCTTATTGTTCGTGTTCTTGTCGTTCATGATCTCGTTGTTCTTGTTGTTCTTGTTTTTGTTCTTCTCGTTCTTGGCTGCTATCATCGTTATCATCATCTTCGTCCTTGTGTTTGTCATTGTTCTTGTTCTTTGGATTGTTTTTCATGTTGCTTTTTTGTTCTTGTTCTTGGTCTGGATTTTCTTGTACTTGCAATTATTGCTATTGTTTTTGTTCTTGCTTATGGTCTACCTCAGTTTTTATTGTTTTTATTTTTCTTGTTTTCCTAGTTGTTTTTCTTCATTCTATTTTTTTCTTTTCGTTTTTTTGTGTGCTCTTTTTCTTCTTGCTGTTTTTTTGTTTTGTTTTGATCTTTTCATTCTTCCTGTTCTTGTCCTTGTTCTCGGTGTTCTGCTCTTGTTCTTGTTGTTCGTGTTCTTGTTGTTCGTGTTCTTGTTGTTCGTGTTCTGTTGTTGTTTCTTGTTGTTGTGTTCTTGTTGTTCGTGTTCTTGTTGTTCGTGTTCTTGTTGTTCGTGTTCTTGTTGTTCGTGTTCTTGTTGTTCGTGTTCTTGTTGTTCGTGTTCTTGTTGTTCGTGTTCTTGTTGTTCGTGTTCTTGTTGTTCGTGTTCTTGTTGTTCGTGTTCTTGTTGTTCGTGTTCTTGTTGTTCGTGTTCTTGTTGTTCGTGTTCTTGTTGTTCGTGTTCTTGTTGTTCGTGTTCTTGTTTGTTCGTGTTCTTGTTGTTCGTGTTCTTGTTGTTCGTGTTCTTGTTGTTCGTGTTCTTGTTGTTCGTGTTCTTGTTGTTCGTGTTCTTGTTGTTCGTGTTCTTGTTGTTCGTGTTCTTGTTGTTCGTGTTCTTGTTGTTTGTGTTCTTGTTGTTTGTGTTCTTGTTGTTCGTGTTCTTGTTGTTCGTGTTCTTGTTGTTCGTGTTCTTGTTGTTTGTGTTCTTGTTGTTCGTGTTCTTGTTGTTCGTGTTCTTGTTGTTCGTGTTCTTGTTGTTCGTGTTCTTGTTCATGATCTCATTGTTCTTGTTTTTGTTCTTCTCGTTCTTGCTCTTCTTGGCCACTGTCATCGTTATCATCATCTTCGTAATTGTTTTTGTTATTGTTCGTGTTCTTCTTGTTCTTCGCGTTGTTTTTCAAGTTGCTTTTCTTGTTCTTGTTCTTCGTGTTCTTGTTCTCGGTCTTGTTATTGCTGTTATTACTGTTCTTGCTCTTTTGGTCTTATTCTTGTTCTTGTTTTTCTGGTTATTGGTTTTGTTCTTTTTCTTTTTCTTCTTGCTGTTTTTTGTTCAACTTCTCGTTCTTCCTGTTTTTGTTTTTTGTTCTTGTCCTTGTTCTTGTTGTTGTTCTGCTCTTGTTCTTGTTGTTCCTGTTCTTGTTATTCGTATTCTTGTTAATGATCTCGTTCTTGTTTTTGTTCTTCTCGTTCTTGCTCTCCTTGGTCGCTGTCATCGTTATTGTCATCTTCGTCCTTGTTTTTGTATTGCTCTTGTTCTTGTTGTTCTTCAGGTTGTTTTTCATGTTGCTTTTCTTGTTCTTGCTCTTCGTGTTCTTGTTCTGGGTCTTCTTCTTCATGGTAGTGGTAGTATTGTTTTTGCTTTTGATTTTATTGTTCTTCTTGTTCTTATTTTTCTAGTTATTGTTTTAGTTTTTTTTTGTTGCTTTTTTTTCTTGCTGTTGTTTTTGTTCTTTTCGTTCTTCCTGTTCTTGGTTTTTGTTCTTGTCCTTCTTGTTCTGCTCTTGTTCTTCATGTTCCTTTTCTTGTTGTTCGTGTTCTTGTTGCTCGTGATCTCGTTATTGTTCTTGTTTTTGTTCTCGTTCTTGCTCTTCTTGGCCGCTGTCATCGTTATCGTCATCTTCGTCCTTGTTTCTGTTATTGTTCTTGTTTTTCTTCGGGTTGTTTTTTATATTGCTTTTATTTTTGCTCTTCGTGTTCTTGTTCTGGATCTTGTTCTTGCTGTTATTATTGTTCTTGTTCTTGCTTTTTGTCTTCTTATTGTTCTTGCTTTTTTTGAGTTAGTGCTTTTGTTCTTTATTTTATTTCTCTTTTTCTTTTTGCTGTTGTTTTTGTTCATCTTCTGGTTCTTCCCCTTCTTGTTTTTTGTTCTGTCCTTTATCTTGTTTTTCCTCTTGTTCGAGTTCTTGTTCGTGATCTGGTTGTTCTTGTTGTTTTTGTTTTTGTTCTTTTCGTTCTTGCTCTTCTTGGCCACTGTCATCGTATCGTTATCCTTGTTTTTGTTATTGTTCTTGTTCTTCGGGTTGTTTTTCATGCTGTTTTTCTTGTTCTTGTTCTTTGTGTTCTTCTGGATCTTCTTGTTCTTGCTGTTATTATTTTTTATTATTATTCGTGCTTTTGGTCTTATTGTTTTTCTTGCTCTTATTCTTGTTTTTCTGGTTATTGTTTTTTTCTTTTTTTGTTGTTGTTGCTCTTTTTCTTCTTGCTGTTGTTTTTGTTGATCTTCTGATTCTTCCTGTTCTTGTCTTTGTTCTTGTTGTTCTGCTCGTGCTCTTGTTCCTGTTCTTGCTGTTCCTGTTCTTACCTTCCTTGTTCGTTTTCCCCAGCGTCTTTTTCATTTCCTCTTCTTCATCTTTTTGTTCCTTCTTTTTATTTTACATGTTTCTGGTGTGTTTAGTTTTGTTTTTCTTGTTTTCTTGTTTGGTTTCTCCTTTATATTTTTTTTCTGGTTTCTACAACATTTATAATGGAAGACTTACTTGGTTTTGATCTTCCTGCTGCTGCCGCTCCTTATTACGGTGCAGAACGTACGCTACTATCCTGGTGTGGTGTAAGGTCATTACGGGCAAACTGCAACAATGTGAGACCAAAATTGTATGTGCAAAGACTTACACAAAATGCGTAAATAGGCAAATAGAAAATGAAAAAGTCTAAACGATTTAATAGATTCAAACGTACATGGATACTGACATACAAGGTAGACAGTGGATGTATGTAAAGACATGTCGATAGACGGGGGCGGACAGATGGATGGTAGTACAAGATTCCACGACAAAAGAACTGCCCCTAGCAAAATCGTGTAGAAAACTCGCTTTCATAGGAAAACAAAAACATATACCCACGCCGGAAAAACAATCAAAACAGAATCGATTAGTCATACTCACTCAAGATACAAACAAGCCTAATAGTCTCTGAACGGATGCACAGTTGCACGAATCTGGAAAAGATTCGAAAGGAAATAGCAGATACAGTGTTCCGGAAACCTTAGGGAGCATTTCAGGTCACTGCTCTCAAATTAGGGATTACATGTATTTCCGTTCATGTTTCAAAATGAACTCCTCTTAGTTTGAAGGATGTATCATTTTGCGCTGTATAACATACATTTCACGACAGGAAAGAAAATCTCAGCTGGACAATTGTCTCGTCGTAGTGATCGTAGAAACTAGACTGGATTGGGTAAGATTGCATTAATGGGGGTTGATCTTCATGGAGAAAGCACATCGCCATCGTAGGGCGCCACCTCCCTTTGTTATATCTGCATGCATGCATTTTTGTTTACCTTCGTGTGTTTTCTTTGGCAGAATTCTGCCAAGGGAAACTACTTTGCTGCCGAAGGTTTTTCAACATGCCCAAAGTAATTGGTGCTCATGGGCATCTCCGTTCGTTATTATCATTATTACTGTTTAAAGCCCAGCTGCTTGCGCGGAGCTATGTCAAAGCTACAACCATGACAAAATGTACACATCTCGATGACCCCGACAAAAAATGGAAAGGAAATTAGGTACAGATTCGCACACTTATCTAAAGATATGCTAGCGGCATTGATCATTCCCGAGAATTTATCTACATGAGGCTTATAAAAATCTGATCACGAACATAAAGATCACTTGATCACGAACATAAAGATCACTTGATCACCAACATAAAGATCACTAACGACACTAAAACATAAAAACATGGCCTCAAATTACCGAAAACTGCCTCTGCCTATCATGTTTCCTTAGAGCCAAAAATGTACTTAATACATGTACCAACAGCCAGTATCAATAGAAAGCATGTAAGACTGCACAGAACACAAACAGATCAATGGACCAGCATAGCAAAAAATGACAGGAAGAAATGATAGAAAGAAAAAGAACAAGGAAGAAACACAGATAATGAGAGAAATTTTTAGCAATGAATTTTCCGAAGGTTGGGAAGCCATCTGTACTGAGAGATCCTCCGACATCCACACCTCACCCCACCCCACCCCCTTTTCGGGTACAGCATTTCGGTGTAGTGTGTCATCTGAAAGACTAGCACTCAGACCACCGCTCAAGGTGTAGTGGAGGGAGGAGAAAAATCACCGTCCGATGGGAATAGAACTTGGATTTCTAGGCGCGTACTCTTTCCACTAGGCCACACGCTGTTTTAAGTACAGGCTTTTGGATTCTGGCTTTTGTAGCGTTTGTCGCATGAAACCTGAAGAATCAACACGGCGTTTGAAACTGTGTGGTCAAGTTCACAACAGATGACCATCTCTGTAATCCTCGGTAGTATACTTGTCAATATCACCGCCTGTTAGGCAAGAGACTGGGATTCAAATCTCCTCCGAACATTTTTTTCTTAAGTTAGGTAGAAACCTCAAGATCTCGCCTCTGAAAAGGAGTTTAGTAGTGGTAAGCCTCCGTCAGCCGACGTCGACTGTGGATGATGAGCCCTAGTGTCACGTCGAGTCGAGTTGACTCCTCTGGAGCAGCGTTGCCTGTGGCTGATAAGGCCGATGCGGGAACGGCAGTCTCTGCGACATTGGATGCATGCATAGATGATGGCCATGGGATTGCCTTCACAGGAGCTTGCTTTCTCACCTCAGCTAAGATCTGGATCTCCCTCCCCCCCCCCCCCCCCAACCCGAGTTGTTTCTGGAGCACACTGCGCCATCTGTTGCGATCGGCTGCAGTGTCTTCCCAGCTCTCTGTGTCGATGTCCAAAGCTTTCATATCGCGCTTGCAGACGTCGTTTGGGGGCGGCCAACATATCTCTTGTCGGAGGCTGTTCATCGTAAAGGATATCCTTTGGGATACGTCCATCTTCCTTCCGGCGCACATGGCCAGGCCAGAGCAGCCTGCGTTGTCTGAGCAGTGTGTGCATGGTGGGAAGACCAGCGCATGCTAGGACCCGGGCGTTTGGTAATTTGTCGTTCCACATATACATAGCAACGCACGTGCGCATATAAGAACAGGTACACGCACAGGTGCATACACACACAAACACACAGACACACAGACACACACACAAGCACTCACACACACACAAACGCGCGCACATGCACACACAAACACGCACGCACACGCACGTGCACACACATACACACACACACACACGCATACACACAAATACACACGCATACACACAAATACACACTCACACACATACTCACACACACACACACACACACACACACACACACACACACACATACGTTCTGTTCAGTTACCTTCAAAATACAATTAGGGCCTTTAGATGTGTGGCTGTGTGGCTTGTCAGCCATTGACAAAGCAGACATCAATTTTCGTCCTTTGCTGTAAAGCAGAAGGGTTCTGGAACTCATCAGTACCGTCCATTCTGGGGATGTCTGGAATGGTGTCCAGCCAGTCATCTGTCAATAAGGAGAAGGTATCAAATGTATTTCTGTTGTCTGTGCGTGAGGTGGTGGTGGTGATTGGTGATGTTGGTAGTGGTTGGTGGTGGTGGGTGGTGGTGGTGGTGGTGGTTGGTGATGGTGGTGGTGGTGGGTGGTGGTTGGTGGTGTGGTGGAGGTTGTTGGTGTTTGGTGGGTGGTGATGATGGTGGTTTCCTCGAATGTTGATTTCATATTTACATTCATGACTATAGAAAATTTCATGTAAAAGAATGTTTTGTCCGTGATGCTTTTGTATATGTACAAGGTCCCCTCATGCAGAGTGACGGCAGATGGCACAACATGGTGGGACAGGTTGAAAGGTGTGAATGTCTGGGCACAGTCATCTCACCAGTTCCCCCAAATACAATACAAATACACAGTGGAACTGTACCAGAGTCGTGTCCTTTTCACCCCACCTTAAGGCTCAGAATGATGGAGGATGACAGAGAGCGACCTTATCAAGCTGTCAACCCTACACACAAAAAACGTTTGAAGAATCAGAGGAATCATCTGGTCTAACACCATCTCCAGCCAGTAACTACTCGAAGAGAGCAGAATCACATTATCAAGACTGCTCTTCATTGGACATAATAATAATTTTAAAAAAATGATAATAGTAAGGCGCCAAATCTTGATTCAAGAATCAAATCAAGGCACGCACTCTCATCATTCACCAAAGCAATCGCCAACAACGACCAAACCTCCAGGGCACAAACACACACAAACTGGGGTGGGGGATGGTGTGTAAAACACGACAGAAGTTGGGCGTGTGACCCCTGACCCAAGCCGTCATCTTCTGTCTCAGGTACACACACGCACGCATAAACGTACACAGACACACGCACGTACGCACGCGCACGCACGCACGCATACACACACACACACGATGCTAAGTTAGAGTACACTCAAGCCTGTTCGACAAATGACCCTTGACCCAACTTTTCTCTGTCACTTTTTCCTCCAAGACCCCAGAAAGGCAAGAAAACTGGGTCTCGAGTGAAGGAATTAAGAAATGAATGTTTAACTCCAATACCGATAGTTTTTTGCCAGGTCAGCCAGGCGAATGTCCTGCTCTTCATGATTTTCAACCGCCGTGGATTCTTTAAGGTGCGCAGGCCAGATGGTACACGAATCCGACTCGTTTTTTTTTTTTGTCCCCTTCGGAAGGGCTAGACGTCCAGTTCGATTTTCCGATCAAACTAAGAATACTCGACGCATTTTACGGTAAACGAACCCTGGAGTGGCGAATTTAGTTATTGGCAGGCGAACGTCTTAACTACATGTACATGTATTCTGACACTTTTTTCCACGAAGGAAAACGCGAAAGAGGAAGACCAAGACATACACAGGCCAACTAAGAACAGAGGGGAGGATCTGCAGTGTTCTAGATGCGAGTGATGTACTGGACTGTGAGTCGGTCTGTCATCAGATGGAGAACAGCCATCACAATGCTGGTCCCTAGAAAAGTTCAGATCCTTACCACCTCATACCCCTCTTGCAACCCCTCCCCCTTCCTCTATCCATCCCATCCCACCCACCCCCAGTTTTCAGTTTTGGTCTAGTTACTTACCGGGTCATCATGAAGATCGGACGAGATGGGCCAATTGGTGGGGAAATATGTAAATGACGCCCTGTGGTGTCTTGGGGTATTGAAACGGGTCCTGGATGTGCGGGGCTTTTTGTCCACTGAAGGCACATTGAAGGAGGATCACAGTCTGTCACATTTCTGTGGACATAAGAACTTGTATTAGAATGTATAAAGTAATAATTATGTTCACAATATTCTGGTCATACATTTGTTGTGCCTGGAATTGAAAAGGCGCACAGCTCTGGATAAAAACGTGATAATCATGGTTCACGATATTCTGATCATGTGATCGTTGTGCTAATTATTAAAAAGGAGCTATGTTTCAGAGACTGATATACCTGATAGACTGAACTCCGAACTGGACTGGATTATGGTGTTT
>JAPXFY010000029.1:40927120-40929620 GCA_030674185.1 Monoplex corrugatus
TATATATATATACATAAATCTGTAGCCTGCAGCAGCAAGCAACACACGAGCACGAGCAGAACTGGTCATCCTTCGATCAACCCCTAAGACCTGGCCAGTGCGTAGAGGTAGAGAGTGATTAGCAGGTATATATAGGGCATAAGCCATGCTCATTAGGGGTCTTATCTTCCATCACGAGGCATTTGTAGCAACTCAGTGCAGTGCAGATGGACTTTGTCCCCGAGTGCGGAAACGTCATCTTGAGAAACAAACCAAAACTGAAACGGGGAAAAAAACAAAACAAAACAAAAACCCACTTTGAGAGAGGAGAGAGAGGAAGAGACGAGACAGACAGACAGACAGACAGACAGACAGACAGAGACAGAGAGACAGAGACAGAAACAGAATTTCAACTCTTGTCTCTTGTCTCAAAAAAAAATTTTAAAAAGAAAAAGAAAAAAGAAAAAAAAAAAGAAGAAAAAACCCACTTTGATTACCACACCTTCTGTTTCACTTGGCAGAACTTCAACTCTTGACTCAAAAAAAAAAAAAAAAAAAGTGGGTTGGGGGGGGGGGGGGGGGAGAGAAAGAAAGAGAGGGAAAATATCAAATCAGGACAGAAAGACGGAAGGAAGAAACTAAAGCGGGAAGGAAGGGAGAAAGGAAGAGAGACAGAAAAGAAGAAAGAATCAAAGAGAGTAGGAAGAAGGAAGGAAGAACGGAAGGAAGATAGGAAAACAGAATGGAAGGAAAAAGAGAAGGAAGAAAGGAAGACAGATAGAAAGACAGAAAAGACAGGCAGGCTGGAAAGAAGAAAGGTAAAAGAAAAATAAAGGAAGGTGGGGTGGGTGGGGGGTGGGGGAAGTAGGAAAGAAAAAAAAAAGAACGGAGGAATGAAAGAAGGCAACAGTGTAGACAGACATGCAGGCAGAAAGGAAGGAACGAAGAAAGAAAAGAAAAAACAAACAAACAAACAAGCAGACAGGTAAGGGAAAAGGAAGGAAGAAGGATGGACAAAAGAAAGGAAGGACGGCAGACAGGCAGGAAGGAAGGAAGGAAGAAAGAAGAAGGAAGGCTGGACGGAAGAAAGGAAGAAAAAAGAAAGGCAGGAAAAAAGGAAGAAGGAAGGAAGGCAGGAAAGAAGGAAGAAAGAAGAAAGAAGGCAGGAAAGAAGGACGAAAGAAGAGAAGGGAAGGAGATGGAAGGAACGAAAGAGAAGAAGAAAGAAGGAAGAAGGAAAAAGAGAAGAAGACAGGAAAGAAGGAGGAAGAAGAAAAGAAAGAAGGAAGGCAGGAAAGGAAGAAAAAGAAGAAGGCAGGAAAGGAGGAAGAAAAAGAAGAAGGCAGGAAGAAGGAAGAAGAAAGGAAAGAAGGAGGAAAAAGAAAGAAGACAGGAAGAAGGAGAAAAAGAAAGAAGGCAGAGGAAAGAAGAAGAAAGAAAGAAAGAAGGACAAAGAAAGAAGGAAGGGAAGAAAGAAGACGAAAAGAGAAAGAAAAAGAAAGAAGGACAGGAAGAAGAAGAAAAAGAAAGAAGGCAAAAAAGGAAGAAGAAGAGAGGCAGGAAAGAGGAAGAAAGAAAGAAAAGAAAGAAGGAGGAAGAAGGAAGAAAGAAGAAGGAAGGCAGAAGAGAAGAAAGAAGAAGGAAGGAGAAAAGAAGAAGAAGAAGAGAAGAAGAAGAAGAAGAAGGAAAGAAGAAAAAAAAAGAAGAAGGAAGTGGAAAGAAGAGAAGAAAAAGGAAGAAAGAAGGCAGAAGAGAAAGAGGAAGAAGAAGAAAGAAAAAGAAAGAAAAGAAGAAGGAGGAAAGGAAGAAGAAAGGAAGAAAGAAAGAAAAGAAAAAAAGGAAAGAAGAGAAGGAAGGGAAGAAAAAGGAAGAGAAGAAAAAAGAAAGAAAGAAGGCAGAAAGAGGAAGAAAAGAAGAAGAGAAGAAGGAGAGAAGAGAAGGCAGAAGAGGAAGAAAGAAGGGAAGAGAAAAGGAAGAAAGAAAGAAAGAAGAAGAGGAAGAGGAAGAAGAAGAAAAAGAAGGAAGAAGAAAAGGGAAGAAGGAAGGCAGGAAAGAAGGAAGAAAGAGAAAGGAAGGAAAGGAAGAAAGAAAGGAAGGAAGGAAGAAAGAAAAGGAAGAGGAAAGAAAAGGAAGAGAGAAAGAAAGGAAGAAGGAAGAAGGAAAGAAAAGAAAGAAAAAGGAAGGCATGAGAAGAAGGAAAGAAAAAAGAAAGACAGGAAGGAAGGAGAAAGAAAGGGAAAGGCAGGAAAGAAAGGAAAAAGAGAAGGAAGGAAGGCAGGAAGAAGAAAAGAAAGGAAGAAGGCGGAGGAAAAGGAAGGAAGAAAGAAGAAGGAAGGCGGAAGGAAGAAAGAAAGAAGGCAGGAAGGAAGGGAAAGGAAGAAAGAAGAAGGAAAGAAGGAAAAAAAGAAAGAAGGAAAGGAAGAAGGAAAGCAAAGGAAGGAAGAAAAGAAGAAGAAGAAGGAAATAAAAAGGAAGTGAAGGAAGAAGAGGAAGGAAAGAAGAAAGAAGGAAAAGAAGGAAA